>OX101819.2:33084240-33609240 GCA_944452925.2 Chrysolina oricalcia
TTTTTAAATTTTTTTTTCGAAGTTTTTGAGAATTTTTTTAAAAATTTTTTTTTCGAAATTTTTTTTTCAATTTTTTTAAAATTTTTTTTAAATTTTTTTTTGAATTTTTTTTAAAATTTATTTTTCATTTTTATTTTTTTTTTTTTTGAATTTTTTTTTTATTTTTTTTTGAAAATTTTTTTTTTATTTTTTTTTCGAAATTTTTTTGAGAATTTTTTAAAAAATTTTTTTTTCGAAATTTTTTTTTCAATTTTTTTAAAATTTTTTTCTTTGATTTTTTTTTGAAATTTTTTTTAAATTTATTTTTTTTTGAAATTTTTTTTTTTGAAATTTTTTTTTTTTATTTTTTTTTTTGAAATTTTTTTTTTTATTTTTTTTTTTGAAATTTTTTTGATAATTTTTTTTTAAATTTTTTTTTGAAATTTTTTTTTTGAAATTTTTTTTTTGGAAATTTTTTTTTTTTATTTTTTTTTGAAAATTTTTTTTATTTTTTTTTGAAAAATTTTTTTTTTTCGAAAAATTTTTTTTTTCATTTTTTTTTTTGAAAAATTTTTTTTTCATTTTTTTTTGAAAAAATTTTTTTAAATTTTTTTTTTATTTTTTTTTGAAATTTTTTTTTATTTTTTTTTTGAAATTTTTTTGAGATTTTTTTTTTATTTTTTTTTTTGAAATTTTTTTTGAAATTTTTTAATTTTTTTTGATTTTTTTTTTAAATTTTTTTTTTTTATTTTTTTTTCGAAATTTTTTTGAGAATTTTTTTAAAATTTTTTTTTTCGAAATTTTTTTTTCAATTTTTTAAAAATTTTTTTTGAAAATTTTTTTGAAATTTTTTTTGAAATTTTTTTTGAAATCTTTTTTTTCGAAAACTTTTTTGAAATTTTTTTTGAAATTTTTTTTTTGAAAATTTTTTTTTTAAATTTTTTTTTGAAAATTTTATTTTTAATTTTTTTTTCGAAATTTTTTTGAGAATTTTTTAAAAAATTTTTTTTTCGAAATTTTTTTTTCAATTTTTTTAAAATTTTTTTTAAAATTTTTTTTTGAAATTTTTTTTTTATTTTTTTTTGAAAAATTTTTTTTTTTATTTTTTTTTTTGAAATTTTTTTTTGAATTTTTTTTTTTAATTTTTTTTTTGAATTTTTTTTTTGAAATTTTTTTTTGAAATTTTTTTTTTTTAATTTTTTTTTTTGAATTTTTTTTTTTGAATTTTTTTTTTGAAATTTTTTTTTTTCATTTTTTTTTGAAAATTTTTTTTTTTCATTTTTTTTTGAAATTTTTTTTTATTTTTTTTTTTGAAATTTTTTTGAGAATTTTTTTTAAAATTTTTTTTTTAATTTTTTTTTTGAATTTTTTTTTTTGAAAATTTTTTTGAAATTTTCTTTGAATTTTTTTTTTTTGATTATTTTTTGAAAATTTTTTTTTTAAATTTTTTTTTCGAAATTTTTTTGAGAATTTTGTTAAAAATTTTTTTTTCGAAATTTTTTTTTCAATTTTTTTAAATTTTTTTTTAAAATTTTTTTTTGAAATTTTTTTTAAATTTATTTTTCATTTTTTTTTTTTTTGAAATGTTTTTTTTTTTTTTTTTTTTGAAAAAATTTTTTTTTATTTTTTTTTTGAAAAATTTTTTTTTTTCATTTTTTTTTGAAAAATTTTTTTTTAAATTTTTTTTTGAAAAATTTTTTTTTTCATTTTTTTTTTGAAAAATTTTTTTTTTCATTTTTTTTTGAAAAATTTTTTTTTTCATTTTTTTTTATTTTTTTTTGAAATTTTTTTAAAATTTATTTTTCATTTTTTTTTTTTTGAAATTTTTTTTTATTTTTTTTTTGAAAATTTTTTTTTTTATTTTTTTTTTTGAAATTTTTTTGAGAATTTTTTTTTTAAATTTTTTTTTAAATTTTTTTTTTGAATTTTTTTTTAAATTTTTTTTTTGAATTTTTTTTTTTGAAAATTATTTTTTTCATTTTTTTTTTAAAATTTTTTTTTTCATTTTTTTTTTAAATTTTTTTTTTTTTTTTTTGAAATTTTTTTTAAAATTTTTTTTTTTTATTTTTTTTTTGAATTTTTTTTTTTGAAAATTTTTTTGAAATTTTTTTTGAATTTTTTTTTTTTGATTATTTTTTGAAAATTTTTTTTAAATTTTTTTTTCGAAATTTTTTTGAGAATTTTTTTAAAATTTTTTTTTTCGAAATTTTTTTTTCAATTTTTTTAAAATTTTTTTTTTTGATTTTTTTTTGAAATTTATTTTTTTTGAAATTTTTTTTTTTGAAAATTTTTTTTTTAATTTTTTTTTTGAAATTTTTTTGATAATTTTTTTTAAAATTTTTTTTTGAAATTTTTTTTTTGAAATTTTTTTTAAATTTTTTTTTTGGAAATTTTTTTTTTTTATTTTTTTTTGAAAATTTTTTTTATTTTTTTTTGAAATTTTTTTTTTTTTTTGAAAAATTTTTTTTTTAATTTTTTTTTTTGAAAAAATTTTTTTTTCATTTTTTTTTTTGAAAAATTTTTTTTTAAATTTTTTTTAAAAAAATTTTTTTTTTATTTTTTTTTATTTTTTTTTGAAATTTTTTTTTTATTTTTTTTTGAAATTTTTTTTTTTATTTTTTTTTTGAAATTTTTTTGAGATTTTTTTTTTTATTTTTTTTTTGAAATTTTTTTTGAAATTTTTTTTTTTTTGATTTTTTTTTGAAATTTTTTTTTTTTTATTTTTTTTTCGAAATTTTTTTGAGAATTTTTTTAAAATTTTTTTTTTTCGAAATTTTTTTTTCAATTTTTTAAAATTTTTTTTTGAAAATTTTTTTGAAATTTTTTTTGAAATTTTTTTTTTGAAATTTTTTTTTTAAATTTTTTTTTGAAAATTTTATTTTTAATTTTTTTTTCGAAATTTTTTTGAGAATTTTTTTAAAATTTTTTTTTAAATTTTTTTTTGAAATTTTTTTTAAATCTTTTTTTTTTGAAATTTTTTTTTTTATTTTTTTTTGAAAATTTTTTTTTTATTTTTTTTTTGAAATTTTTTTTTGAATTTTTTTTTAAATTTTTTTTTTGAATTTTTTTTTTGAAAATTTTTTTTTTCATTTTTTTTTGAAAATTTTTTTTTTCATTTTTTTTTGAAATTTTTTTTTTATTTTTTTTTTTGAAATTTTTTTGAGAATTTTTTTGAAATTTTTTTTGAATTTTTTTTTTTTTGATTATTTTTTGAAAATTTTTTTTTTAAATTTTTTTTTCGAAATTTTTTTTTCAATTTTTTTAAATTTTTTTTTGAAATTTTTTTTAAATTTATTTTTCATTTTTTTTTTTTTTTTGAAATTTTTTTTTTTTTGAAAAATTTTTTTTTTTGAATTTTTTTTTTCGAAATTTTTTTTTCAATTTTTTTAAAATTTTTTTTTGAAATTTTTTTTAAAATTTTTTTTTCATTTTTTTTTTTTTTTTTTTTTTTTGAAATTTTTTTTTTCATTTTTTTTTGAAAAATTTTTTTTTTATTTTTTTTTTAAATTTTTTTGAGATTTTTTTTTTTTTTTTTTTTTTATTTTTTTTTGAAATTTTTTTGAGAATTTTTTTAAAAATTTTTTTTTGAAATTTTTTTTTTTCATTTTTTTTTGAAAAATTTTTTTTTTATTTTTTTTTTAAATTTTTTTGAGAATTTTTTTTTTTTTTTTTTATTTTTTTTTTTGAAATTTTTTTGAGAATTTTTTTAAAAATTTTTTTTGAAATTTTTTTTTTTTAATTTTTTTTAAATTTTTTTTTTGGAAATTTTTTTTTTTTTTTTTTGAAAAATTTTTTTTATTTTTTTTTGAAAATTATTTTTTTTTTGAAAAATTTTTTTTTTCATTTTTTTTTGAAAAATTGTTTTTAAAATTTTTTTTTGAAAATTTTTTTTTTATTTTTTTTTTGAAATTTTTTTGAGAATTTTTTTTTTATTTTTTTTTTTGAAAATTTTTTTGAAATTTTTTTTGAAATTTTTTTTTTTTTGATTTTTTTTTGAAATTTTTTTTTTTTTATTTTTTTTTTGAAATTTTTTTGAGAATTTTTTTAAAATTTTTTTTTTTCGAAATTTTTTTTCAATTTTTTAAAAATTTTTTTTAAAATTTTTTTTTGAAATTTTTTTTAAATTTTTTTTTCATTTTTTTTTTATTTTTTTTGAAATTTTTTTTTTATTTTTTTTTGAAATTTTTTTTTTTTATTTTTTTTTTAAATTTTTTTGAGAATTTTTTTTTAAATTTTTTTTTTAATTTTTTTTTTGAAATTTTTTTTTCAATTTTTTTAAAATTTTTTTTTTAAATTTTTTTTTGAAATTTTTTTTTCATTTTTTTTTCATTTTTTTTTTTTTTTTGAAATTTTTTTTTTATTTTTTTTTGAAAAATTTTTTTTGAAATTTTTTTTAAATTTTCTTTTTGGAATTTTTTTTTTTTATTTTTTTTTGAAAATTTTTTTTATTTTTTTTTGAAAATTTTTTTTTTTTTGAAAAATTTTTTTTTTCATTTTTTTTTGAAAAATTTTTTTTTTAATTTTTTTTTGAAAAATTTTTTTTTTATTTTTTTTTTATTTTTTTTTTGATTTTTTTTGAATTTTTTGAAATTTTTTTTGAATTTTTTTTTTTTGATTATTTTTTGAAAATTTTTTTTTAAATTTTTTTTTCGAATTTTTTTTGAGAATTTTTTTAAAAATTTTTTTTTCGAAATTTTTTTTTCAATTTTTTTAAAATTTTTTTTTTTTGATTTTTTTTGAAATTTTTTTTAAATTTATTTTTTTTGAAATTTTTTTTTTTGAAAATTTTTTTTTTTATTTTTTTTTTTTGAAATTTTTTTGATAATTTTTTTTAAAATTTTTTTTTGAAATTTTTTTTTTGAAATTTTTTTTAAATTTGTTTTTTGGAAATTTTTTTTTTTTATTTTTTTTTGAAAATTTTTTTTTGAAAATTTTTTTTTTTTTTGAAAAATTTTTTTTTTCATTTTTTTTTTGAAAAATTTTTTTTTTATTTTTTTTTGAAAATTTTTTTTTAATTTATTTTTTGAGATTTTTTTTTTTGAAATTTTTTTTGAAATTTTTTTTTTTTTATTTTTTTTGAAATTTTTTTTTTTTAATTTTTTTTTCGAAATTTTTTTTTCAATTTTTTAAAAATTTTTTTTGAAAATTTTTTTGAAATTTTTTTTGAAATTTTTTTTTTGAAATTTTTTTTTTCGAAAACTTTTTTGAAATTTTTTTTGAAATTTTTTTTTTGAAATTTTTTTTTTTAAATTTTTTTTTGAAATTTTTTTTAAATTTATTTTTTTTGAAATTTTTTTTTTATTTTTTTTTGAAAATTTTTTTTTTATTTTTTTTTTTGAAATTTTTTTTTGAATTTTTTTTTTAATTTTTTTTTTGAATTTTTTTTTTTTAAATTTTTTTTTTCATTTTTTTTTGAAAATTTTTTTTTTTCATTTTTTTTTGAAATTAATTTTTTTTGAAATTTTTTTTTTTGAAAATTTTTTTTTTATTTTTTTTTTTTGAAATTTTTTTGATAATTTTTTTTAAAATTTTTTTTTGAAATTTTTTTTTTTAAATTTTTTTTAAATTTTTTTTTTTGGAATTTTTTTTTTAAATTTTTTTTATTTTTTTTTGAAAATTTTTTTTTTTTTGAAAAATTTTTTTTTTCATTTTTTTTTTTGAAAAATTTTTTTTTTCATTTTTTTTTTTGAAAAATTTTTTTTTCCATTTTTTTTGAAAAATTTTTTTTTAAATTTTTTTTTGAAAAATTTTTTTTTATTTTTTTTTTATTTTTTTTTGAAATTTTTTTTTTATTTTTTTTTTTGAAATTTTTTTGAGAATTTTCTTTTTTAATTTTTTTTTTAATTTTTTTTTTGAATTTTTTTTTAAATTTTTTTTTTGAATTTTTTTTTTTGAAAATTATTTTTTTCATTTTTTTTTGAAAATTTTTTTTTTCATTTTTTTTTGAAATTTTTTATTTTTTTTTTTTGAAATTTTTTTTAAAATTTTTTTTTTTTATTTTTTTTTTGAATTTTTTTTTTTGAAAATTTTTTTGAAATTTTTTTTGAATTTTTTTTTTTGATTATTTTTTGAAAATTTTTTTTAAAATTTTTTTTTCGAAATTTTTTTGAGAATTTTTTTAAAATCTTTTTTTTCGAAATTTTTTTTTCAATTTTTTTAAAATTTTTTTTTTTGATTTTTTTTTGAAATTTATTTTTTTTGAAATTTTTTTTTTGAAAATTTTTTTTTTTATTTTTTTTTTTGAAATTTTTTTGATAATTTTTTTTAAAATTTTTTTTTGAAATTTTTTTTTTATTTTTTTTTGAAATTTTTTTTTTTTATTTTTTTTTTAAATTTTTTTGAGAATTTTTTTTTAAATTTTTTTTTTAATTTTTTTTTTGAAATTTTTTAATTTTTTTTTTGGAAATTTTTTTTTTTATTTTTTTTTCGAAATTTTTTTTTCAATTTTTTTAAAATTTTTTTTTTAAATTTTTTTTTGAAATTTTTTTTTCATTTTTTTTTCATTTTTTTTTTTTTTTTGAAATTTTTTTTTTATTTTTTTTTGAAAAATTTTTTTTGAAATTTTTTTTAAATTTTCTTTTTGGAAATTTTTTTTTTTTATTTTTTTTTGAAAATTTTTTTTATTTTTTTTTGAAAATTTTTTTTTTTTTTGAAAAATTTTTTTTTTCATTTTTTTTTGAAAAATTTTTTTTTAAATTTTTTTTTGAAAAATTTTTTTTTTATTTTTTTTTTATTTTTTTTTTGATTTTTTTTGAATTTTTTGAAATTTTTTTTGAATTTTTTTTTTTGATTATTTTTTGAAAATTTTTTTTTAAATTTTTTTTTCGAAATTTTTTTGAGAATTTTTTTAAAAATTTTTTTTTCGAAATTTTTTTTTCAATTTTTTTAAAATTTTTTTTTTTTGATTTTTTTTTGAAATTTTTTTTAAATTTATTTTTTTTGAAATTTTTTTTTTTGAAAATTTTTTTTTTTATTTTTTTTTTTTTAAATTTTTTTGATAATTTTTTTTTAAATTTTTTTTTGAAATTTTTTTTTTGAAATTTTTTTTAAATTTGTTTTTTGGAAATTTTTTTTTTTTATTTTTTTTTGAAAATTTTTTTTTGAAAATTTTTTTTTTTTTTGAAAAATTTTTTTTTTCATTTTTTTTTTGAAAAATTTTTTTTTTATTTTTTTTTGAAAATTTTTTTTTAATTTATTTTTTGAGATTTTTTTTTTTGAAATTTTTTTTGAAATTTTTTTTTTTTTTATTTTTTTTGAAATTTTTTTTTTTTAATTTTTTTTTCGAAATTTTTTTTTCAATTTTTTAAAAATTTTTTTTGAAAATTTTTTTGAAATTTTTTTTGAAATTTTTTTTTTGAAATTTTTTTTTCGAAAACTTTTTTGAAATTTTTTTTGAAATTTTTTTTTTGAAATTTTTTTTTTTAAATTTTTTTTTGAAATTTTTTTTAAATTTATTTTTTTTGAAATTTTTTTTTTATTTTTTTTTGAAAATTTTTTTTTTATTTTTTTTTTTGAAATTTTTTTTTGAATTTTTTTTTTAATTTTTTTTTTGAATTTTTTTTTTTTAAATTTTTTTTTTCATTTTTTTTTGAAAATTTTTTTTTTTCATTTTTTTTTGAAATTAATTTTTTTTGAAATTTTTTTTTTTGAAAATTTTTTTTTTATTTTTTTTTTTTGAAATTTTTTTGATAATTTTTTTTAAAATTTTTTTTTGAAATTTTTTTTTTTAAATTTTTTTTAAATTTTTTTTTTTGGAATTTTTTTTTTAAATTTTTTTTATTTTTTTTTGAAAATTTTTTTTTTTTTGAAAAATTTTTTTTTTCATTTTTTTTTTTGAAAAATTTTTTTTTTCATTTTTTTTTTTGAAAAATTTTTTTTTCCATTTTTTTTGAAAAATTTTTTTTTAAATTTTTTTTTGAAAAATTTTTTTTTATTTTTTTTTTATTTTTTTTTGAAATTTTTTTTTTATTTTTTTTTTTGAAATTTTTTTGAGAATTTTCTTTTTTAATTTTTTTTTTAATTTTTTTTTTGAATTTTTTTTTAAATTTTTTTTTTGAATTTTTTTTTTTGAAAATTATTTTTTTCATTTTTTTTTGAAAATTTTTTTTTTCATTTTTTTTTGAAATTTTTTATTTTTTTTTTTTGAAATTTTTTTTAAAATTTTTTTTTTTTATTTTTTTTTTTGAATTTTTTTTTTGAAAATTTTTTTGAAATTTTTTTTGAATTTTTTTTTTTGATTATTTTTTGAAAATTTTTTTTAAAATTTTTTTTTCGAAATTTTTTTGAGAATTTTTTTAAAATCTTTTTTTTCGAAATTTTTTTTTCAATTTTTTTAAAATTTTTTTTTTTGATTTTTTTTTGAAATTTATTTTTTTTGAAATTTTTTTTTTGAAAATTTTTTTTTTTATTTTTTTTTTTGAAATTTTTTTGATAATTTTTTTTAAAATTTTTTTTTGAAATTTTTTTTTTATTTTTTTTTGAAATTTTTTTTTTTTATTTTTTTTTTAAATTTTTTTGAGAATTTTTTTTTAAATTTTTTTTTTAATTTTTTTTTTGAAATTTTTTAATTTTTTTTTTGGAAATTTTTTTTTTTATTTTTTTTTCGAAATTTTTTTTTCAATTTTTTTAAAATTTTTTTTTTAAATTTTTTTTTGAAATTTTTTTTTCATTTTTTTTTCATTTTTTTTTTTTTTTTGAAATTTTTTTTTTATTTTTTTTTGAAAAATTTTTTTTGAAATTTTTTTTAAATTTTCTTTTTGGAAATTTTTTTTTTTTATTTTTTTTTGAAAATTTTTTTTATTTTTTTTTGAAAATTTTTTTTTTTTTTGAAAAATTTTTTTTTTCATTTTTTTTTGAAAAATTTTTTTTTAAATTTTTTTTTGAAAAATTTTTTTTTTATTTTTTTTTTATTTTTTTTTTGATTTTTTTTGAATTTTTTGAAATTTTTTTTGAATTTTTTTTTTTGATTATTTTTTGAAAATTTTTTTTTAAATTTTTTTTTCGAAATTTTTTTGAGAATTTTTTTAAAAATTTTTTTTTCGAAATTTTTTTTTCAATTTTTTTAAAATTTTTTTTTTTTGATTTTTTTTTGAAATTTTTTTTAAATTTATTTTTTTTGAAATTTTTTTTTTTGAAAATTTTTTTTTTTATTTTTTTTTTTTTAAATTTTTTTGATAATTTTTTTTAAATTTTTTTTTGAAATTTTTTTTTTGAAATTTTTTTTAAATTTGTTTTTTGGAAATTTTTTTTTTTTATTTTTTTTTGAAAATTTTTTTTTGAAAATTTTTTTTTTTTTTGAAAAATTTTTTTTTTCATTTTTTTTTTGAAAAATTTTTTTTTTATTTTTTTTTGAAAATTTTTTTTTAATTTATTTTTTGAGATTTTTTTTTTTGAAATTTTTTTTGAAATTTTTTTTTTTTTATTTTTTTTGAAATTTTTTTTTTTAAATTTTTTTTTCGAAATTTTTTTTTCAATTTTTTAAAAATTTTTTTTGAAAATTTTTTTGAAATTTTTTTTGAAATTTTTTTTTTGAAATTTTTTTTTTCGAAAACTTTTTTGAAATTTTTTTTGAAATTTTTTTTTTGAAATTTTTTTTTTTAAATTTTTTTTTGAAATTTTTTTTAAATTTATTTTTTTTGAAATTTTTTTTTTATTTTTTTTTGAAAATTTTTTTTTTATTTTTTTTTTTGAAATTTTTTTTTGAATTTTTTTTTTAATTTTTTTTTTGAATTTTTTTTTTTAAAATTTTTTTTTTCATTTTTTTTTGAAAATTTTTTTTTTTCATTTTTTTTTGAAATTAATTTTTTTTGAAATTTTTTTTTTTGAAAATTTTTTTTTTATTTTTTTTTTTTGAAATTTTTTTGATAATTTTTTTTAAAATTTTTTTTTGAAATTTTTTTTTTTAAATTTTTTTTAAATTTTTTTTTTGGAATTTTTTTTTTAAATTTTTTTTATTTTTTTTTGAAAATTTTTTTTTTTTTGAAAAATTTTTTTTTTCATTTTTTTTTTTGAAAAATTTTTTTTTTCATTTTTTTTTTTGAAAAATTTTTTTTTCCATTTTTTTTGAAAAATTTTTTTTTAAATTTTTTTTTGAAAAATTTTTTTTTATTTTTTTTTTATTTTTTTTTGAAATTTTTTTTTTATTTTTTTTTTTGAAATTTTTTTGAGAATTTTCTTTTTTAATTTTTTTTTTAATTTTTTTTTTGAATTTTTTTTTAAATTTTTTTTTTGAATTTTTTTTTTTGAAAATTATTTTTTTCATTTTTTTTTGAAAATTTTTTTTTTCATTTTTTTTTGAAATTTTTTTTTTTTTTTTTTTGAAATTTTTTTTAAAATTTTTTTTTTTTATTTTTTTTTTGAATTTTTTTTTTTGAAAATTTTTTTGAAATTTTTTTTGAATTTTTTTTTTTGATTATTTTTTGAAAATTTTTTTTAAAATTTTTTTTTCGAAATTTTTTTGAGAATTTTTTTAAAATCTTTTTTTTCGAAATTTTTTTTTCAATTTTTTTAAAATTTTTTTTTTTTGATTTTTTTTTGAAATTTTTTTTAAATTTATTTTTTTTGAAATTTTTTTTTTTGAAAATTTTTTTTTTTATTTTTTTTTTTTGAAATTTTTTTGATAATTTTTTTTAAAATTTTTTTTGAAATTTTTTTTTTGAAATTTTTTTTAAATTTGTTTTTTGGAAATTTTTTTTTTTTATTTTTTTTTGAAAATTTTTTTTTGAAAATTTTTTTTTTTTTTGAAAAATTTTTTTTTTCATTTTTTTTTTGAAAAATTTTTTTTTTATTTTTTTTTGAAAATTTTTTTTTAATTTATTTTTTGAGATTTTTTTTTTTGAAATTTTTTTTGAAATTTTTTTTTTTTTAATTTTTTTTGAAATTTTTTTTAAAATTTTTTTTTTGAATTTTTTTTTTTGAAAATTATTTTTTTCATTTTTTTTTGAAAATTTTTTTTTTCATTTTTTTTTGAAATTTTTTTTTTTTTTTTTTTGAAATTTTTTTTAAAATTTTTTTTTTTTATTTTTTTTTTGAATTTTTTTTTTTGAAAATTTTTTTGAAATTTTTTTTGAATTTTTTTTTTTGATTATTTTTTGAAAATTTTTTTTAAAATTTTTTTTTCGAAATTTTTTTGAGAATTTTTTTAAAATCTTTTTTTTCGAAATTTTTTTTTCAATTTTTTTAAAATTTTTTTTTTTTGATTTTTTTTTGAAATTTTTTTCAAATTTATTTTTTTTGAAATTTTTTTTTTTGAAAATTTTTTTTTTTATTTTTTTTTTTTGAAATTTTTTTGATAATTTTTTTTAAAATTTTTTTTGAAATTTTTTTTTTGAAATTTTTTTTAAATTTGTTTTTTGGAAATTTTTTTTTTTTATTTTTTTTTGAAAATTTTTTTTTGAAAATTTTTTTTTTTTTTGAAAAATTTTTTTTTTCATTTTTTTTTTGAAAAATTTTTTTTTTATTTTTTTTTGAAAATTTTTTTTTAATTTATTTTTTGAGATTTTTTTTTTTGAAATTTTTTTTGAAATTTTTTTTTTTTTAATTTTTTTTGAAATTTTTTTTTTTAAATTTTTTTTTCGAAATTTTTTTTTCAATTTTTTAAAAATTTTTTTTGAAAATTTTTTTGAAATTTTTTTTGAAATTTTTTTTTTGAAATTTTTTTTTTCGAAAACTTTTTTGAAATTTTTTTTGAAATTTTTTTTTTGAAATTTTTTTTTTTAAATTTTTTTTTGAAATTTTTTTTAAATTTATTTTTTTTGAAATTTTTTTTTTATTTTTTTTTGAAAATTTTTTTTTTTATTTTTTTTTTTGAAATTTTTTTTGAATTTTTTTTTTAATTTTTTTTTTGAATTTTTTTTTTTAAAATTTTTTTTTTCATTTTTTTTTGAAAATTTTTTTTTTTCATTTTTTTTTGAAATTAATTTTTTTTGAAATTTTTTTTTTTGAAAATTTTTTTTTTATTTTTTTTTTTTGAAATTTTTTTGATAATTTTTTTTAAAATTTTTTTTTGAAATTTTTTTTTTTAAATTTTTTTTAAATTTTTTTTTTGGAATTTTTTTTTTAAATTTTTTTTATTTTTTTTTGAAAATTTTTTTTTTTTTGAAAAATTTTTTTTTTCATTTTTTTTTTTGAAAAATTTTTTTTTTCATTTTTTTTTTTGAAAAATTTTTTTTTCCATTTTTTTTGAAAAATTTTTTTTTAAATTTTTTTTTGAAAAATTTTTTTTTATTTTTTTTTTATTTTTTTTTGAAATTTTTTTTTTATTTTTTTTTTTGAAATTTTTTTGAGAATTTTCTTTTTTAATTTTTTTTTAATTTTTTTTTTGAATTTTTTTTTAAATTTTTTTTTTGAATTTTTTTTTTTGAAAATTATTTTTTTCATTTTTTTTTGAAAATTTTTTTTTTCATTTTTTTTTGAAATTTTTTTTTTTTTTTTTTGAAATTTTTTTTAAAATTTTTTTTTTTTATTTTTTTTTTGAATTTTTTTTTTTGAAAATTTTTTTGAAATTTTTTTTGAATTTTTTTTTTTGATTATTTTTTGAAAATTTTTTTTAAAATTTTTTTTTCGAAATTTTTTTGAGAATTTTTTTAAAATCTTTTTTTTCGAAATTTTTTTTTCAATTTTTTTAAAATTTTTTTTTTTGATTTTTTTTTGAAATTTATTTTTTTTGAAATTTTTTTTTTGAAAATTTTTTTTTTTATTTTTTTTTTTGAAATTTTTTTGATAATTTTTTTTAAAATTTTTTTTTGAAATTTTTTTTTTGAAATTTTTTTTAAATTTTTTTTTTGGAAATTTTTTTTTTTTATTTTTTTTTGAAAATTTTTTTTATTTTTTTTTGAAAATTTTTTTTTTTTTTGAAAAATTTTTTTTTTAATTTTTTTTTTTGAAAAATTTTTTTTTTCATTTTTTTTTTGAAAAATTTTTTTTTAAATTTTTTTTTAAAAAATTTTTTTTTTATTTTTTTTTATTTTTTTTTGAAATTTTTTTTTTATTTTTTTTTGAAAATTTTTTTTTTTATTTTTTTTTTGAAATTTTTTTGAGATTTTTTTTTTTATTTTTTTTTTGAAATTTTTTTTGAAATTTTTTTTTTTTTGATTTTTTTTTGAAATTTTTTTTTTTATTTTTTTTTCGAAATTTTTTTGAGAATTTTTTTAAAATTTTTTTTTTTCGAAATTTTTTTTTCAATTTTTTAAAAATTTTTTTTGAAAATTTTTTTGAAATTTTTTTTGAAATTTTTTTTTTTGAAATTTTTTTTTTAAATTTTTTTTTGAAAATTTTATTTTTAATTTTTTTTTCGAAATTTTTTTGAGAATTTTTTTAAAATTTTTTTTAAAATTTTTTTTTGAAATTTTTTTTAAATTTATTTTTTTTGAAATTTTTTTTTTTATATTTTTTTGAAAATTTTTTTTTTTATTTTTTTTTTGAAATTTTTTTTTGAATTTTTTTTTTATTTTTTGTTTTGAATTTTTTTTTTGAAAATTTTTTTTTTCATTTTTTTTTGAAAATTTTTTTTTTCATTTTTTTTTGAAATTTTTTTTTTATTTTTTTTTTTGAAATTTTTTTGAGAATTTTTTTGAAATTTTTTTTGAATTTTTTTTTTTTTGATTATTTTTTGAAAATTTTTTTTTTTAATTTTTTTTTCGAAATTTTTTTTTCAATTTTTTTAAATTTTTTTTTGAAATTTTTTTAAAATTTATTTTTCATTTTTTTTTTTTTTTTTGAAATTTTTTTTTTTTTTTTTGAAAAATTTTTTTTTTGAATTTTTTTTTTCGAAATTTTTTTTTCAATTTTTTTAAAATTTTTTTTTTGATTTTTTTTTGAAAAATTTTTTTTTTATTTTTTTTTTTGAAATTTTTTTGATAATTTTTTTTAAAATTTTTTTTTCTGAATTTTTTTTTCGAAATTTTTTTTTCAATTTTTTTAAAATTTTTTTTTGAAATTTTTTTAAAATTTTTTTTTCATTTTTTTTTTTTTTTTGAAATTTTTTTTTTCATTTTTTTTTGAAAAATTTTTTTTTTATTTTTTTTTTAAATTTTTTTGAGAATTTTTTTTTTTTATTTTTTTTTTGAAATTTTTTTGAGAATTTTTTTAAAAATTTTTTTTTGAAATTTTTTTTTTTTAATTTTTTTAAAATTTTTTTTTTGGAAATTTTTTTTTTTTATTTTTTTTTGAAAAATTTTTTTTATTTTTTTTTGAAAATTATTTTTTTTTGGAAAAATTTTTTTTTTCATTTTTTTTTGAAAAATTTTTTTTTAAATTTTTTTTTGAAAATTTTTTTTTTTATTTTTTTTTTGAAATTTTTTTGAGAATTTTTTTTTTATTTTTTTTTTTGAAAATTTTTTTGAAATTTTTTTTGAAATTTTTTTTTTTTTGATTTTTTTTTGAAATTTTTTTTTTTTTTTTTTTTCGAAATTTTTTTGAGAATTTTTTTAAAATTTTTTTTTTTCGAAATTTTTTTTTCAATTTTTTAAAAATTTTTTTTAAAATTTTTTTTTGAAATTTTTTTTAAATTTTTTTTTCATTTTTTTTTTATTTTTTTTGAAATTTTTTTTTTATTTTTTTTTGAAATTTTTTTTTTTTATTTTTTTTTTTTAATTTTTTTGAGAATTTTTTTTTTAATTTTTTTTTTTAATTTTTTTTTTGAAATTTTTTAATTTTTTTTTTGGAAATTTTTTTTTTTATTTTTTTTTCGAAATTTTTTTTTCAATTTTTTTAAAAATTTTTTTTGAAATTTTTTTAAAATTTTTTTTTTCATTTTTTTTTTTTTGAAATTTTTTTTTTATTTTTTTTTGAAAAATTTTTTTTGAAATTTTTTTTAAATTTTCTTTTTGGAAATTTTTTTTTTTATTTTTTTTTGAAAATTTTTTTTATTTTTTTTTGAAAATTTTTTTTTTTTGAAAAATTTTTTTTTTCATTTTTTTTTGAAAAATTTTTTTTTAAATTTTTTTTTGAAAAATTTTTTTTTTATTTTTTTTTTATTTTTTTTTGATTTTTTTTGAATTTTTTGAAATTTTTTTTGAATTTTTTTTTTTTGATTATTTTTTGAAAATTTTTTTTTAATTTTTTTTTCGAAATTTTTTTGAGAATTTTTTTAAAAATTTTTTTTTCGAAATTTTTTTTTTAATTTTTTTAAAATTTTTTTTTTTTTGATTTTTTTTTGAAATTTTTTTTAAATTTATTTTTTTTGAAATTTTTTTTTTTGAAAATTTTTTTTTTTATTTTTTTTTTTGAAATTTTTTTGATAATTTTTTTTAAAATTTTTTTTTGAAATTTTTTTTTTGAAATTTTTTTTTTTTATTTTTTTTTGAAAATTTTTTTTTGAAAATTTTTTTTTTTTTTGAAAAATTTTTTTTTTCATTTTTTTTTTGAAAAATTTTTTTTTTTATTTTTTTTTGAAAATTTTTTTTTTATTTTTTTTTTGAGATTTTTTTTTATTTTTTTTTTTGAAATTTTTTTTGAAATTTTTTTTTTTTGATTTTTTTTGAAATTTTTTTTTTAATTTTTTTTTCGAAATTTTTTTGAGAATTTTTTTAAAATTTTTTTTTTTTCGAAATTTTTTTTTCAATTTTTTAAAAATTTTTTTTGAAAATTTTTTTGAAATTTTTTTTGAAATTTTTTTTTTGAAATTTTTTTTTTCGAAAACTTTTTTGAAATTTTTTTTGAAATTTTTTTTTGAAAAATTTTTTTTTAAATTTTTTTTTGAAAAATTTTTTTTTTATTTTTTTTTTATTTTTTTTTGATTTTTTTTGAATTTTTTGAAATTTTTTTTGAATTTTTTTTTTTTGATTATTTTTTGAAAATTTTTTTTTAATTTTTTTTTCGAAATTTTTTTGAGAATTTTTTTAAAAATTTTTTTTTCGAAATTTTTTTTTTAATTTTTTTAAAATTTTTTTTTTTTTGATTTTTTTTTGAAATTTTTTTTAAATTTATTTTTTTTGAAATTTTTTTTTTTGAAAATTTTTTTTTTTATTTTTTTTTTTGAAATTTTTTTGATAATTTTTTTTAAAATTTTTTTTTGAAATTTTTTTTTTGAAATTTTTTTTTTTTATTTTTTTTTGAAAATTTTTTTTTGAAAATTTTTTTTTTTTTTGAAAAATTTTTTTTTTCATTTTTTTTTTGAAAAATTTTTTTTTTTATTTTTTTTTGAAAATTTTTTTTTTATTTTTTTTTTGAGATTTTTTTTTATTTTTTTTTTTGAAATTTTTTTTGAAATTTTTTTTTTTTGATTTTTTTTGAAATTTTTTTTTTAATTTTTTTTTCGAAATTTTTTTGAGAATTTTTTTAAAATTTTTTTTTTTTCGAAATTTTTTTTTCAATTTTTTAAAAATTTTTTTTGAAAATTTTTTTGAAATTTTTTTTGAAATTTTTTTTTTGAAATTTTTTTTTTCGAAAACTTTTTTGAAATTTTTTTTGAAATTTTTTTTTTGAAATTTTTTTTTTTAAATTTTTTTTTGAAATTTTTTTTAAATTTATTTTTTTTGATATTTTTTTTTTATTTTTTTTTGAAAATTTTTTTTTTATTTTTTTTTTTGAAATTTTTTTTTGAATTTTTTTTAAATTTTTTTTTTGAATTTTTTTTTTGAAAATTTTTTTTTTCATTTTTTTTTGAAAATTTTTTTTTTCATTTTTTTTTGAATTTTTTTTTTATTTTTTTTTTTTGAAATTTTTTTGAGAATTTTTTTTAAAATTTTTTTTTTTATTTTTTTTTTGAATTTTTTTTTTTGAAAATTTTTTTGAAATTTTTTTTGAATTTTTTTTTTTGATTATTTTTTGAAATTTTTTTTTTTAATTTTTTTTTCGAAATTTTTTTGAGAATTTTTTTAAAAATTTTTTTTTCGAATTTTTTTTTTCAATTTTTTTAAAAAATTTTTTAAAATTTTTTTTTGAAATTTTTTTTAAATTTATTTTTCATTTTTTTTTTTTTTGAAATTTTTTTTTTTTTTTTAAATTTTTTTTTTTATTTTTTTTTTTGAAATTTTTTTTTCAGAATTTTTTTTCAATTTTTTTAAAATTTTTTTTTTGATTTTTTTTGAAATTTTTTTTAAATTTATTTTTTTTGAAATTTTTTTTTTTTATTTTTTTTTGAAAAATTTTTTTTTTATTTTTTTTTTTTGATAATTTTTTTAAAATTTTTTTTTTTCATTTTTTTTTGAAATTTTTTTTTCTTTTTTTTGAAATTTTTTTGAGAATTTTTTTTAAAATTTTTTTTTTAATTTTTTTTTTGAATTTTTTTTTTCATTTTTTTTTTGAAATTTTTTTTTTTTTTTTTTTGAAATTTTTTTGAAAATTTTTTTTTTTTATTTTTTTTTGAATTTTTTTTTTTGAAAATTTTTTTGAAATTTTTTTTGAATTTTTTTTTTTTGATTATTTTTTGAAAATTTTTTTTAAAATTTTTTTTTCGAAATTTTTTTGAGAATTTTTTTAAAAATTTTTTTTTCGAAATTTTTTTTTCAATTTTTTTAAAATTTTTTTTTTTGATTTTTTTTTGAAATTTATTTTTTTTGAAATTTTTTTTTTTGAAAATTTTTTTTTTTATTTTTTTTTTTGAAATTTTTTTGATAATTTTTTTTAAAATTTTTTTTTGAAATTTTTTTTTTGAAATATTTTTTAAATTTTTTTTTTGGAAATTTTTTTTTTTTATTTTTTTTTGAAAATTTTTTTTATTTTTTTTTGAAAATTTTTTTTTTTTTTGAAAAATTTTTTTTTTCATTTTTTTTTTGAAAAATTTTTTTTTTCATTTTTTTTTTGAAAAATTTTTTTTTAAATTTTTTTTTAAAAAATTTTTTTTTTATTTTTTTTTATTTTTTTTTGAAATTTTTTTTTTATTTTTTTTTGAAAATTTTTTTTTAAATTTTTTTTTTTTAATTTTTTTGAGATTTTTTTTTTATTTTTTTTTTGAAATTTTTTTTGAAATTTTTATTTTTTTGATTTTTTTTTGAAAAATTTTTTTTTTCATTTTTTTTTTGAAAAATTTTTTTTTAAATTTTTTTTTGAAATTTTTTTAAATTTATTTTTCATTTTTTTTTTTTTTTAAAATTGAAAAAAAAATTTCGAAAAAAAAAATTTTAAAAAAATTCTCAAAAAAATTTCGAAAAAAAAATAAAAAAAAAAATTAAAAAAAAAAATCAAAAAAAATTAAAAAATTTCAAAAAAAATTTCAAAAAAAAAAATAAAAAAAAAAATCTCAAAAAAATTTCAAAAAAAAAATAAAAAAAAATTTCAAAAAAAAATAAAAAAAAAATTAAAAAAAATTTTTTCAAAGAAAAATGAAAAAAAAAATTTTCAAAAAAAAAAATGAAAAAAAAAATTTTTCAAAAAAAAAAAATTTTTTCAAAAAAAAATAAAAAAAATTTTCAAAAAAAAATAAAAAAAAAAAAATTCCAAAAAAAAAATTTCAAAAAAAAAAATTTCAAAAAAAAATTAAAAAAAAAATTATCAAAAAAATTTAAAAAAAAAAAATAAAAAAAAAAAAATTTCAAAAAAAAAAAAATAAAAAAAAAATTTCAAAAAAAAAAAATTTCAAAAAAAAATAAATTTAAAAAAAATTTCAAAAAAAAATCAAAGAAAAAAATTTTAAAAAAATTGAAAAAAAAATTTCGAAAAAAAAAATTTTAAAAAAATTCTCAAAAAAATTTCGAAAAAAAAATAAAAAAAAAAATTTTCAAAAAAAAATAAAAAAAAAATTCAAAAAAAAAAAAAAAAAAATGAAAAATAAATTTAAAAAAAAATTCAAAAAAAAAATTTTAAAAAAATTTTAAAAAAATTGAAAAAAAAATTTCGAAAAAAAAATTTTTAAAAAAATTCTCAAAAACTTCGAAAAAAAAATTTAAAAAAAAATTTTCAAAAAATAATCAAAAAAAAAAAATTCAAAAAAAATTTCAAAAAAATTTTCAAAAAAAAAAATTCAAAAAAAAAAATAAAAAAAAAATTTTAAAAAAAATTCTCAAAAAAATTTCAAAAAAAAAATAAAAAAAAAAATTTTCAAAAAAAAAATAAAAAAAAATTTCAAAAAAAATAAATTTAAAAAAAATTTCAAAAAAAAATCAAAAAAAAAATTTAAAAAAATTGAAAAAAAAATTTCGAAAAAAAAATTTCAAAAAAAAAATAAAAAAAAAATTTTCAAAAAAAAATTTAAAAAAAATTTCAAAAAAAAAAAAATGAAAAATAAATTTAAAAAAAATTTCAAAAAAAAAATTTTAAAAAAAATTTTTCAAAAAAAAAATGAAAAAAAAAATTTTTCAAAAAAAAAAAGAAAAAAAAAATTTTTCAAAAAAAAAAAAAATTTTCAAAAAAAAATAAAAAAAATTTTCAAAAAAAAATAAAAAAAAAAAATTTCCAAAAAAAAAATTTAAAAAATATTTCAAAAAAAAATTTCAAAAAAAAATTTTAAAAAAAATTATCAAAAAAATTTCAAAAAAAAAAATAAAAAAAAAAATTTTCAAAAAAAAAAATTTCAAAAAAAATAAATTTCAAAAAAAAATCAAAAAAAAAAATTTTAAAAAAATTGAAAAAAAAATTTCGAAAAAAAAATTTTTAAAAAAATTCTCAAAAAAATTTCGAAAAAAAAATTTTAAAAAAAATTTTCAAAAAATAATCAAAAAAAAAAAATTCAAAAAAAATTTCAAAAAAATTTTCAAAAAAAAAAATTCAAAAAAAAAATAAAAAAAAAAAATTTTCAAAAAAATTTCAAAAAAAAAAAAAAAAAATTTCAAAAAAAAAATGAAAAAAAAATTCAAAAAAAAAATTAAAAAAAAAATTTTAAAAAAAATTCTCAAAAAAATTTCAAAAAAAAGAAAAAAAAATTTCAAAAAAAAATGGAAAAAAAAATTTTAAAAAAATTATCAAAAAAAAAAAATAAAAAAAAAATTTTTCAAAAAAAAATAAAAAAAAAAAATTTCAAAAAAAATAAATTTAAAAAAAATTTCAAAAAAAAATCAAAAAAAAAATTTTAAAAAAATTGAAAAAAAATTCTGAAAAAAAAAATTCAAAAAAAAAAATAAAAAAAAAAATTTTTCAAAAAAAAAAAAAAAAAATTTCAAAAAAAAAAAAAAATTGAAAAAAAAATTTCGAAAAAAAAATTTTTAAAAAAATTCTCAAAAAAATTTCGAAAAAAAAATTTAAAAAAAAAATTTTCAAAAAATAATCAAAAAAAAAAAATTCAAAAAAAATTTCAAAAAAATTTTCAAAAAAAAAAATTCAAAAAAAAAATAAAAAAAAAAATTTTAAAAAAAATTCTCAAAAAAATTTCAAAAAAAAAAATAAAAAAAAAATTCAAAAAAAAATGAAAAAAAAAATTTTCAAAAAAAAATGAAAAAAAAAATTTTCAAAAAAAAAATTCAAAAAAAAAATTTAAAAAAAATTCAAAAAAAAATTTCAAAAAAAAAATAAAAAAAAAAATTTTCAAAAAAAAATAAAAAAAAAATATCAAAAAAAATAAATTTAAAAAAAATTTCAAAAAAAAATTTAAAAAAAAAAATTTCAAAAAAAAAATTTCAAAAAAAATTTCAAAAAAGTTTTCGAAAAAAAAAATTTCAAAAAAAAATTTCAAAAAAAATTTCAAAAAAATTTTCAAAAAAAATTTTTAAAAAATTGAAAAAAAAATTTCGAAAAAAAAAAAATTTTAAAAAAATTCTCAAAAAAATTTCGAAAAAAAAATTAAAAAAAAAAAATTTCAAAAAAAATCAAAAAAAAAAAAATTTCAAAAAAAATTTCAAAAAAAAAAAATAAAAAAAAATCTCAAAAAAAAAATAAAAAAAAAATTTTCAAAAAAAAATAAAAAAAAAAATTTTTCAAAAAAAAAAATGAAAAAAAAAATTTTTCAAAAAAAAAAAAAATTTTCAAAAAAAAATTTTCAAAAAAAAATTTTCAAAAAAAAATAAAAAAAAAAAATTTCAAAAAAAAAATTTCAAAAAAAAATTTTAAAAAAAATTATCAAAAAAATTTCAAAAAAAAAAAATAAAAAAAAAAATTTTCAAAAAAAAAAATTTCAAAAAAAATAAATTTAAAAAAAATTTCAAAAAAAAATCAAAAAAAAAAAAATTTTAAAAAAATTAAAAAAAAAATTTCAAAAAAAAAAATTTCAAAAAAAAATTAAAAAAAAAATTATCAAAAAAATTTAAAAAAAAAAAATAAAAAAAAAAAAATTTCAAAAAAAAAAAAATAAAAAAAAAATTTCAAAAAAAAAAAATTTCAAAAAAAAATAAATTTAAAAAAAATTTCAAAAAAAAATCAAAGAAAAAAATTTTAAAAAAATTGAAAAAAAAATTTCGAAAAAAAAATTTTTAAAAAAATTCTCAAAAAAATTTCGAAAAAAAAATAAAAAAAAAAATTTTCAAAAAAAAATAAAAAAAAAATTCAAAAAAAAAAAAAAAAAAATGAAAAATAAATTTAAAAAAAAATTCAAAAAAAAAATTTTAAAAAAATTTTAAAAAAATTGAAAAAAAAATTTCGAAAAAAAAATTTTTAAAAAAATTCTCAAAAACTTCGAAAAAAAAATTTAAAAAAAAATTTTCAAAAAATAATCAAAAAAAAAAAATTCAAAAAAAATTTCAAAAAAATTTTCAAAAAAAAAAATTCAAAAAAAAAAATAAAAAAAAAATTTTAAAAAAAATTCTCAAAAAAATTTCAAAAAAAAAATAAAAAAAAAAATTTTCAAAAAAAAAATAAAAAAAAATTTCAAAAAAAATAAATTTAAAAAAAATTTCAAAAAAAAATCAAAAAAAAAATTTAAAAAAATTGAAAAAAAAATTTCGAAAAAAAAATTTCAAAAAAAAAATAAAAAAAAAATTTTCAAAAAAAAATTTAAAAAAAATTTCAAAAAAAAAAAAATGAAAAATAAATTTAAAAAAAATTTCAAAAAAAAAATTTAAAAAAAAATTTTTCAAAAAAAAAATGAAAAAAAAAATTTTTCAAAAAAAAATCAAAAAAATAAAAATTTCAAAAAAAATTTCAAAAAAAAAATAAAAAAAAAATCTCAAAAAAATTTCAAAAAAAAAATTAAAAAAAAAATTTTCAAAAAAAAATAAAAAAAAAATTTCAAAAAAAATAAAAAAAAATAAAAAAAAAATTTTTTAAAAAAAAATTTAAAAAAAAATTTTTCAAAAAAAAAATGAAAAAAAAAATTTTTCAAAAAAAAAAAGAAAAAAAAAATTTTTCAAAAAAAAAAAAAATTTTCAAAAAAAAATAAAAAAAATTTTCAAAAAAAAATAAAAAAAAAAAATTTCCAAAAAAAAAATTTAAAAAATATTTCAAAAAAAAATTTCAAAAAAAAATTTTAAAAAAAATTATCAAAAAAATTTCAAAAAAAAAAATAAAAAAAAAAATTTTCAAAAAAAAAAATTTCAAAAAAAATAAATTTCAAAAAAAAATCAAAAAAAAAAATTTTAAAAAAATTGAAAAAAAAATTTCGAAAAAAAAATTTTTAAAAAAATTCTCAAAAAAATTTCGAAAAAAAAATTTTAAAAAAAATTTTCAAAAAATAATCAAAAAAAAAAAATTCAAAAAAAATTTCAAAAAAATTTTCAAAAAAAAAAATTCAAAAAAAAAATAAAAAAAAAAAATTTTCAAAAAAATTTCAAAAAAAAAAAAAAAAAATTTCAAAAAAAAAATGAAAAAAAAAATTCAAAAAAAAAATTAAAAAAAAAATTTTAAAAAAAATTCTCAAAAAAATTTCAAAAAAAAGAAAAAAAAATTTCAAAAAAAATGGAAAAAAAAATTTTAAAAAAATTATCAAAAAAAAAAAATAAAAAAAAAATTTTTCAAAAAAAAATAAAAAAAAAAAATTTCAAAAAAAATAAATTTAAAAAAAATTTCAAAAAAAAATCAAAAAAAAAATTTTAAAAAAATTGAAAAAAAATTCTGAAAAAAAAAATTCAAAAAAAAAATAAAAAAAAAAATTTTTCAAAAAAAAAAAAAAAAAATTTCAAAAAAAAAAAAAAATGAAAAATAAATTTAAAAAAAATTTCAAAAAAAAATTTTAAAAAAATTTTTAAAAAAATTGAAAAAAAAATTTCGAAAAAAAAATTTTTAAAAAAATTCTCAAAAAAATTTCGAAAAAAAAATTTAAAAAAAAAATTTTCAAAAAATAATCAAAAAAAAAAAATTCAAAAAAAATTTCAAAAAAATTTTCAAAAAAAAAATTCAAAAAAAAAATAAAAAAAAAAATTTTAAAAAAAATTCTCAAAAAAATTTCAAAAAAAAAAATAAAAAAAAAATTCAAAAAAAAATGAAAAAAAAAATTTTCAAAAAAAAATGAAAAAAAAAATTTTCAAAAAAAAAATTCAAAAAAAAAATTAAAAAAAAATTCAAAAAAAAATTTCAAAAAAAAAAATAAAAAAAAAAATTTTCAAAAAAAAATAAAAAAAAAATATCAAAAAAAATAAATTTAAAAAAAATTTCAAAAAAAAATTTAAAAAAAAAAATTTCAAAAAAAAAATTTCAAAAAAAATTTCAAAAAAGTTTTCGAAAAAAAAAATTTCAAAAAAAATTTCAAAAAAATTTTCAAAAAAAATTTTTAAAAAATTGAAAAAAAAATTTCGAAAAAAAAAAAATTTTAAAAAAATTCTCAAAAAAATTTCGAAAAAAAAATTAAAAAAAAAAAATTTCAAAAAAAATCAAAAAAAAAAAAATTTCAAAAAAAATTTCAAAAAAAAAAATAAAAAAAAATCTCAAAAAAAAAATAAAAAAAAAATTTTCAAAAAAAAATAAAAAAAAAAATTTTTCAAAAAAAAAAATGAAAAAAAAAATTTTTCAAAAAAAAAAAAAATTTTCAAAAAAAAATTTTCAAAAAAAAATTTTCAAAAAAAAATAAAAAAAAAAAATTTCAAAAAAAAAATTTCAAAAAAAAATTTTAAAAAAAATTATCAAAAAAATTTCAAAAAAAAAAAATAAAAAAAAAAATTTTCAAAAAAAAAAATTTCAAAAAAAATAAATTTAAAAAAAATTTCAAAAAAAAATCAAAAAAAAAAAAATTTTAAAAAAATTAAAAAAAAAATTTCGAAAAAAAAATTTTTAAAAAAATTCTCAAAAAAATTTCGAAAAAAAAATTTAAAAAAAAATTTTCAAAAAATAATCAAAAAAAAAAATTCAAAAAAAATTTCAAAAAATTCAAAAAAAATCAAAAAAAAAATAAAAAAAAAATAAAAAAAAAATTTTTCAAAAAAAAATTTAAAAAAAAATTTTTCAAAAAAAAATGAAAAAAAAAATTTTTCAAAAAAAAAAAAATTTTCAAAAAAAAATAAAAAAAATTTTCAAAAAAAAATAAAAAAAAAAAATTTCCAAAAAGAAAATTTAAAAAAAATTTCAAAAAAAATTTTTCAAAAAAAAATAAAAAAAAAATTTCAAAAAAAAAAAAAAATGAAAAAAAAAATTTTAAAAAAATTTCAAAAAAAATTTTTAAAAAAATTGAAAAAAAAATTTCGAAAAAAAAATAAAAAAAAAAATTTCCAAAAAAAAAATTTAAAAATTTCAAAAAAAAAATTAAAAAAAAAAATTAAAAAAAAAATTCTCAAAAAAATTTTAAAAAAAAAATAAAAAAAAAAAAATTTCAAAAAAAAATAAAAAAAAAATTTCAAAAAAAATAAAAAAAAAAATGAAAAAAAAATTTAAAAAAAATTTCAAAAAAAAATTTTAAAAAAAATTTTTAAAAAATTGAAAAAAAAATTTCGAAAAAAAAAAATTTTAAAAAAATTCTAAAAAAAATTTCGAAAAAAAAAAAAAAAAAAAAATTTCAAAAAAAAATCAAAAAAAAAAAAATTTCAAAAAAAATTTCAAAAAAATTTTCAAAAAAAAAAATAAAAAAAAAATTCTCAAAAAAATTTCAAAAAAAAAATAAAAAAAAAATTTTCAAAAAAAAATTAAAAAAAAAATTTTTCAAAAAAAAATGAAAAAAAAAATTTTTCCAAAAAAAAATAATTTTCAAAAAAAAATAAAAAAAATTTTTCAAAAAAAAATAAAAAAAAAAATTTCCAAAAAAAAAAATTTAAAAAAAATTAAAAAAAAAAAATTTCAAAAAAAATTTTTAAAAAAATTCTCAAAAAAATTTCAAAAAAAAAATAAAAAAAAAAAAAAAAAAATTCTCAAAAAAATTTAAAAAAAAAATAAAAAAAAAATTTTTCAAAAAAAAATGAAAAAAAAAAATTTCAAAAAAAAATTTTTAAAAAAATTCTCAAAAAAATTTCAAAAAAAAAATAAAAAAAAAAAAAAAAAAAAAATTCTCAAAAAAATTAAAAAAAAAAAAAAAAAAAAAATTTTTCAAAAAAAAATGAAAAAAAAAAATTTCAAAAAAAAAAAAAAAAAAAATGAAAAAAAAATTTTAAA
Source organism: Chrysolina oricalcia (assembly GCA_944452925.2). Classification (NCBI taxonomy): domain Eukaryota; kingdom Metazoa; phylum Arthropoda; class Insecta; order Coleoptera; family Chrysomelidae; genus Chrysolina; species Chrysolina oricalcia. The sequence goes on from OX101819.2 coordinate 33,109,534, forward strand.
AAAATTTCAAAAAAAAATTTTAAAAAAATTGAAAAAAATATTTCGAAAAAAAAATTCAGAAAAAAAAATTTTAAAAAAAATTATCAAAAAAATTTCAAAAAAAAAAATAAAAAAAAAATTTTTCAAAAAAAAATCAAAAAAAAAATTTTAAAAAAATTGAAAAAAAAATTTCGAAAAAAAAAATTCAAAAAAAAAAATTTTTCAAAAAAAAAAAAAAAAATTTCAAAAAAAAAAAAAAATGAAAAATAAATTTAAAAAAAATTTCAAAAAAAAATTAAAAAAAATTGAAAAAAAAATTTCGAAAAAAAAATTAAAAAAAAAAATTTTCAAAAAATAATCAAAAAAAAAAAATTCAAAAAAAATTTCAAAAAAATTCTCAAAAAAATTTCAAAAAAAAAAATAAAAAAAAAATTTCAAAAAAAAATGAAAAAAAAAATTTTCAAAAAAAAATGAAAAAAAAAATTTTCAAAAAAAAAATTCAAAACAAAAAATTAAAAAAAAAATTCAAAAAAAAATTTCAAAAAAAAAATAAAAAAAAAATTTTTCAAAAAAAAATAAAAAAAAAAATTTCAAAAAAAATAAATTTAAAAAAAATTTCAAAAAAAAATTTTAAAAAAAATTTTAAAAAAATTCTCAAAAAAATTTCGAAAAAAAAATTAAAAATAAAATTTTCAAAAAAAAATTTAAAAAAAAAATTTCAAAAAAAAAATTTCAAAAAAAATTTCAAAAAAATTTTCAAAAAAAATTTTTAAAAAATTGAAAAAAAAATTTCGAAAAATAAAAATTTTAAAAAAATTCTCAAAAAAATTTCGAAAAAAAAATAAAAAAAAAAAATTTCAAAAAAAAATCAAAAAAAAAAAAATTTCAAAAAAAATTTCAAAAAAAAAATAAAAAAAAAAATCTCAAAAAAATTTCAAAAAAAAAATAAAAAAAAAAATTTTCAAAAAAAAATAAAAAAAAAATTTCAAAAAAAAATAAAAAAAAATAAAAAAAAAATTTTTTTAAAAAAAATTTAAAAAAAAATTTTTCAAAAAAAAAATGAAAAAAAAAATTTTTCAAAAAAAAAATTAAAAAAAAAATTTTTCAAAAAAAAAAAAAATTTTCAAAAAAAAATAAAAAAAATTTTCAAAAAAAAATAAAAAAAAAAAATTTCCAAAAAAAAAATTTAAAAAAAATTTCAAAAAAAAAATTTCAAAAAAAAATTTTAAAAAAAATTATCAAAAAAATTTCAAAAAAAAAAATAAAAAAAAAAATTTTCAAAAAAAAAAATTTCAAAAAAAATAAATTTCAAAAAAAAATCAAAAAAAAAAATTTTAAAAAAATTGAAAAAAAAATTTCGAAAAAAAAGATTTTAAAAAAATTCTCAAAAAAATTTCGAAAAAAAAATTTTAAAAAAAATTTTCAAAAAATAATCAAAAAAAAAAATTCAAAAAAAATTTCAAAAAAATTTTCAAAAAAAAAATTCAAAAAAAAAATAAAAAAAAAAAATTTTAAAAAAAATTTCAAAAAAAAAAAAAAAAAAATTTCAAAAAAAAATGAAAAAAAAAATTTTCAAAAAAAAATGAAAAAAATAATTTTCAAAAAAAAAAATTCAAAAAAAAAATTTAAAAAAAAATTCAAAAAAAAAATTCAAAAAAAAATTAAAAAAGAAAATTCTCAAAAAAATTTCAAAAAAAAAAATAAAAAAAAAATTTCAAAAAAAAATAAAAAAAAAAATAAAAAAAAATTTTTCAAAAAAAAATTTAAAAAAAAATTTTTCAAAAAAAATGGAAAAAAAAATTTTTCAAAAAAAAAAATTAAAAAAAAAATTTTTCAAAAAAAAAATGAAAAAAAAAATTTTTCAAAAAAAAAAAAATTTTCAAAAAAAAATAAAAAAAATTTAAAAAAAAAAATTCCAAAAAAAAAATTTAAAAAAAATTTAAAAAAAAAAATTTCAAAAAAAAATTTTAAAAAAAATTATCAAAAAAATTTCAAAAAAAAAAAATAAAAAAAAAATTTTCAAAAAAAAAAATTTCAAAAAAAATTAATTTCAAAAAAAAATGAAAAAAAAAAAAATTCAAAAAAAAATGAAAAAAAAAATTTTCAAAAAAAAATTCAAAAAAAAAATTAAAAAAAAAATTCAAAAAAAAATTTCAAAAAAAAAAATAAAAAAAAAATTTTCAAAAAAAAATAAAAAAAAAATTTCAAAAAAAATAAATTTAAAAAAAATTTCAAAAAAAAATTTAAAAAAAAAAATTTCAAAAAAAAAATTTCAAAAAAAATTTCAAAAAAGTTTTCGAAAAAAAAAATTTCAAAAAAAAAATTTCAAAAAAAATTTCAAAAAAATTTTCAAAAAAAATTTTTAAAAAATTGAAAAAAAAATTTCGAAAAAAAAATTAAAAAAAAAAAATTTCAAAAAAAATAAAAAAAAAAAAAATTTCAAAAAAAATTTCAAAAAAAAAAATAAAAAAAAAATCTCAAAAAATAAATAAAAAAAAAATTTTCAAAAAAAAATAAAAAAAAAATTTTTCAAAAAAAAAATGAAAAAAAAAATTTTTCAAAAAAAAAAAAAATTTTCAAAAAAAAATAAAAAAAAAAATTTCCAAAAAACAAATTTAAAAAAAATTTCAAAAAAAAAATTTCAAAAAAAAATTTTAAAAAAAATTATCAAAAAAATTTCAAAAAAAAAAAATAAAAAAAAAATTTTTCAAAAAAAAAAATTTCAAAAAAAATAAATTTAAAAAAAATTTCAAAAAAAAATCAAAAAAAAAAAATTTTAAAAAAATTGAAAAAAAAATTTCGAAAAAAAAATTTTTAAAAAAATTCTCAAAAAAATTTCGAAAAAAAAATTAAAAAAAAAATTTTCAAAAAATAATCAAAAAAAAAATTCAAAAAAAATTTCAAAAAATTCAAAAAAAATCAAAAAAAAATAAAAAAAAAATAAAAAAAAAAATTTTTCAAAAAAAAATTTAAAAAAAAATTTTTCAAAAAAAAATGAAAAAAAAAATTTTTCAAAAAAAAAAAAAAATTTCAAAAAAAAATAAAAAAAATTTTCAAAAAAAAATAAAAAAAAAAATTTCCAAAAAGAAAATTTAAAAAAAATTTCAAAAAAAATTTTTCAAAAAAAAATAAAAAAAAAATTTCAAAAAAAAAAAAAATGAAAAAAAAATTTTAAAAAAATTTCAAAAAAAAATTTAAAAAAAAATTTTTAAAAAAATTGAAAAAGAAATTTCGAAAAAAAAAATAAAAAAAAAAATTTCCAAAAAAAAAATTTAAAAATTTCAAAAAAAAAATTAAAAAAAAAAATTTAAAAAAAAATTCTCAAAAAAATTTAAAAAAAAAAATAAAAAAAAAAAAATTTCAAAAAAAAATAAAAAAAAAATTTCAAAAAAAATAAAAAAAAAATGAAAAAAAAATTTAAAAAAAATTTCAAAAAAAAATTTAAAAAAAAATTTTTAAAAAATTGAAAAAAAATTTCGAAAAAAAAAAATTTTAAAAAATTTCGAAAAAAAAATAAAAAAAAAAAAATTTCAAAAAAAAATCAAAAAAAAAAAAATTTCAAAAAAAATTTCAAAAAAATTTTCAAAAAAAAAAATAAAAAAAAAATTCTCAAAAAAATTTCAAAAAAAAAATAAAAAAAAAATTTTCAAAAAAAAATTTTAAAAAAAATTTTTCAAAAAAAAATGAAAAAAAAAATTTTTCAAAAAAAAAATAATTTTCAAAAAAAAATAAAAAAAATTTTTCAAAAAAAAAAAAAAAAAAAAAATTTCCAAAAAAAAAATTTAAAAAAAATTAAAAAAAAAAAAATTTCAAAAAAAATTTTTAAAAAAATTCTCAAAAAAATTTCAAAAAAAAAATAAAAAAAAAAAAAAAAATTCTCAAAAAAATTTAAAAAAAAAATAAAAAAAAAATTTTTCAAAAAAAAATGAAAAAAAAAATTTCAAAAAAAAATTTTTAAAAAAATTCTCAAAAAAATTTCAAAAAAAAATAAAAAAAAAAAAAAAAAAAAAAAATCTCAAAAAAATTTTAAAAAAAAATAAAAAAAAAATTTTTCAAAAAAAAATGAAAAAAAAAAATTTCAAAAAAAAAAAAAAAAAAAAAATGAAAAAAAAATTTTAAAAAAAATTTCAAAAAAAAATTTTAAAAAAATTGAAAAAAAAATTTCGAAAAAAAAAATTCAAAAAAAAATTTTTTCAAAAAAAAAAAAAAAAATTTCAAAAAAAAAAAAAAATGAAAAATAAATTTAAAAAAAATTTCAAAAAAAAATTAAAAAAAATTGAAAAAAAAATTTCGAAAAAAAAATTAAAAAAAAAAATTTTCAAAAAATAATCAAAAAAAAAAAATTCAAAAAAAATTTCAAAAAAATTCTCAAAAAAATTTCAAAAAAAAAAATAAAAAAAAAATTTCAAAAAAAAATGAAAAAAAAAATTTTCAAAAAAAAATGAAAAAAAAAATTTTCAAAAAAAAAATTCAAAAAAAAAATTTAAAAAAAAATTCAAAAAAAAATTTCAAAAAAAAAATAAAAAAAAAAATTTTCAAAAAAAAATAAAAAAAAAAATTTCAAAAAAAATAAATTTAAAAAAAATTTCAAAAAAAAATTTAAAAAAAAATTTTAAAAAAATTCTCAAAAAAATTTCGAAAAAAAAATTAAAAATAAAATTTTCAAAAAAAAATTTAAAAAAAAAATTTCAAAAAAAAAATAAAAAAAAAAATTTTCAAAAAAAAATAAAAAAAAAAATTTCAAAAAAAAAATAAAAAAAAAATTTTTCAAAAAAAAATAAAAAAAAAATTTCAAAAAAAAAAAAAAAATGAAAAAAAAAATTTTAAAAAAATTTCAAAAAAAATTTTTAAAAAAATTGAAAAAAAAATTTCGAAAAAAAAATAAAAAAAAAAATTTCCAAAAAAAAAATTTAAAAATTTCAAAAAAAAAATTTAAAAAAAAAATTTAAAAAAAAATTCTCAAAAAAATTTAAAAAAAAAAATAAAAAAAAAAAAATTTCAAAAAAAAATAAAAAAAAAATTTCAAAAAAAATAAAAAAAAAATGAAAAAAAAATTTAAAAAAAATTTCAAAAAAAAATTTTAAAAAAATTTTTTAAAAAATTGAAAAAAAAATTTCGAAAAAAAAAAATTTTAAAAAAATTCTCAAAAAAATTTCGAAAAAAAAAAAAAAAAAAAAATTTCAAAAAAAAATCAAAAAAAAAAAAATTTCAAAAAAAATTTCAAAAAAATTTTCAAAAAAAAAAATAAAAAAAAAATTCTCAAAAAAATTTCAAAAAAAAAATAAAAAAAAAAATTTTCAAAAAAAAATTTTAAAAAAAATTTTTCAAAAAAAAATGAAAAAAAAAATTTTTCAAAAAAAAAATAATTTTCAAAAAAAAATAAAAAAAATTTTTCAAAAAAAAATAAAAAAAAAAAATTTCCAAAAAAAAAATTTAAAAAAAATTAAAAAAAAAAAATTTCAAAAAAAATTTTTAAAAAAATTCTCAAAAAAATTTCAAAAAAAAAATAAAAAAAAAAAAAAAAAAATTCTCAAAAAAATTAAAAAAAAAAATAAAAAAAAAATTTTTCAAAAAAAAATGAAAAAAAAAAATTTCAAAAAAAAATTTTTAAAAAAATTCTCAAAAAAATTTCAAAAAAAAATAAAAAAAAAAAAAAAAAAAAATTCTCAAAAAAATTTAAAAAAAAAATAAAAAAAAAAATTTTCAAAAAAAAATGAAAAAAAAAAATTTCAAAAAAAAAAAAAAAAATGAAAAAAAAATTTTAAAAAAATTTCAAAAAAAAATTTTAAAAAAATTGAAAAAAAAATTTCGAAAAAAAAATTCAGAAAAAAAAATTTTAAAAAAAATTATCAAAAAAATTTCAAAAAAAAAAATAAAAAAAAAATTTTTCAAAAAAAAATCAAAAAAAAAATTTTAAAAAAATTGAAAAAAAAATTTCGAAAAAAAAAATTCAAAAAAAAAAATTTTTCAAAAAAAAAAAAAAAAATTTCAAAAAAAAAAAAAAAAATGAAAAATAAATTTAAAAAAAATTTAAAAAAATTGAAAAAAAAATTTCGAAAAAAAAATTAAAAAAAAAATTTTCAAAAAATAATCAAAAAAAAAAAAATTCAAAAAAAATTTCAAAAAAATTTCAAAAAAAAAATAAAAAAAAAATTTCAAAAAAAAATGAAAAAAAAAATTTTCAAAAAAAAATGAAAAAAAAAATTTTCAAAAAAAAAATTCAAAACAAAAAATTAAAAAAAAAATTCAAAAAAAAATTTCAAAAAAAAAATAAAAAAAAAATTTTCAAAAAAAAATAAAAAAAAAAATTTCAAAAAAAATAAATTTAAAAAAAATTTCAAAAAAAAATTTTAAAAAAAATTTTAAAAAAATTCTCAAAAAAATTTCGAAAAAAAAATTAAAAATAAAATTTTCAAAAAAAAATTTAAAAAAAAAATTTCAAAAAAAAAATTTCAAAAAAAATTTCAAAAAAATTTTCAAAAAAAATTTTTAAAAAATTGAAAAAAAAATTTCGAAAAAAAAAAATTTTAAAAAAATTCTCAAAAAAATTTCGAAAAAAAAATAAAAAAAAAAAATTTCAAAAAAAAATCAAAAAAAAAAAAATTTCAAAAAAAATTTCAAAAAAAAAATAAAAAAAAAAATCTCAAAAAAATTTCAAAAAAAAAATAAAAAAAAAAATTTTAAAAAAAAAATAAAAAAAAAATTTCAAAAAAAAATAAAAAAAAATAAAAAAAAAATTTTTTAAAAAAAAATTTAAAAAAAAATTTTTCAAAAAAAAAATGAAAAAAAAAATTTTTCAAAAAAAAAAATTAAAAAAAAAATTTTTCAAAAAAAAAAAAATTTTCAAAAAAAAATAAAAAAAATTTTCAAAAAAAAATAAAAAAAAAAAAATTTCCAAAAAAAAAATTTAAAAAAAATTTCAAAAAAAAAATTTCAAAAAAAAATTTTAAAAAAAATTATCAAAAAAATTTCAAAAAAAAAAAAAAAAAAAAAATTTTCAAAAAAAAAAATTTCAAAAAAAATAAATTTCAAAAAAAAATCAAAAAAAAAAATTTTAAAAAAATTGAAAAAAAAATTTCGAAAAAAAAGATTTTAAAAAAATTCTCAAAAAAATTTCGAAAAAAAAATTTTAAAAAAAATTTTCAAAAAATAATCAAAAAAAAAAATTCAAAAAAAATTTCAAAAAAATTTTCAAAAAAAAAAATTCAAAAAAAAAAAAAAAAAAAAAAATTTTAAAAAAAATTTCAAAAAAAAAAAAAAAAAAATTCAAAAAAAAATGAAAAAAAAAATTTTCAAAAAAAAATGAAAAAAATAATTTTCAAAAAAAAAAATTCAAAAAAAAAATTTAAAATTTTTTTAAAATTTTTTTTTAAATTTTTTTTTGAAATTTTTTTTAAATTTATTTTTTTTAAATTTTTTTTTTTATTTTTTTTTGAAAATTTTTTCTTTATTTTTTTTTTTGAAATTTTTCTTTGAATTTTTTTTTTTATTTTTTTTTTGAATTTTTTTTTTGAATTTTTTTTTGAAAATTTTTTTAAATTTTTTTTTTTGAAATTTTTTTTTTTATTTTTTTTTGAAAAATTTTTTTTTTATTTTTTTTTTGAAATTTTTTTGATAATTTTTTTTAAAATTTTTTTTTTCATTTTTTTTTTAATTTTTTTTTTTCTTTTTTTTTGAAATTTTTTTGAGAATTTTTTTTAAAATTTTTTTTTTAATTTTTTTTTTGAATTTTTTTTTTCTAATTTTTTTTTCAATTTTTTTAAAATTTTTTTTTGAAATTTTTTTAAAATTTTTTTTTTCATTTTTTTTTTTTTTTTTTTTTTTGAAATTTTTTTTTTTCATTTTTTTTTGGAAAATTTTTTTTTTATTTTTTTTTTAAATTTTTTTGAGAATTTTTTTTTTTTTTTATTTTTTTTTTGAAATTTTTTTGAGAATTTTTTTAAAAATTTTTTTTTGAAATTTTTTTTTTTTAATTTTTTTTAAATTTTTTTTTTGGAAATTTTTTTTTTTTATTTTTTTTTGAAAAATTTTTTTTATTTTTTTTTGAAAATTATTTTTTTTTTGAAAAATTTTTTTTTTCATTTTTTTTTGAAAAATTTTTTTATAAATTTTTTTTTGAAAATTTTTTTTTTTATTTTTTTTTTGAAATTTTTTTGAGAATTTTTTTTTTATTTTTTTTTTTGAAAATTTTTTTGAAATTTTTTTTGAAATTTTTTTTTTTTTGATTTTTTTTTGAAATTTTTTTTTTTTTATTTTTTTTTCGAAATTTTTTTGAGAATTTTTTTAAAATTTTTTTTTTTCGAAATTTTTTTTTCAATTTTTTAAAAATTTTTTTAAAAATTTTTTTTTGAAATTTTTTTTTAATTTTTTTTTCATTTTTTTTTTATTTTTTTTGAAATTTTTTTTTTATTTTTTTTTGAAATTTTTTTTTTTTTATTTTTTTTTTGAAATTTTTTTGAAAATTTTTTTTTAAATTTTTTTTTTAATTTTTTTTTTGAAATTTTTAAATTTTTTTTTTGAATTTTTTTTTTTATTTTTTTTTTCAAAATTTTTTTTTCAATTTTTTTAAAATTTTTTTTTTAAATTTTTTTTTGAAATTTTTTTAAAATTTTTTTTTCATTTTTTTTTTTTTTTTGAAATTTTTTTTTTATTTTTTTTTGAAAAATTTTTTTTGAAATTTTTTTTAAATTTTTTTTTTGGAAATTTTTTTTTTTATTTTTTTTTGAAAATTTTTTTTATTTTTTTTTGAAAATTTTTTTTTTTTTGAAAAATTTTTTTTTTCATTTTTTTTTGAAAAATTTTTTTTTAAATTTTTTTTTGAAAAATTTTTTTTTGAAAAATTTTTTTTTTATTTTTTTTTGATTTTTTTTGAATTTTTTGAAATTTTTTTTGAATTTTTTTTTTTGATTATTTTTTGAAAATTTTTTTTTAAATTTTTTTTTCGAAATTTTTTTTTCAATTTTTTTAAAATTTTTTTTTTGATTTTTTTTTGAAATTTTTTTTAAATTTATTTTTTTTGAAATTTTTTTTTTTGAAAATTTTTTTTTGAAATTTTTTTTAAATTTTTTTTTTGGAAATTTTTTTTTTTTATTTTTTTTTGAATTTTTTTTTTTGAAAATTTTTTTGAAATTTTTTTTGAATTTTTTTTTTTGATTATTTTTTGAAAAATTTTTTTTTAAATTTTTTTTTCGAAATTTTTTTGAGAATTTTTTTAAAAATTTTTTTTTCGAAATTTTTTTTTCAATTTTTTTTAAATTTTTTTTTAAATTTTTTTTTGAAATTTTTTTTAAATTTATTTTTCATTTTTTTTTTTTTTTTTTAATTTTTTTTTTTTTTTTTTTGAAAAATTTTTTTTTATTTTTTTTTTTGAAATTTTTTTTTCAAAATTTTTTTTTCAATTTTTTTAAAATTTTTTTTTTTGATTTTTTTTTGAAATTTTTTTTAAATTTATTTTTTTTGAAATTTTTTTTTTAAATTTTTTTTTGAAAAATTTTTTTTTTATTTTTTTTTTTGATAATTTTTTTAAAATTTTTTTTTTTCATTTTTTTTTGAAATTTTTTTTTTCTTTTTTTTTGAAATTTTTTTGAGAATTTTTTTTAAAATTTTTTTTTTAATTTTTTTTTTGAATTTTTTTTTCGAAATTTTTTTTTCAATTTTTTAAAATTTTTTTTTGAAATTTTTTTAAAATTTTTTTTTCATTTTTTTTTTTTTTTTTTTGAAATTTTTTTTTTTCATTTTTTTTTGAAAAATTTTTTTTGTTTTTTTTTTTAATTTTTTTTTTTTTTTTTTTTTTTTTTTTTTTTTTTTTTTTTTTTTTTTGAAATTTTTTTGAGAATTTTTTTAAAAATTTTTTTTTGAAATTTTTTTTTTTAAATTTTTTTTAAATTTTTTTTTTGGAATTTTTTTTTTTTTTTTTTTTTGAAAAATTTTTTTTTGAAAATTATTTTTTTTTGAAAAATTTTTTTTTTCATTTTTTTTTTGAAAAATTTTTTTTTTCATTTTTTTTTGAAAAATTTTTTTTAAAATTTTTTTTTGAAAATTTTTTTTTTTATTTTTTTTTTGAAATTTTTTTGAGAATTTTTTTTTTATTTTTTTTTTTGAAAATTTTTTTGAAATTTTTTTTGAAATTTTTTTTTTTTGATTTTTTTTTGAAATTTTTTTTTTTTTTTTTTTTTCGAAATTTTTTTGAGAATTTTTTTAAAATTTTTTTTTTTCGAAATTTTTTTTTCAATTTTTTACAAATTTTTTTTAAAATTTTTTTTGAAATTTTTTTTAAATTTTTTTTTCATTTTTTTTTTATTTTTTTTTGAAATTTTTTTTTTATTTTTTTTTTAAATTTTTTTTTTTTATTTTTTTTTGAAATTTTTTTGAGAATTTTTTTAAAAATTTTTTTTTTAATTTTTTTTTTGAAATTTTTAAATTTTTTTTTTGGAAATTTTTTTTTAATTTTTTTTTTCGAAATTTTTTTTTCAATTTTTTTAAAATTTTTTTTTAAAATTTTTTTTTGAAATTTTTTTAAAATTTTTTTTTAATTTTTTTTTTTTTTTTTTTTTTGAATTTTTTTTTTTTTTTTTTTTTTGAAAAATTTTTTTTTTAATTTTTTTTTTTTAAATTTTTTTGAGAATATTTTTTTTTATTTTTTTTTTGAAATTTTTTTGAGAATTTTTTTAAAAATTTTTTTTTTTAAATTTTTTTTTTTAATTTTTTTTTGGAAATTTTTTTTTTTTATTTTTTTTTGAAAAATTTTTTTATTTTTTTTTGTAAATTATTTTTTTTTGAAAATTTTTTTTTTTCATTTTTTTTTTGAAAAATTTTTTTTTTCATTTTTTTTTTGAAAAATTTTTTTTAAAATTTTTTTTTGAAAAATTTTTTTTTTCATTTTTTTTTTGAAAAATTTTTTTTTTAATTTTTTTTTGAAATTTTTTTTAAATTTATTTTTCATTTTTTTTTTTTTTTGAAATTTTTTTTTAATTTTTTTTTGAAAATTTTTTTTTTTATTTTTTTTTTGAAATTTTTTTTTCGAAATTTTTTTTTCAATTTTAAATTTTTTTTTTTGATTTTTTTTTGAAATTTTTTTTAAATTTATTTTTTTTGAAATTTTTTTTTATTTTTTTTTTGAAAATTTTTTTTTTTTATTTTTTTTTTTTGAAATTTTTTTGAGAATTTTTTTTAAAATTTTTTTTTTATTTTTTTTTTGAATTTTTTTTTTTTTAAATTTTTTTGAAATTTTTTTTGAATTTTTTTTTTTTGATTATTTTTTGAAAATTTTTTTTTTAATTTTTTTTTCGAAGTTTTTGAGAATTTTTTTAAAAATTTTTTTTTCGAAATTTTTTTTTCAATTTTTTTAAAATTTTTTTTAAATTTTTTTTGAATTTTTTTTAAAATTTATTTTTCATTTTTTTTTTTTTTTTTTTTGAATTTTTTTTTTTTTTTTTTTTGAAAATTTTTTTTTTATTTTTTTTTCAAAATTTTTTTGAGAATTTTTTTAAAAATTTTTTTTTCGAAATTTTTTTTTCAATTTTTTTAAAATTTTTTTCTTTGATTTTTTTTTGAAATTTTTTTTAAATTTATTTTTTTTGAAATTTTTTTTTTGAAATTTTTTTTTTTTGAAATTTTTTTTTTTTATTTTTTTTTTTTGAAATTTTTTTTTTTTATTTTTTTTTTTTGAAATTTTTTTGATAATTTTTTTTTAAATTTTTTTTTGAAATTTTTTTTTTGAAATTTTTTTTTTGGAAATTTTTTTTTTTTTATTTTTTTTTGAAAATTTTTTTTATTTTTTTTTGAAAAATTTTTTTTTTTTTGAAAAAATTTTTTTTTCATTTTTTTTTTTGAAAAATTTTTTTTTTCATTTTTTTTTGAAAAAATTTTTTTTAATTTTTTTTTTATTTTTTTTTGAAATTTTTTTTTATTTTTTTTTTGAAATTTTTTTGAGATTTTTTTTTTTATTTTTTTTTTTGAAATTTTTTTTGAAATTTTTTAATTTTTTTTGATTTTTTTTTTAAATTTTTTTTTTTTATTTTTTTTTCAAAATTTTTTTGAGAATTTTTTTAAAATTTTTTTTTTCGAAATTTTTTTTTCAATTTTTTAAAAATTTTTTTTGAAAATTTTTTTGAAATTTTTTTTGAAATTTTTTTTTAAATTTTTTTTTTCGAAAACTTTTTTGAAATTTTTTTTGAAATTTTTTTTTTGAAAATTTTTTTTTTAAATTTTTTTTTGAAAATTTTATTTTTAATTTTTTTTTCGAAATTTTTTTGAGAATTTTTTTAAAAATTTTTTTTTCGAAATTTTTTTTTCAATTTTTTTAAAATTTTTTTTTAAATTTTTTTTTTAAATTTTTTTTTTATTTTTTTTTGAAAAATTTTTTTTTTATTTTTTTTTTTTGAAATTTTTTTTTGAATTTTTTTTTTTAATTTTTTTTTTCGAATTTTTTTTTTCAATTTTTTTAAAATTTTTTTTTGAAATTTTTTTAAAATTTTTTTTTCATTTTTTTTTTTTTTTTTTTTTTGAAATTTTTTTTTTTCATTTTTTTTTGAAAAATTTTTTTTGTTTTTTTTTTTAATTTTTTTGAGAATTTTTTTTTTATTTTTTTTTTGAAATTTTTTTGAGAATGTTTTAAAAAATTTTTTTTTGAAATTTTTTTTTTAAAATTTTTTTTAAATTTTTTTTTTGGAAATTTTTTTTTTATTTTTTTTTGAAAAATTTTTTTTATTTTTTTTTGAAAATTATTTTTTTTTGAAAAATTTTTTTTTTCATTTTTTTTTTGAAAAATTTTTTTTTTCATTTTTTTTTGAAAAATTTTTTTTAAAATTTTTTTTTGAAAATTTTTTTTTTTTATTTTTTTTTTGAAATTTTTTTGAGAATTTTTTTTTTATTTTTTTTTTGAAAATTTTTTTGAAATTTTTTTTGAAATTTTTTTTTTTTGATTTTTTTTTGAAATTTTTTTTTTTTATTTTTTTTTCGAAATTTTTTTGAGAATTTTTTTAAAATTTTTTTTTTTCGAAATTTTTTTTTCAATTTTTTACAAATTTTTTTTTAAATTTTTTTTTGAAATTTTTTTTAAATTTTTTTTTCATTTTTTTTTTATTTTTTTTTGAAATTTTTTTGAGAATTTTTTTAAAAATTTTTTTTTAAATTTTTTTTTTGAAATTTTTAAATTTTTTTTTTGTAAATTTTTTTTTAAATTTTTTTTTCGAAATTTTTTTTTCAATTTTTTTAAAAATTTTTTTTAAAATTTTTTTTTGAAATTTTTTTAAAATTTTTTTTTAATTTTTTTTTTTTTTTTTTGAATTTTTTTTTTATTTTTTTTTGAAAAATTTTTTTTTTAATTTTTTTTTTTTAAATTTTTTTGAGAATATTTTTTTTTATTTTTTTTTTGAAATTTTTTTGAGAATTTTTTAAAAAATTTTTTTTTTTAATTTTTTTTTTTAATTTTTTTTTGGAAATTTTTTTTTTTTATTTTTTTTTGAAAAATTTTTTTATTTTTTTTTGTAAATTATTTTTTTTTGAAAATTTTTTTTTTTCATTTTTTTTTGAAAAATTTTTTTTTTCATTTTTTTTTTGAAAAATTTTTTTAAAAATTTTTTTTTGAAAAATTTTTTTTTTCATTTTTTTTTGAAAAATTTTTTTTTAAATTTTTTTTTGAAATTTTTTTTAAATTTATTTTTCATTTTTTTTTTTTTTTGAAATTTTTTTTAAATTTTTTTTTGAAAATTTTTTTTTTATTTTTTTTTTGAAATTTTTTTTTCGAAATTTTTTTTTCAATTTTTTTAAATTTTTTTTTTTGATTTTTTTTTGAAATTTTTTTTAAATTTATTTTTTTTGAAATTTTTTTTTATTTTTTTTTTGAAAATTTTTTTTTTTATTTTTTTTTTTGAAATTTTTTTGAGAATTTTTTTTAAAATTTTTTTTTTATTTTTTTTTTGAATTTTTTTTTTTGAAAATTTTTTTGAAATTTTTTTTGAATTTTTTTTTTTTGATTATTTTTTGAAAATTTTTTTTTTAATTTTTTTTTCGAAGTTTTTGAGAATTTTTTTAAAAATTTTTTTTTCGAAATTTTTTTTTCAATTTTTTTAAAATTTTTTAAAAATTTTTTTTTGAATTTTTTTTTAAATTTATTTTTCATTTTTATTTTTTTTTTTTTTTTGAATTTTTTTTTTTTTTTTTTGAAAATTTTTTTTTTATTTTTTTTTCGAAATTTTTTTGAGAATTTTTTTAAAAATTTTTTTTTCGAAATTTTTTTTTCAATTTTTTTAAAATTTTTTTCTTTGATTTTTTTTTGAAATTTTTTTTAAATTTATTTTTTTTTGAAATTTTTTTTTTTGAAATTTTTTTTTTTTATTTTTTTTTTTGAAATTTTTTTTTTATTTTTTTTTTTGAAATTTTTTTGATAATTTTTTTTTAAATTTTTTTTTGAAATTTTTTTTTTGAAATTTTTTTTTTGGAAATTTTTTTTTTTTATTTTTTTTTGAAAATTTTTTTTATTTTTTTTTGAAAAATTTTTTTTTTTTTGAAAAATTTTTTTTTTCATTTTTTTTTTGAAAAATTTTTTTTTTCATTTTTTTTTGAAAAAATTTTTTTTCATTTTTTTTTTATTTTTTTTTGAAATTTTTTTTTATTTTTTTTTTGAAATTTTTTTGAGATTTTTTTTTTATTTTTTTTTTGAAATTTTTTTTGAAATTTTTTAATTTTTTTTGATTTTTTTTTTAAATTTTTTTTTTTATTTTTTTTCGAAATTTTTTTGAGAATTTTTTTAAAATTTTTTTTTTCGAAATTTTTTTTTCAATTTTTTAAAAAATTTTTTTGAAAATTTTTTTGAAATTTTTTTTGAAATTTTTTTTGAAATCTTTTTTTTCGAAAACTTTTTTGAAATTTTTTTTGAAATTTTTTTTTTGAAAATTTTTTTTTTAAATTTTTTTTTGAAAATTTTATTTTTAATTTTTTTTTCGAAATTTTTTTGAGAATTTTTTTAAAAATTTTTTTTTCGAAATTTTTTTTTCAATTTTTTTAAAATTTTTTTAAATTTTTTTTTGAAATTTTTTTTTTATTTTTTTTTGAAAAATTTTTTTTTTATTTTTTTTTTTTGAAATTTTTTTTTGAATTTTTTTTTTTTAATTTTTTTTTTGAATTTTTTTTTTGAAATTTTTTTTTGAAATTTTTTTTTTTTAATTTTTTTTTTTGAATTTTTTTTTTTGAATTTTTTTTTTGAAATTTTTTTTTTTCATTTTTTTTTGAAAATTTTTTTTTTTCATTTTTTTTTGAAATTTTTTTTTATTTTTTTTTTTGAAATTTTTTTGAGAATTTTTTTTAAAATTTTTTTTTTAATTTTTTTTTTGAATTTTTTTTTTTGAAATTTTTTTTGAAATTTTCTTTGAATTTTTTTTTTTTGATTATTTTTTGAAAATTTTTTTTAAAAATTTTTTTTTCGAAATTTTTTTGAGAATTTTTTTAAAAATTTTTTTTTCGAAATTTTTTTTTCAATTTTTTTAAAATTTTTTTTAAAATTTTTTTTTTGAAATTTTTTTTAAATTTATTTTTAATTTTTTTTTTTTTTGAAATGTTTTTTTTTTTTTTTTTTTTTTTTTTTTTTGAAAAAATTTTTTTTTATTTTTTTTTTGAAAAATTTTTTTTTTCATTTTTTTTTTCATTTTTTTTTGAAAAATTTTTTTTTAAATTTTTTTTTGAAAAATTTTTTTTTTCATTTTTTTTTGAAAAATTTTTTTTTTCATTTTTTTTTTATTTTTTTTTGAAATTTTTTTAAAATTTATTTTTCATTTTTTTTTTTTTTTGAAATTTTTTTTTATTTTTTTTTTGAAAATTTTTTTTTTTATTTTTTTTTTTGAAATTTTTTTGAGAATTTTTTTTTTTAATTTTTTTTTAAATTTTTTTTTTGAATTTTTTTTTAAATTTTTTTTTTGAATTTTTTTTTTTTGAAAATTATTTTTTTCATTTTTTTTTGAAAATTTTTTTTTTCATTTTTTTTTGAAATTTTTTTTTTTTTTTTTTTGAAATTTTTTTTAAAATTTTTTTTTTTTATTTTTTTTTTGAATTTTTTTTTTTGAAAATTTTTTTGAAATTTTTTTTGAATTTTTTTTTTTTGATTATTTTTTGAAAATTTTTTTTAAAATTTTTTTTTCGAAATTTTTTTGAGAATTTTTTTAAAATTTTTTTTTTCGAAATTTTTTTTTCAATTTTTTTAAAATTTTTTTTTTTGATTTTTTTTTGAAATTTATTTTTTTTGAAATTTTTTTTTTTGAAAATTTTTTTTTTTATTTTTTTTTTGAAATTTTTTTGATAATTTTTTTTAAAATTTTTTTTTGAAATTTTTTTTTTGAAATTTTTTTTAAATTTTTTTTTTGGAAATTTTTTTTTTTTATTTTTTTTTGAAAATTTTTATTTTTTTTTGAAAATTTTTTTTTTTTTTGAAATTTTTTTTTTTAATTTTTTTTTTTGAAAAATTTTTTTTTTCATTTTTTTTTTGAAAAATTTTTTTTTTAATTTTTTTTTAAAAAATTTTTTTTTTATTTTTTTTTATTTTTTTTTGAAATTTTTTTTTTATTTTTTTTTGAAAATTTTTTATTTTATTTTTTTTTTGAAATTTTTTTGAGATTTTTTTTTAATTTTTTTTTTGAAATTTTTTTTGAAATTTTTTTTTTTTTGATTTTTTTTTGAAATTTTTTTTTTTTATTTTTTTTTCGAAATTTTTTTGAGAATTTTTTTAAAATTTTTTTTTTTCGAAATTTTTTTTTCAATTTTTTAAAAATTTTTTTTTGAAAATTTTTTTGAAATTTTTTTTGAAATTTTTTTTCTGAAATTTTTTTTTAAATTTTTTTTTGAAAATTTTATTTTTAATTTTTTTTTCGAAATTTTTTTGAGAATTTTTTTAAAATTTTTTTTTAAATTTTTTTTTGAAATTTTTTTTAAATTTATTTTTTTTGAAATTTTTTTTTTTATTTTTTTTTGAAAATTTTTTTTTTTATTTTTTTTTTGAAATTTTTTTTTGAATTTTTTTTGAATTTTTTTTTTTAATTTTTTTTTTGAAAATTTTTTTTTTCATTTTTTTTTGAAAATTTTTTTTTTCATTTTTTTTTTAAATTTTTTTTTTATTTTTTTTTTGAAATTTTTTTGAGAATTTTTTTGAAATTTTTTTTGAATTTTTTTTTTTTGATTATTTTTTGAAAATTTTTTTTTTTAATTTTTTTTTCGAAATTTTTTTTTCAATTTTTTTAAATTTTTTTTTGAAATTTTTTTTAAATTTATTTTTCATTTTTTTTTTTTTTTTTTGAAATTTTTTTTTTTTTTTTTGAAAAATTTTTTTTTTTGAATTTTTTTTTTCGAAATTTTTTTTTCAATTTTTTTAAAATTTTTTTTTGAAATTTTTTTTAAAATTTTTTTTTCATTTTTTTTTTTTTTTTTTGAAATTTTTTTTTTTCATTTTTTTTTGAAAAATTTTTTTTTTATTTTTTTTTTAAATTTTTTTGAGAATTTTTTTTTTTTTTTTTTTTTTATTTTTTTTTTGAAATTTTTTTGAGAATTTTTTTAAAAATTTTTTTTTGAAATTTTTTTTTTTAATTTTTTTTTGAAAAATTTTTTTTTTATTTTTTTTTTAAATTTTTTTGAGAATTTTTTTTTTTTTTTTTTATTTTTTTTTTGAAATTTTTTTGAGAATTTTTTTAAAAATTTTTTTTGAAATTTTTTTTTTAAAATTTTTTTTAAATTTTTTTTTTGGAAATTTTTTTTTTTTTTTTTTTTTTTGAAAAATTTTTTTTATTTTTTTTTGAAAATTATTTTTTTTTTGAAAAATTTTTTTTTCATTTTTTTTTGAAAAATTTTTTTTTAAATTTTTTTTTGAAAATTTTTTTTTTTATTTTTTTTTTGAAATTTTTTTGAGAATTTTTTTTTTATTTTTTTTTTTGAAAATTTTTTTGAAATTTTTTTTGAAATTTTTTTTTTTTTGATTTTTTTTTGAAATTTTTTTTTTTTTATTTTTTTTTCGAAATTTTTTTGAGAATTTTTTTAAAATTTTTTTTTTTCGAAATTTTTTTTTCAATTTTTTAAAAATTTTTTTTAAAATTTTTTTTTGAAATTTTTTTTAAATTTTTTTTTCATTTTTTTTTTATTTTTTTTGAAATTTTTTTTTTTATTTTTTTTTGAAATTTTTTTTTTTTTATTTTTTTTTTTAAATTTTTTTGAGAATTTTTTTTTAAATTTTTTTTTTTAATTTTTTTTTTGAAATTTTTAAATTTTTTTTTTGGAAATTTTTTTTTTATTTTTTTTTCGAAATTTTTTTTTCAATTTTTTTAAAAATTTTTTTTTAAATTTTTTTTTGAAATTTTTTTAAAATTTTTTTTTCATTTTTTTTTTTTTTGAAATTTTTTTTTTATTTTTTTTTGAAAAATTTTTTTTGAAATTTTTTTTAAATTTTCTTTTTGGAAATTTTTTTTTTTTATTTTTTTTTGAAAATTTTTTTTATTTTTTTTTGAAAATTTTTTTTTTTTTTGAAAAATTTTTTTTTTCATTTTTTTTTGAAAAATTTTTTTTAAAATTTTTTTTTGAAAAATTTTTTTTTTATTTTTTTTTGAAATTTTTTTAAAATTTATTTTTAATTTTTTTTTTTGAAATTTTTTTTTATTTTTTTTTTGAAAATTTTTTTTTTTATTTTTTTTTTTGAAATTTTTTTGAGAATTTTTTTTTTTAATTTTTTTTTTTATTTTTTTTTTGAATTTTTTTTAAAATTTTTTTTTGAATTTTTTTTTTGAAAATTATTTTTTTCATTTTTTTTGAAAATTTTTTTTTTAATTTTTTTTTAAAAAATTTTTTTTTTATTTTTTTTTATTTTTTTTTGAAATTTTTTTTTTATTTTTTTTTGAAAATTTTTTATTTTATTTTTTTTTTGAAATTTTTTTGAGATTTTTTTTTTATTTTTTTTTTGAAATTTTTTTTGAAATTTTTTTTTTTTTGATTTTTTTTTGAAATTTTTTTTTTTTATTTTTTTTTCGAAATTTTTTTGAGAATTTTTTTAAAATTTTTTTTTTTCGAAATTTTTTTTTCAATTTTTTAAAAATTTTTTTTTGAAAATTTTTTTGAAATTTTTTTTGAAATTTTTTTTCTGAAATTTTTTTTTAAATTTTTTTTTGAAAATTTTATTTTTAATTTTTTTTTCGAAATTTTTTTGAGAATTTTTTTAAAATTTTTTTTTAAATTTTTTTTTGAAATTTTTTTTAAATTTATTTTTTTTGAAATTTTTTTTTTTATTTTTTTTTGAAAATTTTTTTTTTTATTTTTTTTTTGAAATTTTTTTTTGAATTTTTTTTGAATTTTTTTTTTGAATTTTTTTTTTGAAAATTTTTTTTTTCATTTTTTTTTGAAAATTTTTTTTTTCATTTTTTTTTGAAATTTTTTTTTTATTTTTTTTTTGAAATTTTTTTGAGAATTTTTTTGAAATTTTTTTTGAATTTTTTTTTTTTGATTATTTTTTGAAAATTTTTTTTTTTAATTTTTTTTTCGAAATTTTTTTTTCAATTTTTTTAAATTTTTTTTTGAAATTTTTTTTAAATTTATTTTTCATTTTTTTTTTATTTTTTTTTGAAATTTTTTTAAAATTTATTTTTCATTTTTTTTTTTTTTTGAAATTTTTTTTTATTTTTTTTTTGAAAATTTTTTTTTTTATTTTTTTTTTTGAAATTTTTTTGAGAATTTTTTTTTTTAATTTTTTTTTAAATTTTTTTTTTGAATTTTTTTTTAAATTTTTTTTTTGAATTTTTTTTTTTTGAAAATTATTTTTTTCATTTTTTTTTGAAAATTTTTTTTTTCATTTTTTTTTGAAATTTTTTTTTTTTTTTTTTGAAATTTTTTTTAAAATTTTTTTTTTTTATTTTTTTTTTGAATTTTTTTTTTTGAAAATTTTTTTGAAATTTTTTTTGAATTTTTTTTTTTTGATTATTTTTTGAAAATTTTTTTTAAAATTTTTTTTTCGAAATTTTTTTGAGAATTTTTTTAAAATTTTTTTTTTCGAAATTTTTTTTTCAATTTTTTTAAAATTTTTTTTTTTGATTTTTTTTTGAAATTTATTTTTTTTGAAATTTTTTTTTTTGAAAATTTTTTTTTTTATTTTTTTTTTGAAATTTTTTTGATAATTTTTTTTAAAATTTTTTTTTGAAATTTTTTTTTTGAAATTTTTTTTAAATTTTTTTTTTGGAAATTTTTTTTTTTTATTTTTTTTTGAAAATTTTTATTTTTTTTTGAAAATTTTTTTTTTTTTTGAAAATTTTTTTTTTAATTTTTTTTTTTGAAAAATTTTTTTTTTCATTTTTTTTTTGAAAAATTTTTTTTTTAATTTTTTTTTAAAAAATTTTTTTTTTATTTTTTTTTATTTTTTTTTGAAATTTTTTTTTTATTTTTTTTTGAAAATTTTTTATTTTATTTTTTTTTTGAAATTTTTTTGAGATTTTTTTTTTATTTTTTTTTTGAAATTTTTTTTGAAATTTTTTTTTTTTTGATTTTTTTTTGAAATTTTTTTTTTTTATTTTTTTTTCGAAATTTTTTTGAGAATTTTTTTAAAATTTTTTTTTTTCGAAATTTTTTTTTCAATTTTTTAAAAATTTTTTTTTGAAAATTTTTTTGAAATTTTTTTTGAAATTTTTTTTCTGAAATTTTTTTTTAAATTTTTTTTTGAAAATTTTATTTTTAATTTTTTTTTCGAAATTTTTTTGAGAATTTTTTTAAAATTTTTTTTTAAATTTTTTTTTGAAATTTTTTTTAAATTTATTTTTTTTGAAATTTTTTTTTTTATTTTTTTTTGAAAATTTTTTTTTTTATTTTTTTTTTGAAATTTTTTTTTGAATTTTTTTTGAATTTTTTTTTTAATTTTTTTTTTGAAAATTTTTTTTTTCATTTTTTTTTGAAAATTTTTTTTTTCATTTTTTTTTAAAATTTTTTTTTTATTTTTTTTTTGAAATTTTTTTGAGAATTTTTTTGAAATTTTTTTTGAATTTTTTTTTTTTGATTATTTTTTGAAAATTTTTTTTTTTAATTTTTTTTTCGAAATTTTTTTTTCAATTTTTTTAAATTTTTTTTTGAAATTTTTTTTAAATTTATTTTTCATTTTTTTTTTTTTTTTTTGAAATTTTTTTTTTTTTTTTTGAAAAATTTTTTTTTTTGAATTTTTTTTTTCGAAATTTTTTTTTCAATTTTTTTAAAATTTTTTTTTGAAATTTTTTTTAAAATTTTTTTTTCATTTTTTTTTTTTTTTTTTGAAATTTTTTTTTTTCATTTTTTTTTGAAAAATTTTTTTTTTATTTTTTTTTTAAATTTTTTTGAGAATTTTTTTTTTTTTTTTTTTTTTATTTTTTTTTTGAAATTTTTTTGAGAATTTTTTTAAAAATTTTTTTTTGAAATTTTTTTTTTTAATTTTTTTTTGAAAAATTTTTTTTTTATTTTTTTTTTAAATTTTTTTGAGAATTTTTTTTTTTTTTTTTTATTTTTTTTTTGAAATTTTTTTGAGAATTTTTTTAAAAATTTTTTTTGAAATTTTTTTTTTAAAATTTTTTTTAAATTTTTTTTTTGGAAATTTTTTTTTTTTTTTTTTTTTTGAAAAATTTTTTTTATTTTTTTTTGAAAATTATTTTTTTTTTGAAAAATTTTTTTTTCATTTTTTTTTGAAAAATTTTTTTTTAAATTTTTTTTTGAAAATTTTTTTTTTTATTTTTTTTTTGAAATTTTTTTGAGAATTTTTTTTTTATTTTTTTTTTTGAAAATTTTTTTGAAATTTTTTTTGAAATTTTTTTTTTTTTGATTTTTTTTTGAAATTTTTTTTTTTTTATTTTTTTTTCGAAATTTTTTTGAGAATTTTTTTAAAATTTTTTTTTTTCGAAATTTTTTTTTCAATTTTTTAAAAATTTTTTTTAAAATTTTTTTTTGAAATTTTTTTTAAATTTTTTTTTCATTTTTTTTTTATTTTTTTTGAAATTTTTTTTTTATTTTTTTTTGAAATTTTTTTTTTTTTATTTTTTTTTTTAAATTTTTTTGAGAATTTTTTTTTAAATTTTTTTTTTTAATTTTTTTTTTGAAATTTTTAAATTTTTTTTTTGGAAATTTTTTTTTTATTTTTTTTTCGAAATTTTTTTTTCAATTTTTTTAAAAATTTTTTTTTAAATTTTTTTTTGAAATTTTTTTAAAATTTTTTTTTCATTTTTTTTTTTTTTTGAAATTTTTTTTTTATTTTTTTTTGAAAAATTTTTTTTGAAATTTTTTTTAAATTTTCTTTTTGGAAATTTTTTTTTTTTATTTTTTTTTGAAAATTTTTTTTATTTTTTTTTGAAAATTTTTTTTTTTTTTGAAAAATTTTTTTTTTCATTTTTTTTTTAAAAATTTTTTTTTAAATTTTTTTTTGAAAAATTTTTTTTTTATTTTTTTTTGAAATTTTTTTAAAATTTATTTTTAATTTTTTTTTTTGAAATTTTTTTTTATTTTTTTTTTGAAAATTTTTTTTTTTATTTTTTTTTTTGAAATTTTTTTGAGAATTTTTTTTTTTAATTTTTTTTTTTTATTTTTTTTTTGAATTTTTTTTAAAATTTTTTTTTGAATTTTTTTTTTGAAAATTATTTTTTTCATTTTTTTTGAAAATTTTTTTTTTAATTTTTTTTTAAAAAATTTTTTTTTTATTTTTTTTTATTTTTTTTTGAAATTTTTTTTTTATTTTTTTTTGAAAATTTTTTATTTTATTTTTTTTTTGAAATTTTTTTGAGATTTTTTTTTTATTTTTTTTTTGAAATTTTTTTTGAAATTTTTTTTTTTTTGATTTTTTTTTGAAATTTTTTTTTTTTATTTTTTTTTCGAAATTTTTTTGAGAATTTTTTTAAAATTTTTTTTTTTCGAAATTTTTTTTTCAATTTTTTAAAAATTTTTTTTTGAAAATTTTTTTGAAATTTTTTTTGAAATTTTTTTTCTGAAATTTTTTTTTAAATTTTTTTTTGAAAATTTTATTTTTAATTTTTTTTTCGAAATTTTTTTGAGAATTTTTTTAAAATTTTTTTTTAAATTTTTTTTTGAAATTTTTTTTAAATTTATTTTTTTTGAAATTTTTTTTTTTATTTTTTTTTGAAAATTTTTTTTTTTATTTTTTTTTTGAAATTTTTTTTTGAATTTTTTTTGAATTTTTTTTTTGAATTTTTTTTTTGAAAATTTTTTTTTTCATTTTTTTTTGAAAATTTTTTTTTTCATTTTTTTTTGAAATTTTTTTTTTATTTTTTTTTTGAAATTTTTTTGAGAATTTTTTTGAAATTTTTTTTGAATTTTTTTTTTTTGATTATTTTTTGAAAATTTTTTTTTTTAATTTTTTTTTCGAAATTTTTTTTTCAATTTTTTTAAATTTTTTTTTGAAATTTTTTTTAAATTTATTTTTCATTTTTTTTTTTTTTTTTTGAAATTTTTTTTTTTTTTTTTTTGAAAAATTTTTTTTTTTGAATTTTTTTTTTCGAAATTTTTTTTTCAATTTTTTTAAAATTTTTTTTTGAAATTTTTTTTAAAATTTTTTTTTCATTTTTTTTTTTTTTTTTTTTTGAAATTTTTTTTTTTCATTTTTTTTTGAAAAATTTTTTTTTTATTTTTTTTTAAAATTTTTTTGAGAATTTTTTTTTTTTTTTATTTTTTTTTTGAAATTTTTTTGAGAATTTTTTTAAAAATTTTTTTTTGAAATTTTTTTTTTTAATTTTTTTTTGAAAAATTTTTTTTTTATTTTTTTTTTTAATTTTTTTGAGAATTTTTTTTTTTTTTTTTTATTTTTTTTTTGAAATTTTTTTGAGAATTTTTTTAAAAATTTTTTTTGAAATTTTTTTTTTAAAATTTTTTTTAAATTTTTTTTTTGGAAATTTTTTTTTTTTTTTTTTGAAAAATTTTTTTTATTTTTTTTTGAAAATTATTTTTTTTTTGAAAAATTTTTTTTTCATTTTTTTTTGAAAAATTTTTTTTTAAATTTTTTTTTGAAAATTTTTTTTTTTATTTTTTTTTTGAAATTTTTTTGAGAATTTTTTTTTTATTTTTTTTTTTGAAAATTTTTTTGAAATTTTTTTTGAAATTTTTTTTTTTTTGATTTTTTTTTGAAATTTTTTTTTTTTTATTTTTTTTTCGAAATTTTTTTGAGAATTTTTTTAAAATTTTTTTTTTTCGAAATTTTTTTTTCAATTTTTTAAAAATTTTTTTTAAAATTTTTTTTTGAAATTTTTTTTAAATTTTTTTTTCATTTTTTTTTTATTTTTTTTGAAATTTTTTTTTTTATTTTTTTTTGAAATTTTTTTTTTTTTATTTTTTTTTTTAAATTTTTTTGAGAATTTTTTTTTAAATTTTTTTTTTTAATTTTTTTTTTGAAATTTTTAAATTTTTTTTTTGGAAATTTTTTTTTTTATTTTTTTTTCGAAATTTTTTTTTCAATTTTTTTAAAAATTTTTTTTTAAATTTTTTTTTGAAATTTTTTTAAAATTTTTTTTTCATTTTTTTTTTTTTTGAAATTTTTTTTTTATTTTTTTTTGAAAAATTTTTTTTGAAATTTTTTTTAAATTTTCTTTTTGGAAATTTTTTTTTTTTATTTTTTTTTGAAAATTTTTTTTATTTTTTTTTGAAAATTTTTTTTTTTTTTGAAAAATTTTTTTTTTCATTTTTTTTTGAAAAATTTTTTTTAAAATTTTTTTTTGAAAAATTTTTTTTTTATTTTTTTTTGAAATTTTTTTAAAATTTATTTTTAATTTTTTTTTTTGAAATTTTTTTTTATTTTTTTTTTGAAAATTTTTTTTTTTATTTTTTTTTTTTGAAATTTTTTTGAGAATTTTTTTTTTTAATTTTTTTTTTTTATTTTTTTTTGAATTTTTTTTTAAATTTTTTTTTGAATTTTTTTTTTTGAAAATTATTTTTTTCATTTTTTTTGAAAATTTTTTTTTTAATTTTTTTTTCAAAATTTTTTTGAGAATTTTTTAAAAAATTTTTTTTTCGAAATTTTTTTTTCAATTTTTTTAAAATTTTTTTTTTTTATTTTTTTTTGAAATTTATTTTTTTTGAAATTTTTTTTTTTGAAAATTTTTTTTTATTTTTTTTTTTTGAAATTTTTTTGATAATTTTTTTTATAATTTTTTTTTGAAATTTTTTTTTTGAAATTTTTTTTAAATTTTTTTTTTGGAAATTTTTTTTTTTTATTTTTTTTTGAAAATTTTTTTTATTTTTTTTTGAAATTTTTTTTTATTTTTTTTTTAAATTTTTTTTTTATTTTTTTTTGAAATTTTTTTGAGAATTTTTTTAAAAATTTTTTTTTTAATTTTTTTTTTGAAATTTTTAAATTTTTTTTTTGGAAATTTTTTTTTCGAAATTTTTTTTTCAATTTTTTTAAAATTTTTTTTTAAAATTTTTTTTTGAAATTTTTTTAAAATTTTTTTTTAATTTTTTTTTTTTTTTTTTTTTGAATTTTTTTTTTTATTTTTTTTTGAAAAATTGTTTTTTTAATTTTTTTTTTTTAATTTTTTTGAGAATTTTTTTTTAATTTTTTTTTTGAAATTTTTTTGAGAATTTTTTTAAAATTTTTTTTTTTAAATTTTTTTTTTAAATTTTTTTTTGGAAATTTTTTTTTTTATTTTTTTTTGAAAAATTTTTTTATTTTTTTTTGTAAATTATTTTTTTTTGAAAAATTTTTTTTTTCATTTTTTTTTTGAAAATTTTTTTTTTTCATTTTTTTTTTGAAAAATTTTTTTTTAAATTTTTTTTTGAAAAATTTTTTTTTTCATTTTTTTTTTGAAAATTTTTTTTTAAAATTTTTTTTTGAAATTTTTTTTAAATTTATTTTTCATTTTTTTTTTTTTTGAAATTTTTTTTTAATTTTTTTTTGAAAATTTTTTTTTTTATTTTTTTTTTGAAATTTTTTTTTCGAAATTTTTTTTTCAATTTTTTTAAAATTTTTTTTTTTGATTTTTTTTTGAAATTTTTTTTAAATTTATTTTTTTTGAAATTTTTTTTTATTTTTTTTTTGAAAATTTTTTTTTTTATTTTTTTTTTGAAATTTTTTTGAGAATTTTTTTTAAAATTTTTTTTTCATTTTTTTTTTTTTTTTTTTTTGAATTTTTTTTTTTTTTTTTTTTTGAAAATTTTTTTTTTTATTTTTTTTTCGAAATTTTTTTGAGAATTTTTTTAAAAATTTTTTTTTCGAAATTTTTTTTTCAATTTTTTTAAAATTTTTTTCTTTGATTTTTTTTTGAAATTTTTTTTAAATTTATTTTTTTTGAAATTTTTTTTTTTGAAATTTTTTTTTTTTGAAATTTTTTTTTTTATTTTTTTTTTTTGGAATTTTTTTTTTTTATTTTTTTTTTTTGAAATTTTTTTGATAATTTTTTTTTAAATTTTTTTTTGAAATTTTTTTTTTGAAATTTTTTTTTTGGAAATTTTTTTTTTTTATTTTTTTTGAAAATTTTTTTAATTTTTTTTTGAAAATTTTTTTTTTTTTTGAAAAATTTTTTTTTTCATTTTTTTTTTGAAAAATTTTTTTTTTCATTTTTTTTTGAAAAAATTTTTTTTAATTTTTTTTTTATTTTTTTTTGAAATTTTTTTTTATTTTTTTTTTGAAATTTTTTTGAGATTTTTTTTTTTATTTTTTTTTTTGAAATTTTTTTTGAAATTTTTTAATTTTTTTTGATTTTTTTTTTAAATTTTTTTTTTTATTTTTTTTTCGAAATTTTTTTGAGAATTTTTTTAAAATTTTTTTTTTCGAATTTTTTTTTTCAATTTTTTAAAAATTTTTTTTGAAAATTTTTTTGAAATTTTTTTTGAAATTTTTTTTTAAATTTTTTTTTTCGAAAACTTTTTTGAAATTTTTTTTGAAATTTTTTTTTTGAAAATTTTTTTTTTAAATTTTTTTTTGAAAATTTTATTTTTAATTTTTTTTTCGAAATTTTTTTGAGAATTTTTTTTAAAATTTTTTTTTCGAAATTTTTTTTTCAATTTTTTTAAAATTTTTTTTTAAATTTTTTTTTGAAATTTTTTTTTTTATTTTTTTTTGAAAAATTTTTTTTTTATTTTTTTTTTTGAAATTTTTTTTTGAATTTTTTTTTTTAATTTTTTTTTTGAATTTTTTTTTTGAATTTTTTTTTTGAAATTTTTTTTTTTTAATTTTTTTTTTGAATTTTTTTTTTTGAATTTTTTTTTTGAAATTTTTTTTTTTCATTTTTTTTTGAAAATTTTTTTTTTTCATTTTTTTTTTAAATTTTTTTTTTATTTTTTTTTTTGAAATTTTTTTGAGAATTTTTTTTAAAATTTTTTTTTTAATTTTTTTTTTGAATTTTTTTTTTTGAAAATTTTTTTGAAATTTTTTTTGAATTTTTTTTTTTTGATTATTTTTTGAAAATTTTTTTTTTAAATTTTTTTTCGAAATTTTTTGAGAATTTTTTTAAAAATTTTTTTTTCGAAATTTGTTTTTCAATTTTTTTAAAATTTTTTTTTGAAATTTTTTTTAAATTTATTTTTCATTTTTTTTTTTTTTTGAAATGTTTTTTTTTTTTTTTTTGAAAAAATTTTTTTTTTATTTTTTTTTTGAAAAATTTTTTTTTTCATTTTTTTTTGAAAAATTTTTTTTAAAATTTTTTTTTGAAAATTTTTTTTTTCATTTTTTTTTTGAAAAATTTTTTTTTTCATTTTTTTTTAAAAATTTTTTTTTTAATTTTTTTTTGAAAAATTTTTTTTTTTATTTTTTTTTTTTTTTTTTGAAATTTTTTTTAAATTTATTTTTCATTTTTTTTTTTTTTGAAATTTTTTTTAATTTTTTTTTTGAAAATTTTTTTTTTTATTTTTTTTTTGAATTTTTTTTGAGAATTTTTTTTTTTAATTTTTTTTTTAATTTTTTTTTGAATTTTTTTTTAAATTTTTTTTTTGAATTTTTTTTTTTGAAAATTATTTTTTTCATTTTTTTTTGAAAATTTTTTTTTTCATTTTTTTTTGAAATTTTTTTTTTTTTTTTTTTGAAATTTTTTTAAAATTTTTTTTTTTTATTTTTTTTTTGAATTTTTTTTTTGAAAATTTTTTTGAAATTTTTTTTGAATTTTTTTTTTTTGATTATTTTTTGAAAATTTTTTTTTAAATTTTTTTTTCGAAATTTTTTTGAGAATTTTTTTAAAAATTTTTTTTTCGAAATTTTTTTTTCAATTTTTTTGATTTTTTTTTGAAATTTTTTTTTTTGAAAATTTTTTTTTTTATTTTTTTTTTGAAATTTTTTTGATAATTTTTTTTAAAATTTTTTTTTTTAATTTTTTTTTTGAAATTTTTTTTAAATTTTTTTTTTGGAAATTTTTTTTTTTATTTTTTTTTGAAAATTTTTTTTATTTTTTTTTGAAAATTTTTTTTTTTTTTTGAAAAATTTTTTTTTTCATTTTTTTTTTTGAAAAATTTTTTTTTTCATTTTTTTTTGAAAAATTTTTTTTTAAATTTTTTTTTGAAAAATTTTTTTTTTATTTTTTTTTATTTTTTTTTGAAATTTTTTTTAAATTTTTTTTTGAAAATTTTTTTTTTTATTTTTTTTTTGAAATTTTTTTGAGATTTTTTTTTTTATTTTTTTTTTGAAATTTTTTTTGAAATTTTTTTTTTTTGATTTTTTTTTGAATTTTTTTTTTTTTTTTTTTTTTTTTCGAAATTTTTTTGAGAATTTTTTAAAAATTTTTTTTTTCGAAATTTTTTTTTCAATTTTTTAAAAAATTTTTTGAAAATTTTTTTGAAATTTTTTTTGAAATTTTTTTTTCGAAATTTTTTTGAGAATTTTTTTAAAATTTTTTTTTAAATTTTTTTTTGAAATTTTTTTTAAATTTATTTTTTTTTGAAATTTTTTTTTTTATTTTTTTTTGAAAATTTTTTTTTTTATTTTTTTTTTGAAATTTTTTTTGATTTTTTTTTTTAAATTTTTTTTTTGAATTTTTTTTTTGAATTTTTTTTTTGAAATTTTTTTTAAATTTTTTTTTTGAATTTTTTTTTTGAAAATTTTTTTTTTTCATTTTTTTTTGAAAATTTTTTTTTTCATTTTTTTTTGAAATTTTTTTTTTATTTTTTTTTTTGAAATTTTTTTGAGAATTTTTTTTAAATTTTTTTTTTTAATTTTTTTTTTGAATTTTTTTTTTTGAAAATTTTTTTGAAATTTTTTTTGAATTTTTTTTTTTTGATTATTTTTTGAAAATTTTTTTTTTTAATTTTTTTTTCGAAATTTTTTTGAGAATTTTTTTAAAATTTTTTTTTTCGAAATTTTTTTTTCAATTTTTTTAAAATTTTTTTTAAATTTTTTTTTGAAATTTTTTTTAAATTTATTTTTCATTTTTTTTTTTTTTTTGAAATTTTTTTTTTTTTTTTTTTGAAAAATTTTTTTTTTTGAATTTTTTTTTTCGAAATTTTTTTTTCAATTTTTTTAAAAATTTTTTTTTGATTTTTTTTTGAAAAATTTTTTTTTTATTTTTTTTTTGAAATTTTTTTGATAATTTTTTTTAAAATTTTTTTTTTGAATTTTTTTTTTCGAAATTTTTTTTTCAATTTTTTTAAAATTTTTTTTTGAAATTTTTTTAAAATTTTTTTTTCTTTTTTTTTTTTTTTTTTTTGAAATTTTTTTTTTCATTTTTTTTTGAAAAATTTTTTTTTTATTTTTTTTAAAAATTTTTTTGAGATTTTTTTTTTTTTTTTTTTTTATTTTTTTTTTTGAAATTTTTTTGAGAATTTTTTTAAAAATTTTTTTTTGAAATTTTTTTTTTTCATTTTTTTTTGAAAAATTTTTTTTTTATTTTTTTTTTAAATTTTTTTGAGAATTTTTTTTTTTTTATTTTTTTTTTGAAATTTTTTTGAGAATTTTTTTAAAAATTTTTTTTGAAATTTTTTTTTTTTTTTATTTTTTTTAAATTTTTTTTTTGGAAATTTTTTTTTTTTATTTTTTTTTGAAAAATTTTTTTTATTTTTTTTTGAAAATAATTTTTTTTTTGAAAAATTTTTTTTTTCATTTTTTTTTGAAAAATTTTTTTTAAAATTTTTTTTTGAAATTTTTTTTTTTTATTTTTTTTTTGAAATTTTTTTGAGAATTTTTTTTTTATTTTTTTTTTTGAAAATTTTTTTGAAATTTTTTTTGAAATTTTTTTTTTTTTGATTTTTTTTTGAAATTTTTTTTTTTTTTTTTTTTTCGAAATTTTTTTGAGAATTTTTTTAAAATTTTTTTTTTTCGAAATTTTTTTTTCAATTTTTTAAAAATTTTTTTTAAATTTTTTTTTTAAATTTTTTTAAATTTTTTTTTCATTTTTTTTTATTTTTTTTGAAATTTTTTTTTTATTTTTTTTTGAAATTTTTTTTTTTTTTATTTTTTTTTTAATTTTTTTGAGAATTTTTTTTTAAATTTTTTTTTTAATTTTTTTTTTGAAATTTTTAAATTTTTTTTTTGGAAATTTTTTTTTTTATTTTTTTTTTCGAAATTTTTTTTTCAATTTTTTTAAAATTTTTTTTTTAAATTTTTTTTTGAATTTTTTAAAAAATTTTTTTTTCGAAATTTTTTTTTCAATTTTTTTAAAATTTTTTTTTTTTATTTTTTTTTGAAATTTATTTTTTTTGAAATTTTTTTTTTTGAAAATTTTTTTTTATTTTTTTTTTTTGAAATTTTTTTGATAATTTTTTTTATAATTTTTTTTTGAAATTTTTTTTTTGAAATTTTTTTTAAATTTTTTTTTTGGAAATTTTTTTTTTTTATTTTTTTTTGAAAATTTTTTTTATTTTTTTTTGAAATTTTTTTTTATTTTTTTTTTAAATTTTTTTTTTATTTTTTTTTGAAATTTTTTTGAGAATTTTTTTAAAAATTTTTTTTTTAATTTTTTTTTTGAAATTTTTAAATTTTTTTTTTGGAAATTTTTTTTTCGAAATTTTTTTTTCAATTTTTTTAAAATTTTTTTTTAAAATTTTTTTTTGAAATTTTTTTAAAATTTTTTTTTAATTTTTTTTTTTTTTTTTTTTTGAATTTTTTTTTTTATTTTTTTTTGAAAAATTGTTTTTTTAATTTTTTTTTTTTAATTTTTTTGAGAATTTTTTTTTAATTTTTTTTTTGAAATTTTTTTGAGAATTTTTTTAAAATTTTTTTTTTTAAATTTTTTTTTTAAATTTTTTTTTGGAAATTTTTTTTTTTATTTTTTTTTGAAAAATTTTTTTATTTTTTTTTGTAAATTATTTTTTTTTGAAAAATTTTTTTTTTCATTTTTTTTTTGAAAATTTTTTTTTTTCATTTTTTTTTTGAAAAATTTTTTTTTAAATTTTTTTTTGAAAAATTTTTTTTTTCATTTTTTTTTTGAAAATTTTTTTTTAAAATTTTTTTTTGAAATTTTTTTTAAATTTATTTTTCATTTTTTTTTTTTTTGAAATTTTTTTTTAATTTTTTTTTGAAAATTTTTTTTTTTATTTTTTTTTTGAAATTTTTTTTTCGAAATTTTTTTTTCAATTTTTTTAAAATTTTTTTTTTTGATTTTTTTTTGAAATTTTTTTTAAATTTATTTTTTTTGAAATTTTTTTTTATTTTTTTTTTGAAAATTTTTTTTTTTATTTTTTTTTTGAAATTTTTTTGAGAATTTTTTTTAAAATTTTTTTTTCATTTTTTTTTTTTTTTTTTTTTGAATTTTTTTTTTTTTTTTTTTTTGAAAATTTTTTTTTTTATTTTTTTTTCGAAATTTTTTTGAGAATTTTTTTAAAAATTTTTTTTTCGAAATTTTTTTTTCAATTTTTTTAAAATTTTTTTCTTTGATTTTTTTTTGAAATTTTTTTTAAATTTATTTTTTTTGAAATTTTTTTTTTTGAAATTTTTTTTTTTTGAAATTTTTTTTTTTATTTTTTTTTTTTGGAATTTTTTTTTTTTATTTTTTTTTTTTGAAATTTTTTTGATAATTTTTTTTTAAATTTTTTTTTGAAATTTTTTTTTTGAAATTTTTTTTTTGGAAATTTTTTTTTTTTATTTTTTTTGAAAATTTTTTTAATTTTTTTTTGAAAATTTTTTTTTTTTTTGAAAAATTTTTTTTTTCATTTTTTTTTTGAAAAATTTTTTTTTTCATTTTTTTTTGAAAAAATTTTTTTTAATTTTTTTTTTATTTTTTTTTGAAATTTTTTTTTATTTTTTTTTTGAAATTTTTTTGAGATTTTTTTTTTTATTTTTTTTTTTGAAATTTTTTTTGAAATTTTTTAATTTTTTTTGATTTTTTTTTTAAATTTTTTTTTTTATTTTTTTTTCGAAATTTTTTTGAGAATTTTTTTAAAATTTTTTTTTTCGAATTTTTTTTTTCAATTTTTTAAAAATTTTTTTTGAAAATTTTTTTGAAATTTTTTTTGAAATTTTTTTTTAAATTTTTTTTTTCGAAAACTTTTTTGAAATTTTTTTTGAAATTTTTTTTTTGAAAATTTTTTTTTTAAATTTTTTTTTGAAAATTTTATTTTTAATTTTTTTTTCGAAATTTTTTTGAGAATTTTTTTTAAAATTTTTTTTTCGAAATTTTTTTTTCAATTTTTTTAAAATTTTTTTTTAAATTTTTTTTTGAAATTTTTTTTTTTATTTTTTTTTGAAAAATTTTTTTTTTATTTTTTTTTTTGAAATTTTTTTTTGAATTTTTTTTTTTAATTTTTTTTTTGAATTTTTTTTTTGAATTTTTTTTTTGAAATTTTTTTTTTTTAATTTTTTTTTTGAATTTTTTTTTTTGAATTTTTTTTTTGAAATTTTTTTTTTTCATTTTTTTTTGAAAATTTTTTTTTTTCATTTTTTTTTTAAATTTTTTTTTTATTTTTTTTTTTGAAATTTTTTTGAGAATTTTTTTTAAAATTTTTTTTTTAATTTTTTTTTTGAATTTTTTTTTTTGAAAATTTTTTTGAAATTTTTTTTGAATTTTTTTTTTTTGATTATTTTTTGAAAATTTTTTTTTTAAATTTTTTTTCGAAATTTTTTGAGAATTTTTTTAAAAATTTTTTTTTCGAAATTTGTTTTTCAATTTTTTTAAAATTTTTTTTTGAAATTTTTTTTAAATTTATTTTTCATTTTTTTTTTTTTTTGAAATGTTTTTTTTTTTTTTTTTGAAAAAATTTTTTTTTTATTTTTTTTTTAAAAAATTTTTTTTTTCATTTTTTTTTGAAAAATTTTTTTTAAAATTTTTTTTTGAAAATTTTTTTTTTCATTTTTTTTTTGAAAAATTTTTTTTTTCATTTTTTTTTAAAAATTTTTTTTTTAATTTTTTTTTGAAAAATTTTTTTTTTTATTTTTTTTTTTTTTTTTTGAAATTTTTTTTAAATTTATTTTTCATTTTTTTTTTTTTTGAAATTTTTTTTAATTTTTTTTTTGAAAATTTTTTTTTTTATTTTTTTTTTGAATTTTTTTTGAGAATTTTTTTTTTTAATTTTTTTTTTAATTTTTTTTTGAATTTTTTTTTAAATTTTTTTTTTGAATTTTTTTTTTTGAAAATTATTTTTTTCATTTTTTTTTGAAAATTTTTTTTTTCATTTTTTTTTGAAATTTTTTTTTTTTTTTTTTTGAAATTTTTTTAAAATTTTTTTTTTTTATTTTTTTTTTGAATTTTTTTTTTGAAAATTTTTTTGAAATTTTTTTTGAATTTTTTTTTTTTGATTATTTTTTGAAAATTTTTTTTTAAATTTTTTTTTCGAAATTTTTTTGAGAATTTTTTTAAAAATTTTTTTTTCGAAATTTTTTTTTCAATTTTTTTGATTTTTTTTTGAAATTTTTTTTTTTGAAAATTTTTTTTTTTATTTTTTTTTTGAAATTTTTTTGATAATTTTTTTTAAAATTTTTTTTTTTAATTTTTTTTTTGAAATTTTTTTTAAATTTTTTTTTTGGAAATTTTTTTTTTTATTTTTTTTTGAAAATTTTTTTTATTTTTTTTTGAAAATTTTTTTTTTTTTTTGAAAAATTTTTTTTTTCATTTTTTTTTTTGAAAAATTTTTTTTTTCATTTTTTTTTGAAAAATTTTTTTTTAAATTTTTTTTTGAAAAATTTTTTTTTTATTTTTTTTTATTTTTTTTTGAAATTTTTTTTAAATTTTTTTTTGAAAATTTTTTTTTTTATTTTTTTTTTGAAATTTTTTTGAGATTTTTTTTTTTATTTTTTTTTTGAAATTTTTTTTGAAATTTTTTTTTTTTGATTTTTTTTTGAATTTTTTTTTTTTTTTTTTTTTTTTCGAAATTTTTTTGAGAATTTTTTAAAATTTTTTTTTTTCGAAATTTTTTTTTCAATTTTTTAAAAAATTTTTTGAAAATTTTTTTGAAATTTTTTTTGAAATTTTTTTTTCGAAATTTTTTTGAGAATTTTTTTAAAATTTTTTTTTAAATTTTTTTTTGAAATTTTTTTTAAATTTATTTTTTTTTGAAATTTTTTTTTTTATTTTTTTTTGAAAATTTTTTTTTTTATTTTTTTTTTGAAATTTTTTTTGATTTTTTTTTTTAAATTTTTTTTTTGAATTTTTTTTTTGAATTTTTTTTTTGAAATTTTTTTTAAATTTTTTTTTTGAATTTTTTTTTTGAAAATTTTTTTTTTTCATTTTTTTTTGAAAATTTTTTTTTTCATTTTTTTTTGAAATTTTTTTTTTATTTTTTTTTTTGAAATTTTTTTGAGAATTTTTTTTAAATTTTTTTTTTTAATTTTTTTTTTGAATTTTTTTTTTTGAAAATTTTTTTGAAATTTTTTTTGAATTTTTTTTTTTTGATTATTTTTTGAAAATTTTTTTTTTTAATTTTTTTTTCGAAATTTTTTTGAGAATTTTTTTAAAATTTTTTTTTTCGAAATTTTTTTTTCAATTTTTTTAAAATTTTTTTTAAATTTTTTTTTGAAATTTTTTTTAAATTTATTTTTCATTTTTTTTTTTTTTTTGAAATTTTTTTTTTTTTTTTTTTGAAAAATTTTTTTTTTTGAATTTTTTTTTTCGAAATTTTTTTTTCAATTTTTTTAAAAATTTTTTTTTGATTTTTTTTTGAAAAATTTTTTTTTTATTTTTTTTTTGAAATTTTTTTGATAATTTTTTTTAAAATTTTTTTTTTGAATTTTTTTTTTCGAAATTTTTTTTTCAATTTTTTTAAAATTTTTTTTTGAAATTTTTTTAAAATTTTTTTTTCTTTTTTTTTTTTTTTTTTTTGAAATTTTTTTTTTCATTTTTTTTTGAAAAATTTTTTTTTTATTTTTTTTAAAAATTTTTTTGAGATTTTTTTTTTTTTTTTTTTTTATTTTTTTTTTTGAAATTTTTTTGAGAATTTTTTTAAAAATTTTTTTTTGAAATTTTTTTTTTTCATTTTTTTTTGAAAAATTTTTTTTTTATTTTTTTTTTAAATTTTTTTGAGAATTTTTTTTTTTTTATTTTTTTTTTGAAATTTTTTTGAGAATTTTTTTAAAAATTTTTTTTGAAATTTTTTTTTTTTTTTATTTTTTTTAAATTTTTTTTTTGGAAATTTTTTTTTTTTATTTTTTTTTGAAAAATTTTTTTTATTTTTTTTTGAAAATAATTTTTTTTTTGAAAAATTTTTTTTTTCATTTTTTTTTGAAAAATTTTTTTTAAAATTTTTTTTTGAAATTTTTTTTTTTTATTTTTTTTTTGAAATTTTTTTGAGAATTTTTTTTTTATTTTTTTTTTTGAAAATTTTTTTGAAATTTTTTTTGAAATTTTTTTTTTTTTGATTTTTTTTTGAAATTTTTTTTTTTTTTTTTTTTTCGAAATTTTTTTGAGAATTTTTTTAAAATTTTTTTTTTTCGAAATTTTTTTTTCAATTTTTTAAAAATTTTTTTTAAATTTTTTTTTTAAATTTTTTTAAATTTTTTTTTCATTTTTTTTTATTTTTTTTGAAATTTTTTTTTTATTTTTTTTTGAAATTTTTTTTTTTTTTATTTTTTTTTTAATTTTTTTGAGAATTTTTTTTTAAATTTTTTTTTTAATTTTTTTTTTGAAATTTTTAAATTTTTTTTTTGGAAATTTTTTTTTTTATTTTTTTTTTCGAAATTTTTTTTTCAATTTTTTTAAAATTTTTTTTTTAAATTTTTTTTTGAAATTTTTTTAAAATTTTTTTTTCATTTTTTTTTTTTTGAAATTTTTTTTTTATTTTTTTTTGAAAAATTTTTTTTGAAATTTTTTTTAAATTCTCTTTTTGGAATTTTTTTTTTTTATTTTTTTTTGAAAATTTTTTTTATTTTTTTTTGAAATTTTTTTTTTTTTTTGAAAAATTTTTTTTTTCATTTTTTTTTGAAAAATTTTTTTTTAAATTTTTTTTTGAAAAATTTTTTTTTTATTTTTTTTTATTTTTTTTTATTTTTTTTTGATTTTTTTTGAATTTTTTGAAATTTTTTTTGAATTTTTTTTTTGATTATTTTTTGAAAATTTTTTTTTAAATTTTTTTTTCGAAATTTTTTTGAGAATTTTTTTAAAAATTTTTTTTTCGAAATTTTTTTTTCAATTTTTTTAAAATTTTTTTTTGAAATTTTTTTTAAATTTATTTTTTTTGAAATTTTTTTTTTTGAAAATTTTTTTTTTTATTTTTTTTTTTTGAAATTTTTTTGATAATTTTTTTTAAAATTTTTTTTTGAAATTTTTTTTTTGAAATTTTTTTTAAATTTGTTTTTTGGAAATTTTTTTTTTTTATTTTTTTTTGAAAATTTTTTTTATTTTTTTTTGAAAATTTTTTTTTTTTTTGAAAAATTTTTTTTTTCATTTTTTTTTTGAAAAATTTTTTTTTTATTTTTTTTTGAAAATTTTTTTTTTATTTTTTTTTTGATTTTTTTTTTTATTTTTTTTTTTGAAATTTTTTTTGAAATTTTTTTTTTTTGATTTTTTTGAAATTTTTTTTTTTTAATTTTTTTTTCGAAATTTTTTTGAGAATTTTTTTAAAATTTTTTTTTTTCGAAATTTTTTTTTCAATTTTTTAAAAATTTTTTTTGAAAATTTTTTTGAAATTTTTTTTGAAATTTTTTTTTTGAAATTTTTTCTTTCGAAAACTTTTTTGAAATTTTTTTTGAAATTTTTTTTTTGAAATTTTTTTTTTATTTTTTTTTGAAAATTTTTTTTTTATTTTTTTTTTTGAAATTTTTTTTTGAATTTTTTTTTTTAATTTTTTTTTTTTAATTTTTTTTTTGAAATTTTTTTTAAATTTTTTTTTTTGAATTTTTTTTTTGAAAATTTTTTTTTTCATTTTTTTTGAAAATTTTTTTTTTTCATTTTTTTTTGAATTTTTTTTTTATTTTTTTTTTGAAATTTTTTTTAAATTTTTTTTTTGGAATTTTTTTTTTTAAATTTTTTTTATTTTTTTTTGAAAATTTTTTTTTTTTTTGAAAAATTTTTTTTTTCATTTTTTTTTTTTGAAAAATTTTTTTTTTCATTTTTTTTGAAAATTTTTTTTTTAAATTTTTTTTTGAAAAATTTTTTTTTATTTTTTTTTATTTTTTTTTGAAATTTTTTTTTTAATTTTTTTTTGAAAATTTTATTTTTAATTTTTTTTTCGAAATTTTTTTGAGAATTTTTTTAAAAATTTTTTTTCGAAATTTTTTTTTCAATTTTTTTTGAAATTTTTTTTTTGAAAATTTTTTTTTTTAATTTTTTTTTGAAAATTTTTTTTTTCGAAATTTTTTTGAGAATTTTTTTAAAAATTTTTTTTCGAAATTTTTTTTTCAATGTTTTTAATTTTTTTTTTTTTATTTTTTTTTTGAAATTTTTTTTAAATTTTTTTTTCATTTTTTTTTTAAATTTTTTTTTTATTTTTCTTTGAAATTTTTTTTTTTTATTTTTTTTTTGCAATTTTTTTGAGAATTTTTTTTTTTTTTTTTTTTTTGAATTTTTTTTTTGAAAATTTTTTTGAAATTTTTTTTGAAATTTTTTTTTTGAAATTTTTTTTTTCGAAAACTTTTTTGAAATTTTTTTTGAAATTTTTTTTTTGAAAATTTTTTTTTTAATTTTTTTTTGAAAATTTTATTTTTAATTTTTTTTTTTCGAAATTTTTTTGAGAATTTTTTTAAAAATTTTTTTTTCGAAATTTTTTTTTCAATTTTTTTAAAATTTTTTTTAAAATTTTTTTTTGAAATTTTTTTTAAATTTATTTTTCATTTTTTTTTTTTTGAAATTTTTTTTTTATTTTTTTTTGAAATTTTTTTTTTTTTATTTTTTTTTGAAATTTTTTTTTCGAAATTTTTTTTCAATTTTTTTAAAATTTTTTTTTTGATTTTTTTTTGAAATTTTTTTTTAATTTTATTTTTTTTGAAATTTTTTTTAATTTTTTTTTTGAAAATTTTTTTTTTTATTTTTTTTTTTGAAATTTTTTTGAGAATTTTTTTTTTGAATTTTTTTTTGAATTTTTTTTTAAATTTTTTTTTTGAAAATTATTTTTTTCATTTTTTTTTGAAAATTTTTTTTTTTCATTTTTTTTTGAAATTTTTTTTTATTTTTTTTTTGAAATTTTTTTGAGAATTTTTTTTAAAATTTTTTTTTTTATTTTTTTTTTGAATTTTTTTTTTTGAAAATTTTTTTGAAATTTTTTTTGAATTTTTTTTTTTTGATTATTTTTTGAAAATTTTTTTTAACATTTTTTTTCGAAATTTTTTTGAGAATTTTTTTAAAAATTTTTTTTTCGAAATTTTTTTTTCAATTTTTTTAAAATTTTTTTTTTTGATTTTTTTTTGAAATTTATTTTTTTTGAAATTTTTTTTTTTGAAAATTTTTTTTTAAATTTTTTTTTTGAATTTTTTTTTTTGAAAATTATTTTTTTCATTTTTTTTTGAAAATTTTTTTTTTCATTTTTTTTTGAATTTTTTTTTTTTTTTTTTTGAAATTTTTTTTAAAATTTTTTTTTTTTATTTTTTTTTTGAATTTTTTTTTTTGAAAATTTTTTTAAAATTTTTTTTGAATTTTTTTTTTTTGATTATTTTTTGAAAATTTTTTTTTAAATTTTTTTTTCGAAATTTTTTTGAGAATTTTTTTAAAAATTTTTTTTTCGAAATTTTTTTTTCAATTTTTTTAAAAATTTTTTTTTTGATTTTTTTTTGAAATTTATTTTTTTTGAAATTTTTTTTTTTGAAAATTTTTTTTTTTATTTTTTTTTTGAAATTTTTTTGATAATTTTTTTTAAATTTTTTTTTTGAAATTTTTTTTAAATTTTTTTTTTGGAAATTTTTTTTTTTTATTTTTTTTTGAAAATTTTTTTTATTTTTTTTTGAAAATTTTTTTTTTTTGAAAAATTTTTTTTTCATTTTTTTTTTTGAAAAATTTTTTTTTTCATTTTTTTTTGAAAAATTTTTTTTAAAATTTTTTTTTGAAAAATTTTTTTTTTATTTTTTTTTATTTTTTTTTGAAATTTTATTTTTATTTTTTTTTGAAAATTTTTTTTTTTATTTTTTTTTTGAAATTTTTTTGAGATTTTTTTTTTTATTTTTTTTTTGAAATTTTTTTTGAAATTTTTTTTTTTTTTGATTTTTTTTTGAAATTTTTTTTAAATTTTTTTTTTGAATTTTTTTTTTGAAAATTTTTTTTTTCATTTTTTTTTGAAATTTTTTTTTTCATTTTTTTTTGAAATTTTTTTTTTATTTTTTTTTTTGAAATTTTTTTGAGAATTTTTTTTAAATTTTTTTTTTAATTTTTTTTTTGAATTTTTTTTTTTGAAAATTTTTTTGAAATTTTTTTTGAATTTTTTTTTTTTGATTATTTTTTGAAAATTTTTTTTTTAAATTTTTTTTTCGAAATTTTTTTGAGAATTTTTTTAAAATTTTTTTTTTCGAAATTTTTTTTTCAATTTTTTTAAAATTTTTTTTAAATTTTTTTTTGAAATTTTTTTTAAATTTATTTTTCATTTTTTTTTTTTTTTTGAAATTTTTTTTTTTTTTTTTTTTTGAAAAATTTTTTTTTTGAATTTTTTTTTTCGAAATTTTTTTTTCAATTTTTTTAAAATTTTTTTTTTGATTTTTTTTTGAAAAATTTTTTTTTTATTTTTTTTTGAAATTTTTTTGATAATTTTTTTTAAAATTTTTTTTTTGAATTTTTTTTTTCGAAATTTTTTTTTCAATTTTTTTAAAATTTTTTTTTGAAATTTTTTTAAAATTTTTTTTTCATTTTTTTTTTTTTTTTTTTGAAATTTTTTTTTTTCATTTTTTTTTGAAAAATTTTTTTTTTATTTTTTTTAAAAATTTTTTTGAGATTTTTTTTTTTTTTTTTTTTATTTTTTTTTTGAAATTTTTTTGAGAATTTTTTTAAAAATTTTTTTTTGAAATTTTTTTTTTTCATTTTTTTTTGAAAAATTTTTTTTTTATTTTTTTTTGAAATTTTTTTGAGAATTTTTTTTTTTTATTTTTTTTTTGAAATTTTTTTGAGAATTTTTTTAAAAATTTTTTTTGAAATTTTTTTTTTTTAAATTTTTTTTAAATTTTTTTTTTGGAATTTTTTTTTTTTTATTTTTTTTTGAAAAATTTTTTTTATTTTTTTTTGAAAATTATTTTTTTTTTGAAAAATTTTTTTTTTCATTTTTTTTTGAAAAATTTTTTTTTAAATTTTTTTTTGAAAATTTTTTTTTTTATTTTTTTTTTGAAATATTTTTGAGAATTTTTTTTTTATTTTTTTTTTTGAAAATTTTTTTGAAATTTTTTTTGAAATTTTTTTTTTTTGATTTTTTTTTGAAATTTTTTTTTTTTATTTTTTTTCGAAATTTTTTTGAGAATTTTTTTAAAATTTTTTTTTTCGAAATTTTTTTTTCAATTTTTTAAAAATTTTTTTTTAATTTTTTTTTTGAAATTTTTTTTAAATTTTTTTTTCATTTTTTTTGAAATTTTTTTTTTATTTTTTTTTGAAATTTTTTTTTTTTTATTTTTTTTTAAATTTTTTTGAGAATTTTTTTTTAAATTTTTTTTTTAATTTTTTTTTTGAAATTTTTAAATTTTTTTTTTGGAAATTTTTTTTTTTATTTTTTTTTAAAAAATTATTTTTCAATTTTTTTAAAATTTTTTTTTTAAATTTTTTTTTGAAATTTTTTTAAAATTTTTTTTTCATTTTTTTTTTTTTGAAATTTTTTTTTTATTTTTTTTTGAAAAATTTTTTTTGAAATTTTTTTTAAATTCTCTTTTTGGAATTTTTTTTTTTTATTTTTTTTTGAAAATTTTTTTTATTTTTTTTTGAAAATTTTTTTTTTTTTTGAAAAATTTTTTTTTTCATTTTTTTTTGAAAAATTTTTTTTTAAATTTTTTTTTGAAAAATTTTTTTTTTATTTTTTTTTATTTTTTTTTATTTTTTTTTGATTTTTTTTGAATTTTTTGAAATTTTTTTTGAATTTTTTTTTTTGATTATTTTTTGAAAATTTTTTTTTTAATTTTTTTTTCGAAATTTTTTTGAGAATTTTTTTAAAAATTTTTTTTTCGAAATTTTTTTTTCAATTTTTTTAAAATTTTTTTTTTTTGATTTTTTTTTGAAATTTTTTTTAAATTTATTTTTTTTGAAATTTTTTTTTTTGAAAATTTTTTTTGAAATTTTTTTTTTTTGAAATTTTTTTGATAATTTTTTTTAAAATTTTTTTTTGAAATTTTTTTTTGAAATTTTTTTTAAATTTGTTTTTTGGAAATTTTTTTTTTTTATTTTTTTTTGAAAATTTTTTTTATTTTTTTTTGAAAATTTTTTTTTTTTTTGAAAAATTTTTTTTTTCATTTTTTTTTTGAAAAATTTTTTTTTTATTTTTTTTTGAAAATTTTTTTTTTATTTTTTTTTTGATTTTTTTTTTATTTTTTTTTTGAAATTTTTTTTGATATTTTTTTTTTTTGATTTTTTTTGAAATTTTTTTTTTTAATTTTTTTTTCGAAATTTTTTTGAGAATTTTTTTAAAATTTTTTTTTTTCGAAATTTTTTTTTCAATTTTTTAAAAATTTTTTTTGAAAATTTTTTTGAAATTTTTTTTGAAATTTTTTTTTGAAATTTTTTTTTTCGAAAACTTTTTTGAAATTTTTTTTGAAATTTTTTTTTTGAAATTTTTTTTTTATTTTTTTTTGAAAAATTTTTTTTTATTTTTTTTTTTGAAATTTTTTTTTTTCATTTTTTTTTTAATTTTTTTTTATTTTTTTTTTGAAATTTTTTTTAAATTTTTTTTTTGGAATTTTTTTTTTGAAATTTTTTTTTTCGAAAACTTTTTTGAAATTTTTTTTGAAATTTTTTTTTTGAAAATTTTTTTTTTAATTTTTTTTTGAAAATTTTATTTTTAATTTTTTTTTTCGAAATTTTTTTGAGAATTTTTTTAAAAATTTTTATTTCGAAATTTTTTTTTCAATTTTTTTAAAATTTTTTTTAAAATTTTTTTTTGAAATTTTTTTAAAATTTATTTTTCATTTTTTTTTTTTGAAATTTTTTTTTTATTTTTTTTTGAAATTTTTTTTTTTTTATTTTTTTTTTGAAATTTTTTTTTCGAAATTTTTTTTTCAATTTTTTTAAAATTTTTTTTTTTGATTTTTTTTTGAAATTTTTTTTTAATTTTATTTTTTTTGAAATTTTTTTTTATTTTTTTTTTGAAAATTTTTTTTTTTATTTTTTTTTGAAATTTTTTTGAGAATTTTTTTTTTGAATTTTTTTTTGAATTTTTTTTTAAATTTTTTTTTTGAAAATTATTTTTTTCATTTTTTTTTGAAAATTTTTTTTTTTCATTTTTTTTTGAAATTTTTTTTTTATTTTTTTTTTGAAATTTTTTTGAGAATTTTTTTTAAAATTTTTTTTTTATTTTTTTTTTGAATTTTTTTTTTTGAAAATTTTTTTGAAATTTTTTTTGAATTTTTTTTTTTGATTATTTTTTGAAAATTTTTTTTAACATTTTTTTTTCGAAATTTTTTTGAGAATTTTTTTAAAAATTTTTTTTTCGAAATTTTTTTTTCAATTTTTTTTAAATTTTTTTTTTTGATTTTTTTTTGAAATTTATTTTTTTTGAAATTTTTTTTTTTGAAAATTTTTTTTTAAATTTTTTTTTTGAATTTTTTTTTTGAAAATTATTTTTTTCATTTTTTTTTGAAAATTTTTTTTTTCATTTTTTTTTGAAATTTTTTTTTTTTTTTTTTGAAATTTTTTTTAAAATTTTTTTTTTTTATTTTTTTTTTGAATTTTTTTTTTTGAAAATTTTTTCGAAATTTTTTTTGAATTTTTTTTTTTGATTATTTTTTGAAAATTTTTTTTTAAATTTTTTTTTCGAAATTTTTTTGAGAATTTTTTTAAAAATTTTTTTTTCGAAATTTTTTTTTCAATTTTTTTAAAATTTTTTTTTTTGATTTTTTTTTGAAATTTATTTTTTTTGAAATTTTTTTTTTTGAAAATTTTTTTTTTTATTTTTTTTTTGAAATTTTTTTGATAATTTTTTTTAAATTTTTTTTTTGAAATTTTTTTTAAATTTTTTTTTTGGAAATTTTTTTTTTTATTTTTTTTTGAAAATTTTTTTTATTTTTTTTTGAAAATTTTTTTTTTTTTGAAAAATTTTTTTTTCATTTTTTTTTTTGAAAAATTTTTTTTTTCATTTTTTTTTGAAAATTTTTTTTTTAAATTTTTTTTTGAAAAATTTTTTTTTTATTTTTTTTTTATTTTTTTTTGAAATTTTATTTTTATTTTTTTTTGAAAATTTTTTTTTTTATTTTTTTTTTGAAATTTTTTTGAGATTTTTTTTTTTATTTTTTTTTTGAAATTTTTTTTGAAATTTTTTTTTTTTTGATTTTTTTTTGAAATTTTTTTTTTTATTTTTTTTTCGAATTTTTTTTGAGAATTTTTTTAAAATTTTTTTTTTTCGAAATTTTTTTTTCAATTTTTTAAAAATTTTTTTTGAAAATTTTTTTGAAATTTTTTTTGAAATTTTTTTTTCGAAATTTTTTTGAGATTTTTTTTAAAATTTTTTTTTAAATTTTTTTTGAAATTTTTTTTAAATTTATTTTTTTTGAAATTTTTTTTTTTATTTTTTTTTGAAAATTTTTTTTTTATTTTTTTTTTGAATTTTTTTTTTGAATTTTTTTTTTAATTTTTTTTTTGAATTTTTTTTTTGAATTTTTTTTTTGAAATTTTTTTTAAATTTTTTTTTTGAATTTTTTTTTTGAAAATTTTTTTTTTCATTTTTTTTTTAAATTTTTTTTTTTCATTTTTTTTTGAAATTTTTTTTTTATTTTTTTTTTTGAAATTTTTTTGAGAATTTTTTTTAAATTTTTTTTTTAATTTTTTTTTTGAATTTTTTTTTTGAAAATTTTTTTGAAATTTTTTTTGAATTTTTTTTTTTGATTATTTTTTGAAAATTTTTTTTTTAAATTTTTTTTTCGAAATTTTTTTGAGAATTTTTTTAAAAATTTTTTTTTCGAAATTTTTTTTTCAATTTTTTTAAAAATTTTTTTTAAATTTTTTTTTGAAATTTTTTTTAAATTTATTTTTCATTTTTTTTTTTTTTTTTGAAATTTTTTTTTTTTTTTTTTTGAAAAATTTTTTTTTTTTGAATTTTTTTTTTCGAAATTTTTTTTTCAATTTTTTTAAAATTTTTTTTTTGAT
The DNA here is from genome assembly GCA_944452925.2 of Chrysolina oricalcia. Lineage (NCBI taxonomy): Eukaryota > Metazoa > Arthropoda > Insecta > Coleoptera > Chrysomelidae > Chrysolina > Chrysolina oricalcia. The sequence continues at coordinate 33,154,011 of OX101819.2, forward strand.
TTTTTTTTGAAAATTTTTTTTTTTATTTTTTTTTTGAAATTTTTTTGATAATTTTTTTTTAAATTTTTTTTTTTGAATTTTTTTTTTTCGAAATTTTTTTTTCAATTTTTTTAAAATTTTTTTTTGAAATTTTTTTAAAATTTTTTTTTCATTTTTTTTTTTTTTTTTTTGAAATTTTTTTTTTCATTTTTTTTTGAAAAATTTTTTTTTTATTTTTTTTTTAAATTTTTTTGAGAATTTTTTTTTTTGAAATTTTTTTGAGAATTTTTTTAAAAATTTTTTTTTGAAATTTTTTTTTTTCATTTTTTTTTGAAAAATTTTTTTTTTATTTTTTTTTTAAATTTTTTTGAGAATTTTTTTTTTTTTTTTTTATTTTTTTTTTGAAATTTTTTTGAGAATTTTTTTAAAAATTTTTTTTGAAATTTTTTTTTTTTTAATTTTTTTTAAATTTTTTTTTTGGAAATTTTTTTTTTTTATTTTTTTTTGAAAAATTTTTTTTATTTTTTTTTGAAAATTATTTTTTTTTTGAAAAATTTTTTTTTTCATTTTTTTTTGAAAAATTTTTTTTAAAATTTTTTTTTGAAAATTTTTTTTTTTATTTTTTTTTTGAAATTTTTTTGAGAATTTTTTTTTTATTTTTTTTTTTGAAAATTTTTTTGAAATTTTTTTTGAAATTTTTTTTTTTTTGATTTATTTTTGAAATTTTTTTTTTTTTATTTTTTTTTCGAATTTTTTTTGAGAATTTTTTTAAAATTTTTTTTTTTCGAAATTTTTTTTTCAATTTTTTAAAAAATTTTTTTAAATTTTTTTTTTGAAATTTTTTTTAAATTTTTTTTTCATTTTTTTTTTATTTTTTTTGAAATTTTTTTTTTATTTTTTTTTGAAATTTTTTTTTTTTTATTTTTTTTTAAATTTTTTTGAGAATTTTTTTTTAAATTTTTTTTTTTTATTTTTTTTTTGAAATTTTTAAATTTTTTTTTTTGAAATTTTTTTTTTTATTTTTTTTTTCGAAATTTTTTTTGAAATTTTTTTTAAATTCTCTTTTTGGAATTTTTTTTTTTTTATTTTTTTTTGAAAATTTTTTTTATTTTTTTTTGAAAATTTTTTTTTTTTTTGAAAAATTTTTTTTTTCATTTTTTTTTGAAAAATTTTTTTTAAATTTTTTTTTGAAAAATTTTTTTTAAATTTTTTTTTATTTTTTTTTGATTTTTTTTGAATTTTTTGAAATTTTTTTTGAATTTTTTTTTTGATTATTTTTTGAAAATTTTTTTTTTAATTTTTTTTTCGAAATTTTTTTGAGAATTTTTTTAAAAATTTTTTTTTCGAAATTTTTTTTTCAATTTTTTTTAAATTTTTTTTTTTGATTTTTTTTTGAAATTTATTTTTTTTGAAATTTTTTTTTTTGAAAATTTTTTTTTAAATTTTTTTTTTGAATTTTTTTTTTGAAAATTATTTTTTTCATTTTTTTTTGAAAATTTTTTTTTTCATTTTTTTTTGAAATTTTTTTTTTTTTTTTTTGAAATTTTTTTTAAAATTTTTTTTTTTTTTTTTTTTTTTGAATTTTTTTTTTTGAAAATTTTTTCGAAATTTTTTTTGAATTTTTTTTTTTGATTATTTTTTGAAAATTTTTTTTTAAATTTTTTTTTCGAAATTTTTTTGAGAATTTTTTTAAAAATTTTTTTTTCGAAATTTTTTTTTCAATTTTTTTAAAATTTTTTTTTTTGATTTTTTTTTGAAATTTATTTTTTTTGAAATTTTTTTTTTTGAAAATTTTTTTTTTTATTTTTTTTTTGAAATTTTTTTGATAATTTTTTTTAAATTTTTTTTTTGAAATTTTTTTTAAATTTTTTTTTTGGAAATTTTTTTTTTTATTTTTTTTTGAAAATTTTTTTTATTTTTTTTTGAAAATTTTTTTATTTTTGAAAAATTTTTTTTTCATTTTTTTTTTTGAAAAATTTTTTTTTTCATTTTTTTTTGAAAATTTTTTTTTTAAATTTTTTTTTGAAAAATTTTTTTTTTATTTTTTTTTTATTTTTTTTTGAAATTTTATTTTTATTTTTTTTTGAAAATTTTTTTTTTTATTTTTTTTTTGAAATTTTTTTGAGATTTTTTTTTTTATTTTTTTTTTGAAATTTTTTTTGAAATTTTTTTTTTTTTGATTTTTTTTTGAAATTTTTTTTTTTATTTTTTTTTCGAATTTTTTTTGAGAATTTTTTTAAAATTTTTTTTTTTCGAAATTTTTTTTTCAATTTTTTAAAAATTTTTTTTGAAAATTTTTTTGAAATTTTTTTTGAAATTTTTTTTTCGAAATTTTTTTGAGATTTTTTTTAAAATTTTTTTTTAAATTTTTTTTGAAATTTTTTTTAAATTTATTTTTTTTGAAATTTTTTTTTTTATTTTTTTTTGAAAATTTTTTTTTTATTTTTTTTTTGAATTTTTTTTTTGAATTTTTTTTTAAATTTTTTTTTTGAATTTTTTTTTTGAATTTTTTTTTTGAAATTTTTTTTAAATTTTTTTTTTGAATTTTTTTTTTGAAAATTTTTTTTTTCATTTTTTTTTTAAATTTTTTTTTTCATTTTTTTTTGAAATTTTTTTTTTATTTTTTTTTTTGAAATTTTTTTGAGAATTTTTTTTAAATTTTTTTTTTAATTTTTTTTTTGAATTTTTTTTTTGAAAATTTTTTTGAAATTTTTTTTGAATTTTTTTTTTTTGATTATTTTTTGAAAATTTTTTTTTTAAATTTTTTTTTCGAAATTTTTTTGAGAATTTTTTTAAAAATTTTTTTTTCGAAATTTTTTTTTCAATTTTTTTAAAAATTTTTTTTAAATTTTTTTTTGAAATTTTTTTTAAATTTATTTTTCATTTTTTTTTTTTTTTTTGAAATTTTTTTTTTTTTTTTTTTGAAAAATTTTTTTTTTTTGAATTTTTTTTTTCGAAATTTTTTTTTCAATTTTTTTAAAATTTTTTTTTTGATTTTTTTTTGAAAATTTTTTTTTTTATTTTTTTTTTGAAATTTTTTTGATAATTTTTTTTTAAATTTTTTTTTTTGAATTTTTTTTTTTCGAAATTTTTTTTTCAATTTTTTTAAAAATTTTTTTTGAAATTTTTTTAAAATTTTTTTTTCATTTTTTTTTTTTTTTTTTTGAAATTTTTTTTTTCATTTTTTTTTGAAAAATTTTTTTTTTATTTTTTTTTTAAATTTTTTTGAGAATTTTTTTTTTTGAAATTTTTTTGAGAATTTTTTTAAAAATTTTTTTTTGAAATTTTTTTTTTTCATTTTTTTTTGAAAAATTTTTTTTTTATTTTTTTTTTTAATTTTTTTGAGAATTTTTTTTTTTTTTTTTTATTTTTTTTTTGAAATTTTTTTGAGAATTTTTTTAAAAATTTTTTTTGAAATTTTTTTTTTTTTAATTTTTTTTAAATTTTTTTTTTGGAAATTTTTTTTTTTTATTTTTTTTTGAAAAATTTTTTTTATTTTTTTTTGAAAATTATTTTTTTTTTGAAAAATTTTTTTTTTCATTTTTTTTTGAAAAATTTTTTTTAAAATTTTTTTTTGAAAAATTTTTTTTTTATTTTTTTTTTGAAATTTTTTTGAGAATTTTTTTTTTATTTTTTTTTTTGAAAATTTTTTTGAAATTTTTTTTGAAATTTTTTTTTTTTTGATTTATTTTTGAAATTTTTTTTTTTTTATTTTTTTTTCGAATTTTTTTTGAGAATTTTTTTAAAATTTTTTTTTTTCGAAATTTTTTTTTCAATTTTTTAAAAAATTTTTTTAAATTTTTTTTTTGAAATTTTTTTTAAATTTTTTTTTCATTTTTTTTTTATTTTTTTTGAAATTTTTTTTTTATTTTTTTTTGAAATTTTTTTTTTTTTATTTTTTTTTTAATTTTTTTGAGAATTTTTTTTTAAATTTTTTTTTTTTATTTTTTTTTTGAAATTTTTAAATTTTTTTTTTTGAAATTTTTTTTTTTATTTTTTTTTTCGAAATTTTTTTTGAAATTTTTTTTAAATTCTCTTTTTGGAATTTTTTTTTTTTTATTTTTTTTTGAAAATTTTTTTTATTTTTTTTTGAAAATTTTTTTTTTTTTTGAAAAATTTTTTTTTTCATTTTTTTTTGAAAAATTTTTTTTAAATTTTTTTTTGAAAAATTTTTTTTAAATTTTTTTTTATTTTTTTTTGATTTTTTTTGAATTTTTTGAAATTTTTTTTGAATTTTTTTTTTGATTATTTTTTGAAAATTTTTTTTTTAATTTTTTTTTCGAAATTTTTTTGAGAATTTTTTTAAAAATTTTTTTTTCGAAATTTTTTTTTCAATTTTTTTAAATTTTTTTTTTTTTTGATTTTTTTTTGAAATTTTTTTTAAATTTATTTTTTTTGAAATTTTTTTTTTTGAAAATTTTTTTTTTTATTTTTTTTTTTTGAAATTTTTTTGATAATTTTTTTTAAAATTTTTTTTGAAATTTTTTTTTTGAAATTTTTTTTAAATTTGTTTTTTGGAAATTTTTTTTTTTTATTTTTTTTTGAAAATTTTTTTTATTTTTTTTTGAAAATTTTTTTTTTTTTTGAAAAATTTTTTTTTTCATTTTTTTTTTTGAAAAATTTTTTTTTTATTTTTTTTTGAAAATTTTTTTTTTATTTTTTTTTTGAGATTTTTTTTTTTATTTTTTTTTTGAAATTTTTTTTTTTTTGATTTTTTTTGAAATTTTTTTTTTTAATTTTTTTTTCGAAATTTTTTTGAGAATTTTTTTAAAATTTTTTTTTTTCGAAATTTTTTTTTCAATTTTTTAAAAATTTTTTTTGAAAATTTTTTTAAAATTTTTTTTGAATTTTTTTTTTTGAAATTTTTTTTTTCGAAAACTTTGAAATTTTTTTTGAAATTTTTTTTTTGAAATTTTTTTTTTATTTTTTTTTGAAAATTTTTTTTTTATTTTTTTTTTTGAAATTTTTTTTTGAATTTTTTTTTTAAATTTTTTTTTGAATTTTTTTTTTGAAATTTTTTTTAAATTTTTTTTTTTGAATTTTTTTTTTGAAAATTTTTTTTTTCATTTTTTTTTGAAAATTTTTTTTTTCATTTTTTTTTGAATTTTTTTTTTATTTTTTTTTGAAATTTTTTTGAGAATTTTTTTTAAAATTTTTTTTTTAATTTTTTTTTTGAATTTTTTTTTTTGAAAATTTTTTTGAAATTTTTTTTGAATTTTTTTTTTTGATTATTTTTTGAAAATTTTTTTTTAAATTTTTTTTTTCGAAATTTTTTTGAGAATTTTTTTAAAAATTTTTTTTTCGAAATTTTTTTTTCAATTTTTTTAAAAATTTTATTAAAATTTTTTTTTGAAATTTTTTTAAAATTTATTTTTCATTTTTTTTTTTTTTTTGAAATTTTTTTTTTTTTTTTTGAAAATTTTTTTTTTTTATTTTTTTTTTTGAAATTTTTTTTTCAGAATTTTTTTTTCAATTTTTTTAAAATTTTTTTTTGATTTTTTTTTGAAATTTTTTTTAAATTTATTTTTTTTGAATTTTTTTTTTTATTTTTTTTTGAAAAATTTTTTTTTTATTTTTTTTTTGATAATTTTTTTAAAATTTTTTTTTTTCATTTTTTTTTGAAAATTTTTTTTTTATTTTTTTTTTTTTGAAATTTTTTTGATAATTTTTTTTAAAATTTTTTTTTGAAATTTTTTTTTTGAAATTTTTTTTAAATTTTTTTTTTGGAATTTTTTTTTTTAATTTTTTTTATTTTTTTTTGAAAATTTTTTTTTTTTTTGAAAAATTTTTTTTTTCATTTTTTTTTTTGAAAAATTTTTTTTTTCATTTTTTTTGAAAAAATTTTTTTTAAATTTTTTTTTGAAAAATTTTTTTTTATTTTTTTTTTTTTTTTTTTTGAAATTTTTTTTTTTATTTTTTTTTTTGAAAATTTTTTTGAAATTTTTTTTGAAATTTTTTTTTTTTGATTTTTTTTTGAAATTTTTTTTTTTATTTTTTTTTCGAAATTTTTTTGAGAATTTTTAAAAAATTTTTTTTTTTCGAAATTTTTTTTTCAATTTTTTAAAAATTTTTTTTGAAAATTTTTTTGAAATTTTTTTTGAAATTTTTTTTATGAAATTTTTTTTTTCGAAAACTTTTTTGAAATTTTTTTTGAAATTTTTTTTTTGAAAATTTTTTTTTTTAATTTTTTTTTGAAAATTTTATTTTTATTTTTTTTTTAAATTTTTTTGAGAATTTTTTTTTTTTTTATTTTTTTTTTGAAATTTTTTTGAGAATTTTTTTAAAAATTTTTTTTGAAATTTTTTTTTTTTTTATTTTTTTTAAATTTTTTTTTTGGAAATTTTTTTTTTTTATTTTTTTTTGAAAAATTTTTTTTATTTTTTTTTGAAAATTATTTTTTTTTTGAAAAATTTTTTTTTTCATTTTTTTTTGAAAAATTTTTTTTAAAATTTTTTTTTGAAAATTTTTTTTTTTATTTTTTTTTTGAAATTTTTTTGAGAATTTTTTTTTTATTTTTTTTTTTGAAAATTTTTTTGAAATTTTTTTTGAAATTTTTTTTTTTTGATTTTTTTTTGAAATTTTTTTTTTTTATTTTTTTTCGAAATTTTTTTGAGAATTTTTTTAAAATTTTTTTTTTTCGAAATTTTTTTTTCAATTTTTTAAAAATTTTTTTTAAATTTTTTTTTTGAAATTTTTTTTAAATTTTTTTTTCATTTTTTTTTTATTTTTTTTGAAATTTTTTTTTTATTTTTTTTTGAAATTTTTTTTTTTTATTTTTTTTTTAATTTTTTTGAGAATTTTTTTTTAAATTTTTTTTTTTTATTTTTTTTTTGAAATTTTTAAATTTTTTTTTTGGAAATTTTTTTTTTTATTTTTTTTTTCGAAATTTTTTTTTCAATTTTTTTAAAATTTTTTTTTTAAATTTTTTTTTGAAATTTTTTTAAAATTTTTTTTTCATTTTTTTTTTTGAAATTTTTTTTTTATTTTTTTTTGAAAAATTTTTTTTGAAATTTTTTTTAAATTCTCTTTTTGGAATTTTTTTTTTTATTTTTTTTTGAAAATTTTTTTTATTTTTTTTTGAAAATTTTTTTTTTTTTGAAAAATTTTTTTTTTCATTTTTTTTTGAAAAATTTTTTTTTAAATTTTTTTTTGAAAAATTTTTTTTTTATTTTTTTTTATTTTTTTTTATTTTTTTTTGATTTTTTTTGAATTTTTCGAAATTTTTTTGAGAATTTTTTTAAAAATTTTTTTTTTCAATTTTTTTAAAATTTTTTTTTTTGATTTTTTTTTGAAATTTATTTTTTTTGAAATTTTTTTTTTTGAAAATTTTTTTTTTTATTTTTTTTTTGAAATTTTTTTGATAATTTTTTTTAAATTTTTTTTTTGAAATTTTTTTTAAATTTTTTTTTTGGAAATTTTTTTTTTTTATTTTTTTTTGAAAATTTTTTTTATTTTTTTTTGAAAATTTTTTTTTTTTGAAAAATTTTTTTTTCATTTTTTTTTTTGAAAAATTTTTTTTTTCATTTTTTTTTGAAAAATTTTTTTTAAAATTTTTTTTTGAAAAATTTTTTTTTTATTTTTTTTAATTTTTTTTTTAAATTTTATTTTTATTTTTTTTTGAAAATTTTTTTTTTTATTTTTTTTTTGAAATTTTTTTGAGATTTTTTTTTTTATTTTTTTTTTGAAATTTTTTTAGAAATTTTTTTTTTTTTGATTTTTTTTTGAAATTTTTTTTTTTTTATTTTTTTTTCGAAATTTTTTTGAGAATTTTTTTAAAATTTTTTTTTTTCGAAATTTTTTTTTCAATTTTTTAAAAATTTTTTTTGAAAATTTTTTTGAAATTTTTTTTGAAATTTTTTTTTCGAAATTTTTTTGAGAATTTTTTTAAAATTTTTTTTTAAATTTTTTTTGAAATTTTTTTTAAATTTATTTTTTTTGAAATTTTTTTTTTTATTTTTTTTTGAAAATTTTTTTTTTATTTTTTTTTTGAAATTTTTTTTTGAATTTTTTTTTTAATTTTTTTTTTGAATTTTTTTTTTGAATTTTTTTTTGAAATTTTTTTTAAATTTTTTTTTTGAATTTTTTTTTTGAAAATTTTTTTTTTCATTTTTTTTTGAAATTTTTTTTTTTCATTTTTTTTTGAAATTTTTTTTTTATTTTTTTTTTTGAAATTTTTTTGAGAATTTCTTTTAAATTTTTTTTTTAATTTTTTTTTTGAATTTTTTTTTTGAAAATTTTTTTGAAATTTTTTTTGAATTTTTTTTTTTTTGATTATTTTTTGAAAATTTTTTTTTTAAATTTTTTTTTCGAAATTTTTTTGAGAATTTTTTTAAATTTTTTTTTTTCGAAATTTTTTTTTCAATTTTTTTAAAAATTTTTTTTAAATTTTTTTTTGAAATTTTTTTTAAATTTATTTTTCATTTTTTTTTTTTTTTTGAAATTTTTTTTTTTTTTTTTTTTGAAAAATTTTTTTTTTGAATTTTTTTTTTCGAAATTTTTTTTTCAATTTTTTTAAAATTTTTTTTTTGATTTTTTTTTGAAAATTTTTTTTTTTATTTTTTTTTTGAAATTTTTTTGATAATTTTTTTAAAATTTTTTTTTTTGAATTTTTTTTTTCGAAATTTTTTTTTCAATTTTTTTAAAAATTTTTTTTGAAATTTTTTTAAAATTTTTTTTTCATTTTTTTTTTTTTTTTTTTTGAAATTTTTTTTTTTCATTTTTTTTTGAAAAATTTTTTTTTTATTTTTTTTTTAAATTTTTTTGAGAATTTTTTTTTTTTTTTTTTTTTATTTTTTTTTTGAAATTTTTTTGAGAATTTTTTTAAAAATTTTTTTTTGAAATTTTTTTTTTTCATTTTTTTTTGAAAAATTTTTTTATTTTTTTTTTTAAATTTTTTTGAGAATTTTTTTTTTTTTTTTTTATTTTTTTTTTGAAATTTTTTTGAGAATTTTTTTAAAAATTTTTTTTGAAATTTTTTTTTTTTTAATTTTTTTTAAATTTTTTTTTTGGAAATTTTTTTTTTTTATTTTTTTTTGAAAAATTTTTTTTATTTTTTTTTGAAAATTATTTTTTTTTTGAAAAATTTTTTTTTTCATTTTTTTTTGAAAAATTTTTTTTTTAATTTTTTTTTGAAAATTTTTTTTTTTATTTTTTTTTTGAAATTTTTTTGAGAATTTTTTTTTTATTTTTTTTTTTGAAAATTTTTTTGAAATTTTTTTTGAAATTTTTTTTTTTTTGATTTATTTTTGAAATTTTTTTTTTTTTATTTTTTTTTCGAAATTTTTTTGAGAATTTTTTTAAAAATTTTTTTTTTCGAAATTTTTTTTTCAATTTTTTAAAAAATTTTTTTAAATTTTTTTTTTGAAATTTTTTTAAAATTTTTTTTTCATTTTTTTTTTATTTTTTTTGAAATTTTTTTTTTATTTTTTTTTGAAATTTTTTTTTTTTTATTTTTTTTTTAATTTTTTTTTTTTTTTTTTTTAAATTTTTTTTTTTTTTTATTTGAAATTTTTAAATTTTTTTTTTGGAATTTTTTTTTTTTATTTTTTTTTTCGAAATTTTTTTTTCAATTTTTTTAAAATTTTTTTTTTAAATTTTTTTTTGAAATTTTTTTAAAATTTTTTTTTCATTTTTTTTTTTTTTGAAATTTTTTTTTTATTTTTTTTTGAAAAATTTTTTTTGAAATTTTTTTTAAATTCTCTTTTTGGAATTTTTTTTTTTTTATTTTTTTTTGAAAATTTTTTTTATTTTTTTTTGAAAATTTTTTTTTTTTTTGAAAAATTTTTTTTTTTCATTTTTTTTTGAAAAATTTTTTTTTTAATTTTTTTTTGAAAAATTTTTTTTTAATTTTTTTTTATTTTTTTTTGATTTTTTTTGAATTTTTTGAAATTTTTTTTGAATTTTTTTTTTGATTATTTTTTGAAAATTTTTTTTAAATTTTTTTTTCGAAATTTTTTTGAGAATTTTTTTAAAAATTTTTTTTTCGAAATTTTTTTTTCAATTTTTTTAAAATTTTTTTTTTTTTGATTTTTTTTTGAAATTTTTTTTAAATTTATTTTTTTTGAAATTTTTTTTTTTGAAAATTTTTTTTTTTATTTTTTTTTTTTGAAATTTTTTTGATAATTTTTTTTTAAATTTTTTTTGAAATTTTTTTTTTGAAATTTTTTTTAAATTTGTTTTTTGGAAATTTTTTTTTTTTATTTTTTTTTGAAAATTTTTTTTATTTTTTTTTGAAAATTTTTTTTTTTTTTGAAAAATTTTTTTTTTCATTTTTTTTTTTGAAAAATTTTTTTTTTATTTTTTTTTGAAAATTTTTTTTTTATTTTTTTTTTGAGATTTTTTTTTTTATTTTTTTTTTGAAATTTTTTTTTTTTTGATTTTTTTTGAAATTTTTTTTTTTAATTTTTTTTTCGAAATTTTTTTGAGAATTTTTTTAAAATTTTTTTTTTTCGAAATTTTTTTTTCAATTTTTTAAAAATTTTTTTTGAAAATTTTTTTAAAATTTTTTTTGAATTTTTTTTTTTTAAATTTTTTTTTTCGAAAACTTTGAAATTTTTTTTGAAATTTTTTTTTTGAAATTTTTTTTTTATTTTTTTTTGAAAATTTTTTTTTTATTTTTTTTTTTGAAATTTTTTTTTGAATTTTTTTTTTTAATTTTTTTTTTGAATTTTTTTTTGAAATTTTTTTTAAATTTTTTTTTTTGAATTTTTTTTTTGAAAATTTTTTTTTTCATTTTTTTTTGAAAATTTTTTTTTTCATTTTTTTTTGAATTTTTTTTTTATTTTTTTTTGAAATTTTTTTGAGAATTTTTTTTAAAATTTTTTTTTAAATTTTTTTTTTGAATTTTTTTTTTTGAAAATTTTTTTGAAATTTTTTTTGAATTTTTTTTTTTTGATTATTTTTTGAAAATTTTTTTTTTTAATTTTTTTTTTCGAAATTTTTTTGAGAATTTTTTTAAAAATTTTTTTTTCGAATTTTTTTTTTCAATTTTTTTAAAAATTTTTTTAAAATTTTTTTTTGAAATTTTTTTAAAATTTATTTTTCATTTTTTTTTTTTTTGAAATTTTTTTTTTTTTTTTTGAAAATTTTTTTTTTTATTTTTTTTTTTGAAATTTTTTTTTCAGAATTTTTTTTTCAATTTTTTTAAATTTTTTTTTTGATTTTTTTTTGAAATTTTTTTTAAATTTATTTTTTTTGAATTTTTTTTTTTTATTTTTTTTTGAAAAATTTTTTTTTTATTTTTTTTTTTGATAATTTTTTTAAAATTTTTTTTTTTCATTTTTTTTTGAAATTTTTTTTTTCTTTTTTTTTGAAATTTTTTTGAGAATTTTTTTTAAAATTTTTTTTTTAATTTTTTTTTTGAATTTTTTTTTTCGAAATTTTTTTTTTTGAAAATTTTTTTTTTATTTTTTTTTTTTGAAATTTTTTTGATAATTGTTTTTAAAATTTTTTTTTAAATTTTTTTTTTGAAATTAATTTTTTTTGAAATTTTTTTTTTTGAAAATTTTTTTTTTTATTTTTTTTTTTTTGAAATTTTTTTGATAATTTTTTTTAAAATTTTTTTTTGAAATTTTTTTTTTGAAATTTTTTTTAAATTTTTTTTTTGGAATTTTTTTTATTTTTTTTTGAAAATTTTTTTTTTTTTTTGAAAAATTTTTTTTTTCATTTTTTTTTTTTTTTTTTGAAATTTTTTTTTTATTTTTTTTTTTGAAAATTTTTTTGAAATTTTTTTTGAAATTTTTTTTTTTGATTTTTTTTTGAAATTTTTTTTTTTATTTTTTTTTCGAAATTTTTTTGAGAATTTTTAAAAAATTTTTTTTTTTCGAAATTTTTTTTTCAATTTTTTAAAAATTTTTTTTGAAAATTTTTTTGAAATTTTTTTTGAAATTTTTTTTATGAAATTTTTTTTTTCGAAAACTTTTTTGAAATTTTTTTTGAAATTTTTTTTTTGAAAATTTTTTTTTTAAATTTTTTTTTGAAAATTTTATTTTTATTTTTTTTTTAAATTTTTTTGAGAATTTTTTTTTTTTTTATTTTTTTTTTGAAATTTTTTTGAGAATTTTTTTAAAAATTTTTTTTGAAATTTTTTTTTTTTTAATTTTTTTTAAATTTTTTTTTTGGAAATTTTTTTTTTTTATTTTTTTTTGAAAAATTTTTTTTATTTTTTTTTGAAAATTATTTTTTTTTTGAAAAATTTTTTTTTTCATTTTTTTTTGAAAAATTTTTTTTAAAATTTTTTTTTGAAAATTTTTTTTTTTTTTTTTTTTTTGAAATTTTTTTGAGAATTTTTTTTTTATTTTTTTTTTGAAAATTTTTTTGAAATTTTTTTTGAAATTTTTTTTTTTTTGATTTTTTTTTGAAATTTTTTTTTTTTATTTTTTTTCGAAATTTTTTTGAGAATTTTTTTAAAATTTTTTTTTTTCGAAATTTTTTTTTCAATTTTTTAAAAATTTTTTTTAAATTTTTTTTTTGAAATTTTTTTTAAATTTTTTTTTCATTTTTTTTTTATTTTTTTTGAAATTTTTTTTTTATTTTTTTTTGAAATTTTTTTTTTTTTATTTTTTTTTAAATTTTTTTGAGAATTTTTTTTTAAATTTTTTTTTTTAATTTTTTTTTTGAAATTTTTAAATTTTTTTTTTGGAAATTTTTTTTTTTATTTTTTTTTTCGAAATTTTTTTTTCAATTTTTTTAAAATTTTTTTTTTAAATTTTTTTTTGAAATTTTTTTAAAATTTTTTTTTCATTTTTTTTTTTTGAAATTTTTTTTAAATTTTTTTTTGAAAAATTTTTTTTGAAATTTTTTTTAAATTCTCTTTTTGGAATTTTTTTTTTTATTTTTTTTTGAAAATTTTTTTTATTTTTTTTTGAAATTTTTTGAATTTTTTGAAATTTTTTTTGAATTTTTTTTTTGATTATTTATTGAAAATTTTTTTTAAATTTTTTTTTCGAAATTTTTTTGAGAATTTTTTTAAAAATTTTTTTTTCGAAATTTTTTTTTCAATTTTTTTAAAATTTTTTTTTTTTTGATTTTTTTTTGAAATTTTTTTTAAATTTATTTTTTTTGAAATTTTTTTTTTTGAAAATTTTTTTTTTTATTTTTTTTTTTTGAAATTTTTTTGATAATTTTTTTTTAAATTTTTTTTGAAATTTTTTTTTTGAAATTTTTTTTAAATTTGTTTTTTGGAAATTTTTTTTTTTAATTTTTTTTTGAAAATTTTTTTTATTTTTTTTTGAAAATTTTTTTTTTTTTTGAAAAATTTTTTTTTTCATTTTTTTTTTTGAAAAATTTTTTTTTTATTTTTTTTTGAAAATTTTTTTTTTATTTTTTTTTTGAGATTTTTTTTTTTATTTTTTTTTTGAAATTTTTTTTTTTTTGATTTTTTTTGAAATTTTTTTTTTTAATTTTTTTTTCGAAATTTTTTTGAGAATTTTTTTAAAATTTTTTTTTTTCGAAATTTTTTTTTCAATTTTTTAAAAATTTTTTTTGAAAATTTTTTTAAAATTTTTTTTGAATTTTTTTTTTTTAAATTTTTTTTTTCGAAAACTTTGAAATTTTTTTTGAAATTTTTTTTTTGAAATTTTTTTTTTATTTTTTTTTGAAAATTTTTTTTTTATTTTTTTTTTTGAAATTTTTTTTTGAATTTTTTTTTTTTATTTTTTTTTTGAATTTTTTTTTGAAATTTTTTTTAAATTTTTTTTTTTGAATTTTTTTTTTGAAAATTTTTTTTTTCATTTTTTTTTGAAAATTTTTTTTTTCATTTTTTTTTGAATTTTTTTTTTATTTTTTTTTGAAATTTTTTTGAGAATTTTTTTTAAAATTTTTTTTTAAATTTTTTTTTTGAATTTTTTTTTTTGAAAATTTTTTTGAAATTTTTTTTGAATTTTTTTTTTTTGATTATTTTTTGAAAATTTTTTTTTTTAATTTTTTTTTTCGAAATTTTTTTGAGAATTTTTTTAAAAATTTTTTTTTCGAATTTTTTTTTTCAATTTTTTTAAAAATTTTTTTAAAATTTTTTTTTGAATTTTTTTTAAAATTTATTTTTCATTTTTTTTTTTTTGAAATTTTTTTTTTTTTTTTTGAAAATTTTTTTTTTTATTTTTTTTTTTGAAATTTTTTTTTCAATTTTTTTAAATTTTTTTTTTGATTTTTTTTTGAAATTTTTTTTAAATTTATTTTTTTTGAATTTTTTTTTTTTTATTTTTTTTTGAAAAATTTTTTTTTTATTTTTTTTTTGATAATTTTTTTAAAATTTTTTTTTTTCATTTTTTTTTGAAATTTTTTTTTTCTTTTTTTTTGAAATTTTTTTGAGAATTTTTTTTAAAATTTTTTTTTTAATTTTTTTTTTGAATTTTTTTTTTCGAAATTTTTTTTTTTGAAAATTTTTTTTTTATTTTTTTTTTTTGAAATTTTTTTGATAATTGTTTTTAAAATTTTTTTTTAAATTTTTTTTTTGAAATTAATTTTTTTTGAAATTTTTTTTTTTGAAAATTTTTTTTTTTATTTTTTTTTTTTTGAAATTTTTTTGATAATTTTTTTTAAAATTTTTTTTTGAAATTTTTTTTTTGAAATTTTTTTTAAATTTTTTTTTTGGAATTTTTTTTATTTTTTTTTGAAAATTTTTTTTTTTTTTTGAAAAATTTTTTTTTTCATTTTTTTTTTTTTTTTTTGAAATTTTTTTTTTATTTTTTTTTTTGAAAATTTTTTTGAAATTTTTTTTGAAATTTTTTTTTTTGATTTTTTTTTGAAATTTTTTTTTTTATTTTTTTTTCGAAATTTTTTTGAGAATTTTTAAAAAATTTTTTTTTTTCGAAATTTTTTTTTCAATTTTTTAAAAATTTTTTTTGAAAATTTTTTTGAAATTTTTTTTGAAATTTTTTTTATGAAATTTTTTTTTTCGAAAACTTTTTTGAAATTTTTTTTGAAATTTTTTTTTTGAAAATTTTTTTTTTAAATTTTTTTTTGAAAATTTTATTTTTATTTTTTTTTAAAATTTTTTTGAGAATTTTTTTTTTTTTATTTTTTTTTTGAAATTTTTTTGAGAATTTTTTTAAAAATTTTTTTTGAAATTTTTTTTTTTTTAATTTTTTTTAAATTTTTTTTTTGGAAATTTTTTTTTTTTATTTTTTTTTGAAAAATTTTTTTTATTTTTTTTTGAAAATTATTTTTTTTTTGAAAAATTTTTTTTTTCATTTTTTTTTGAAAAATTTTTTTTAAAATTTTTTTTTGAAAATTTTTTTTTTTTTTTTTTTTTTGAAATTTTTTTGAGAATTTTTTTTTTATTTTTTTTTTGAAAATTTTTTTGAAATTTTTTTTGAAATTTTTTTTTTTTTGATTTTTTTTTGAAATTTTTTTTTTTTATTTTTTTTCGAAATTTTTTTGAGAATTTTTTTAAAATTTTTTTTTTTCGAAATTTTTTTTTCAATTTTTTAAAAATTTTTTTTAAATTTTTTTTTTGAAATTTTTTTTAAATTTTTTTTTCATTTTTTTTTTATTTTTTTTGAAATTTTTTTTTTATTTTTTTTTGAAATTTTTTTTTTTTTATTTTTTTTAAAATTTTTTTGAGAATTTTTTTTTAAATTTTTTTTTTTAATTTTTTTTTTGAAATTTTTAAATTTTTTTTTTGGAAATTTTTTTTTTTATTTTTTTTTTCGAAATTTTTTTTTCAATTTTTTTAAAATTTTTTTTTTAAATTTTTTTTTGAAATTTTTTTAAAATTTTTTTTTCATTTTTTTTTTTTGAAATTTTTTTTAAATTTTTTTTTGAAAAATTTTTTTTGAAATTTTTTTTAAATTCTCTTTTTGGAATTTTTTTTTTTATTTTTTTTTGAAAATTTTTTTTATTTTTTTTTGAAATTTTTTTTTTTTTTTGAAAAATTTTTTTTTTCATTTTTTTTTGAAAAATTTTTTTTTAAATTTTTTTTTGAAAAATTTTTTTTTTATTTTTTTTTATTTTTTTTTATTTTTTTTTGATTTTTTTTGAATTTTTTGAAATTTTTTTTGAATTTTTTTTTTTGATTATTTTTTGAAAAATTTTTTTTAAATTTTTTTTTCGAAATTTTTTTGAGAATTTTTTTAAAAATTTTTTTTTCGAAATTTTTTTTTCAATTTTTTTAAAATTTTTTTTTTTTGATTTTTTTTTGAAATTTTTTTTAAATTTATTTTTTTTGAAATTTTTTTTTTTGAAAATTTTTTTTTTTAAAATTTTTTTTTGAAATTTTTTTTTTGAAATTTTTTTTAAATTTGTTTTTTGGAAATTTTTTTTTTTTATTTTTTTTTGAAAATTTTTTTTATTTTTTTTTGAAAATTTTTTTTTTTTTTGAAAAATTTTTTTTTTCATTTTTTTTTTGAAAAATTTTTTTTTTATTTTTTTTTGAAAATTTTTTTTTTATTTTTTTTTTGATTTTTTTTTTTATTTTTTTTTTTGAAATTTTTTTTGAAATTTTTTTTTTTTGATTTTTTTTGAAATTTTTTTTTTTTAATTTTTTTTTCGAAATTTTTTTGAGAATTTTTTTAAAATTTTTTTTTTTCGAATTTTTTTTTTCAATTTTTTAAAAATTTTTTTTGAAAATTTTTTTGAAATTTTTTTTGAAATTTTTTTTTTGAAATTTTTTTTTTCGAAAACTTTTTTGAAATTTTTTTTGAAATTTTTTTTTTGAAATTTTTTTTTTATTTCTTTTTGAAAATTTTTTTTTTATTTTTTTTTTTTAAATTTTTTTTTGAATTTTTTTTTTTTAATTTTTTTTTTTGAATTTTTTTTTTGAAATTTTTTTTAAATTTTTTTTTTTGAATTTTTTTTTTGAAAATTTTTTTTTTCATTTTTTTTTGAAAATTTTTTTTTTTCATTTTTTTTTGAATTTTTTTTTTATTTTTTTTTTGAAATTTTTTTTAAATTTTTTTTTTGGAATTTTTTTTTTTAAATTTTTTTTATTTTTTTTTGAAAATTTTTTTTTTTTTTGAAAAATTTTTTTTTTCATTTTTTTTTTTGAAAAATTTTTTTTTTCATTTTTTTTGAAAATTTTTTTTTTTAATTTTTTTTTGAAAAATTTTTTTTTATTTTTTTTTATTTTTTTTGAAATTTTTTTTTTTAATTTTTTTTTGAAAATTTTATTTTTAATTTTTTTTTCGAAATTTTTTTGAGAATTTTTTTAAAAATTTTTTTTCGAAATTTTTTTTTCAATTTTTTTTGAAATTTTTTTTTTGAAAATTTTTTTTTTTAATTTTTTTTTGAAAATTTTTTTTTTCGAAATTTTTTTGAGAATTTTTTAAAAAATTTTTTTCGAAATTTTTTTTTCAATGTTTTTAATTTTTTTTTTTTATTTTTTTTTTGAAATTTTTTTTAAATTTTTTTTTCATTTTTTTTTTAAATTTTTTTTTTATTTTTCTTTGAAATTTTTTTTTTTTATTTTTTTTTTGCAATTTTTTTGAGAATTTTTTTTTTTATTTTTTTTTTGAATTTTTTTTTTGAAAATTTTTTTGAAATTTCTTTTGAAATTTTTTTTTTGAAATTTTTTTTTTCGAAAACTTTTTTGAAATTTTTTTTGAAATTTTTTTTTTGAAAATTTTTTTTTTAATTTTTTTTTGAAAATTTTATTTTTAATTTTTTTTTTTCGAAATTTTTTTGAGAATTTTTTTAAAAATTTTTTTTTCGAAATTTTTTTTTCAATTTTTTTAAAAATTTTTTTAAAATTTTTTTTTGAAATTTTTTTTAAATTTATTTTTCATTTTTTTTTTTGAAATTTTTTTTTTATTTTTTTTTGAAATTTTTTTTTTTTATTTTTTTTTTGAAATTTTTTTTTCGAAATTTTTTTTTCAATTTTTTTAAAATTTTTTTTTTTGATTTTTTTTTGAAATTTTTTTTTAATTTTATTTTTTTTGAAATTTTTTTTTATTTTTTTTTTGAAAATTTTTTTTTTTATTTTTTTTTGAAATTTTTTTGAGAATTTTTTTTTTGAATTTTTTTTTGAATTTTTTTTTAAATTTTTTTTTTGAAAATTATTTTTTTCATTTTTTTTTGAAAATTTTTTTTTTTTCATTTTTTTTTGAAATTTTTTTTTTATTTTTTTTTTGAAATTTTTTTGAGAATTTTTTTTAAATTTTTTTTTTTATTTTTTTTTTGAATTTTTTTTTTTGAAAATTTTTTTGAAATTTTTTTTGAATTTTTTTTTTTGATTATTTTTTGAAAATTTTTTTTAACTTTTTTTTTTCGAAATTTTTTTGAGAATTTTTTTAAAAATTTTTTTTTCGAAATTTTTTTTTCAATTTTTTTAAAATTTTTTTTTTTGATTTTTTTTTGAAATTTATTTTTTTTGAAATTTTTTTTTTTGAAAATTTTTTTTTAAATTTTTTTTTTGAATTTTTTTTTTTGAAAATTATTTTTTTCATTTTTTTTTGAAAATTTTTTTTTTCATTTTTTTTTGAAATTTTTTTTTTTTTTTTTTGAAATTTTTTTTAAAATTTTTTTTTTTTTTTTTTTTTTGAATTTTTTTTTTGAAAATTTTTTTGAAATTTTTTTTGAATTTTTTTTTTTTGATTATTTTTTGAAAATTTTTTTTTAAATTTTTTTTTCGAAATTTTTTTGAGAATTTTTTTAAAATTTTTTTTTTCGACATTTTTTTTTCAATTTTTTTAAAATTTTTTTTTTTGATTTTTTTTTGAAATTTATTTTTTTTGAAATTTTTTTTTTTGAAAATTTTTTTTTTTATTTTTTTTTTGAAATTTTTTTGATAATTTTTTTTAAATTTTTTTTTTGAAATTTTTTTTAAATTTTTTTTTTGGAAATTTTTTTTTTTTATTTTTTTTTGAAAATTTTTTTTATTTTTTTTTGAAAATTTTTTTTTTTTTGAAAAATTTTTTTTTCATTTTTTTTTTTGAAAAATTTTTTTTTTCATTTTTTTTTGAAAAATTTTTTTTAAAATTTTTTTTTGAAAAATTTTTTTTTTATTTTTTTTTATTTTTTTTTGAAATTTTATTTTTATTTTTTTTTGAAAATTTTTTTTTTTTATTTTTTTTTTGAAATTTTTTTGAGATTTTTTTTTTTATTTTTTTTTTGAAATGTTTTTTGAAATTTTTTTTTTTTTGATTTTTTTATGAAATTTTTTTTTTTATTTTTTTTTCGAAATTTTTTTGAGAATTTTTTTAAAATTTTTTTTTTTCGAAATTTTTTTTTCAATTTTTTAAAAATTTTTTTTGAAAATTTTTTTGAAATTTTTTTTGAAATTTTTTTTTCGAAATTTTTTTGAGAATTTTTTTAAAATTTTTTTTTAAATTTTTTTTGAAATTTTTTTTAAATTTATTTTTTTTGAAATTTTTTTTTTTATTTTTTTTTTGAAAATTTTTTTTTTATTTTTTTTTTGAAATTTTTTTTTGAATTTTTTTTTTAATTTTTTTTTTGAATTTTTTTTTTGAATTTTTTTTTTGAAATTTTTTTTAAATTTTTTTTTTGAATTTTTTTTTTGAAATTTTTTTTTTTCATTTTTTTTTGAAATTTTTTTTTTTTCATTTTTTTTTGAAATTTTTTTTTTATTTTTTTTTTTGAAATTTTTTTGAGAATTTTTTTTAAATTTTTTTTTTAATTTTTTTTTTGAATTTTTTTTTTGAAAATTTTTTTGAAATTTTTTTTGAATTTTTTTTTTTGATTATTTTTTGAAAATTTTTTTTTTAAATTTTTTTTTCGAAATTTTTTTGAGAATTTTTTTAAAAATTTTTTTTTCGAAATTTTTTTTTCAATTTTTTTAAAAATTTTTTTTAAATTTTTTTTGAAATTTTTTTTAAATTTATTTTTCATTTTTTTTTTTTTTTGAAATTTTTTTTTTTTTTTTTTTGAAAAATTTTTTTTTTTGAATTTTTTTTTTCGAAATTTTTTTTTCAATTTTTTTAAAAATTTTTTTTTGATTTTTTTTTGAAAATTTTTTTTTTTATTTTTTTTTTGAAATTTTTTTGATAATTTTTTTTAAAATTTTTTTTTTTGAATTTTTTTTTTCGAAATTTTTTTTTCAATTTTTTTAAAATTTTTTTTTGAAATTTTTTTAAAATTTTTTTTTCATTTTTTTTTTTTTTTTTTTTGAAATTTTTTTTTTCATTTTTTTTGAAAAATTTTTTTTTTAAATTTTTTTGAGAATTTTTTTTTTTTTTTTTTTATTTTTTTTTTTGAAATTTTTTTGAGAATTTTTTTAAAAATTTTTTTTTGAAATTTTTTTTTTTCATTTTTTTTTGAAAAATTTTTTTTTTATTTTTTTTTTAATTTTTTTGAGAATTTTTTTTTTTTTTTTTTATTTTTTTTTTGAAATTTTTTTGAGAATTTTTTTAAAAATTTTTTTTGAAATTTTTTTTTTTTTATTTTTTTTAAATTTTTTTTTTGGAAATTTTTTTTTTTTATTTTTTTTTGAAAAATTTTTTTTATTTTTTTTTGAAAATTATTTTTTTTTTGAAAAATTTTTTTTTTCATTTTTTTTTGAAAAATTTTTTTTTAAATTTTTTTTTGAAAATTTTTTTTTTTATTTTTTTTTTGAAATTTTTTTGAGAATTTTTTTTTTATTTTTTTTTTTGAAAATTTTTTTGAAATTTTTTTTGAAATTTTTTTTTTTTTGATTTATTTTTGAAATTTTTTTTTTTTATTTTTTTTTCGAAATTTTTTTGAGAATTTTTTTAAAATTTTTTTTTTTCGAAATTTTTTTTTCAATTTTTTAAAAAATTTTTTTAAATTTTTTTTTTGAAATTTTTTTTAAATTTTTTTTTCATTTTTTTTTTATTTTTTTTGAAATTTTTTTTTATTTTTTTTTGAAATTTTTTTTTTTTTATTTTTTTTTAAATTTTTTTGAGAATTTTTTTTTAAATTTTTTTTTTTATTTTTTTTTTGAAATTTTTAAATTTTTTTTTTGGAAATTTTTTTTTTTATTTTTTTTTTCGAAATTTTTTTTTCAATTTTTTTAAAATTTTTTTTTTAAATTTTTTTTTGAAATTTTTTTAAAATTTTTTTTTCATTTTTTTTTTTTTTGAAATTTTTTTTTTATTTTTTTTTGAAAAAATTTTTTTGAAATTTTTTTTAAATTCTCTTTTTGGAATTTTTTTTTGAAAATTTTTTTTATTTTTTTTTGAAAATTTTTTTTTTTTTTGAAAAATTTTTTTTTTCATTTTTTTTTGAAAAATTTTTTTTTAAATTTTTTTTTGAAAAATTTTTTTTTAATTTTTTTTTATTTTTTTTTGATTTTTTTTGAATTTTTTGAAATTTTTTTTGAATTTTTTTTTTGATTATTTTTTGAAAATTTTTTTTAAAATTTTTTTTTCGAAATTTTTTTGAGAATTTTTTTAAAAATTTTTTTTTCGAAATTTTTTTTTCAATTTTTTTAAAATTTTTTTTTTTTTGATTTTTTTTTGAAATTTTTTTTAAATTTATTTTTTTTGAAATTTTTTTTTTTGAAAATTTTTTTTTTTATTTTTTTTTTTTGAAATTTTTTTGATAATTTTTTTTTAAATTTTTTTTGAAATTTTTTTTTTTGAAATTTTTTTTAAATTTGTTTTTTGGAAATTTTTTTTTTTTATTTTTTTTTGAAAATTTTTTTTATTTTTTTTTGAAAATTTTTTTTTTTTTTGAAAAATTTTTTTTTTCATTTTTTTTTTTGAAAAATTTTTTTTTTATTTTTTTTTGAAAATTTTTTTTTTATTTTTTTTTTTGAGATTTTTTTTTTATTTTTTTTTTGAAATTTTTTTTTTTTTGATTTTTTTTGAAATTTTTTTTTTTAATTTTTTTTTCGAAATTTTTTTGAGAATTTTTTTAAAATTTTTTTTTTTCGAAATTTTTTTTTCAATTTTTTAAAAATTTTTTTTGAAAATTTTTTTAAAATTTTTTTTGAATTTTTTTTTTTGAAATTTTTTTTTTCGAAAACTTTGAAATTTTTTTTGAAATTTTTTTTTTGAAATTTTTTTTTTATTTTTTTTTGAAAATTTTTTTTTTATTTTTTTTTTTGAAATTTTTTTTTGAATTTTTTTTTTTAATTTTTTTTTTGAATTTTTTTTTTGAAATTTTTTTTAAATTTTTTTTTTTGAATTTTTTTTTTGAAAATTTTTTTTTTCATTTTTTTTTGAAAATTTTTTTTTTCATTTTTTTTTGAATTTTTTTTTTATTTTTTTTTGAAATTTTTTTGAGAATTTTTTTTAAAATTTTTTTTTTAATTTTTTTTTTGAATTTTTTTTTTTGAAAATTTTTTTGAAATTTTTTTTGAATTTTTTTTTTGATTATTTTTTGAAAATTTTTTTTTTTAATTTTTTTTTTCGAAATTTTTTTGAGAATTTTTTTAAAAATTTTTTTTTCGAAATTTTTTTTTCAATTTTTTTAAAAAATTTTTTAAAATTTTTTTTTGAAATTTTTTTAAAATTTATTTTTTATTTTTTTTTTTTTTTTGAAATTTTTTTTTTTTTTTTTGAAAATTTTTTTTTTTATTTTTTTTTTTGAAATTTTTTTTTCAGAATTTTTTTTTCAATTTTTTTAAAATTTTTTTTTGATTTTTTTTTGAAATTTTTTTTAAATTTATTTTTTTTGAATTTTTTTTTTTTTATTTTTTTTTGAAAAATTTTTTTTTTATTTTTTTTTTTTGATAATTTTTTTAAAATTTTTTTTTTTCATTTTTTTTTGAAATTTTTTTTTTCTTTTTTTTTGAAATTTTTTTGAGAATTTTTTTTAAAATTTTTTTTTTAATTTTTTTTTTGAATTTTTTTTTTCGAAATTTTTTTTTTTGAAAATTTTTTTTTTAATTTTTTTTTTTTGAAATTTTTTTGATAATTGTTTTTAAAATTTTTTTTAAATTTTTTTTTTGAAATTAATTTTTTTTGAAATTTTTTTTTTTGAAAATTTTTTTTTTAATTTTTTTTTTTTGAAATTTTTTTGATAATTTTTTTTTAAATTTTTTTTTGAAATTTTTTTTTTGAAATTTTTTTTAAATTTTTTTTTTGGAATTTTTTTTTTTAATTTTTTTTATTTTTTTTTGAAAATTTTTTTTTTTTTTGAAAAATTTTTTTTTTCATTTTTTTTTTTGAAAAATTTTTTTTTTCATTTTTTTTGAAAAAATTTTTTTTAAATTTTTTTTTGAAAAATTTTTTTTTATTTTTTTTTTTTTTTTTTTGAAATTTTTTTTTTTATTTTTTTTTTTGAAAATTTTTTTGAAATTTTTTTTGAAATTTTTTTTTTTGATTTTTTTTTGAAATTTTTTTTTTTTTTTTTTTTTCGAAATTTTTTTGAGAATTTTAAAAAAAATTTTTTTTTTCGAAATTTTTTTTTCAATTTTTTAAAAATTTTTTTTGAAAATTTTTTTGAAATTTTTTTTGAAATTTTTTTTATGAAATTTTTTTTTTCGAAAACTTTTTTGAAATTTTTTTTGAAATTTTTTTTTTGAAAATTTTTTTTTTAAATTTTTTTTTGAAAATTTTATTTTTAATTTTTTTTTCGAAATTTTTTTGAGAATTTTTTTAAAAATTTTTTTTCGAAATTTTTTTTTCAATTTTTTTAAAATTTTTTTTTTGATTTTTTTTTGAAATTTTTTTTAAATTTATTTTTTTTGAAATTTTTTTTTTATTTTTTTTTGAAAAATTTTTTTTTATTTTTGATAATTTTTTTTTCAAATTTTTTTTTTTCATTTTTTTTTGAAATTTTTTTTTTATTTTTTTTTGAAATTTTTTTGAGAATTTTTTTTAAATTTTTTTTTTAATTTTTTTTTTGAATTTTTTTTTTCGAAATTTTTTTTTCAATTTTTTTAAAATTTTTTTTGAAATTTTTTTAAAATTTTTTTTTCATTTTTTTTTTTTTTTTGAAATTTTTTTTTTCATTTTTTTTTGAAAATTTTTTTTTATTTTTTTTTTTAATTTTTTTGAGAATTTTTTTTTTTTTATTTTTTTTTTGAAATTTTTTTGGGAATTTTTTTAAAAATTTTTTTTTGAAATTTTTTTTTTTAAATTTTTTTTAAATTTTTTTTTGGAATTTTTTTTTTTTATTTTTTTTTTTTAAATTTTTTTAATTTTTTTTTGAAAATTATTTTTTTTTTGAAAAATTTTTTTTTTCATTTTTTTTTTGAAAAATTTTTTTTTTCATTTTTTTTTGAAAAATTTTTTTTTAAATTTTTTTTTAAAATTTTTTTTTTTATTTTTTTTTGAAATTTTTTTGAGAATTTTTTTTTTATTTTTTTTTTTGAAAATTTTTTTGAAATTTTTTTTGAAATTTTTTTTTTTTTGATTTTTTTTTGAAATTTTTTTTTTTTTATTTTTTTTTCGAAATTTTTTTGAGAATTTTTTTAAAATTTTTTTTTTCGAAATTTTTTTTTCAATTTTTAAAATTTTTTTTTGAAATTTTTTTTAAATTTTTTTTTCATTTTTTTTTTATTTTTTTTTGAAATTTTTTTTTTATTTTTTTTTGAAATTTTTTTTTTTATTTTTTTTTTGAAATTTTTTTGAGAATATTTTTAAAAAATTTTTTTTTTAATTTTTTTTTTGAAATTTTTAAATTTTTTTTTTGGAAATTTTTTTTTTAATTTTTTTTTTCGAAATTTTTTTTTCAATTTTTTTAAAATTTTTTTTAAAATTTTTTTTTTAATTTTTTTTTGAGATATTTTTAAAATTTATTTTTAATTTTTTTTTTTTTTTTTCAATTTTTTTTTTTATTTTTTTTTGAAAAATTTTTTTTTTAATTTTTTTTTTAAATTTTTTTGAGAATTTTTTTTTTTTTTTTTTTTTATTTTTTTTTTTGAAATTTTTTTGAGAATTTTTTTAAAAATTTTTTTTTGAAATTTTTTTTTTAAAATTTTTTTTTTGGAAATTTTTTTTTAAATTTTTTTTTGAAAAATTTTTTAATTTTTTTTTGTAAATTATTTTTTTTTGAAAAATTTTTTTTTTCATTTTTTTTTGAAAAATTTTTTTTTTCATTTTTTTTTGAAAAATTTTTTTTAAAATTTTTTTTTGAAAAATTTTTTTTTTCATTTTTTTTTTGAAAAATTTTTTTTTAAATTTTTTTTTGAAATTTTTTTAAAATTTATTTTTCATTTTTTTTTTTTTTTTGAAATTTTTTTTTAATTTTTTTTTGAAAATTTTTTTTTTTATTTTTTTTTTTGAAATTTTTTTTTCGAAATTTTTTTTTCAATTTTTTTAAAAATTTTTTTTTTGATTTTTTTTTGAAATTTTTTTTAAATTTATTTTTTTTGAAATTTTTTTTTATTTTTTTTTTGAAAATTTTTTTTTTTTTTTTTTTTTTGAAATTTTTTTGAGAATTTTTTTTAAAATTTTTTTTTTATTTTTTTTTTGAATTTTTTTGAAATTTTTTTTGAATTATTTTTTTTTGATTATTTTTTGAAAATTTTTTTTTAAATTTTTTTTTCGAAATTTTTGAGAATTTTTTTAAAAATTTTTTTTTCGAAATTTTTTTTTCAATTTTTTTAAAATTTTTTTTAAATTTTTTTTTGAATTTTTTTTAAAATTTATTTTTCATTTTTTTTTTTTTTTTTTGAATTTTTTTTTTATTTTTTTTTGAAAATTTTTTTTTTTTTTTTTTGAAATTTTTTTTTTCGAAATTTTTTTTTCAATTTTTTTAAATTTTTTTTTTTATTTTTTTTTGAAATTTTTTTTAAATTTATTTTTTTTGAAATTTTTTTTTTTGAATTTTTTTTTTTTTTTTTTTTGAAATTTTTTTGATAATTTTTTTTAAAATTTTTTTTTGAAATTTTTTTTTTGAAATTTTTTTTAAATTTTTTTTTTGGAAATTTTTTTTTTTATTTTTTTTTGAAAATTTTTTTTATTTTTTTTTGAAATTTTTTTTTTTTTTTTTTAAATTTTTTTTTTTTTTTTTTTTGAAAATTTTTTTTTTTCATTTTTTTTTTGAAAAAAATTTTTTTTATTTTTTTTTATTTTTTTTTGAAATTTTTTTTTTATTTTTTTTTGAAATTTTTTTTTATTTTTTTTTTGAAATTTTTTTGAGATTTTTTTTTTTTATTTTTTTTTTTGAAATTTTTTTTGAAATTTTTTTTTTTTTTGATTTTTTTCTGAAAAATTTTTTTTTAAATTTTTTTTTGAAATTTTTTTTAAATTTATTTTTCATTTTTTTTTTTTTTTTTAATTTTTTTTTTATTTTTTTTTGAAAAATTTTTTTTTTTATTTTTTTTTTGAAATTTTTTTTTTCGAAATTTTTTTTTCAATTTTTTTAAAAATTTTTTTTTAGATTTTTTTTTGAAATTTTTTTTTTTTATTTTTTTTTTTGAAATTTTTTTGAGAATTTTTTTTAAAATTTTTTTTTTTATTTTTTTTTTTAATTTTTTTTTTGAAAATTTTTTTGAAATTTTTTTTGAATTTTTTTTTTTTGAAATTTTTTTTTTAAATTTTTTTTTCGAAATTTTTTTGAGAATTTTAAAAAAAAATTTTTTTTCGAAATTTTTTTAAAAATTTTTTTTAAATTTTTTTTAAAATTTATTTTCCATTTTTTTTTTTTTTGAATTTTTTTTTTATTTTTTTTTGAAATTTTTTTTTTATTTTTTTTTTTGAAATTTTTTTTTTCGAAATTTTTTTTTCAATTTTTTTAAAATTTTTTTTTTAGATTTTTTTTTTAAATTTTTTTTAAATTTATTTTTTTTGAAATTTTTTTTTTTTATTTTTTTTTTTGAAATTTTTTTGATAATTTTTTTTAAAATTTTTTTTTGAAATTTTTTTTTTGAAATTTTTTTTAAATTTTTTTTTTGGAAATTTTTTTTTTTTATTTTTTTTTGAAAATTTTTTTTATTTTTTTTTGAAAATTTTTTTTTTTTTTGAAAAATTTTTTTTAAAATTTTTTTTTGAAAAATTTTTTTTTTATTTTTTTTTGAAATTTTTTTTTTATTTTTTTTTGAAAATTTTTTTTTTTATTTTTTTTTTGAAATTTTTTTGAGATTTTTTTTTTATTTTTTTTTTGAAATTTTTTTTGAAATTTTTTTTTTTTTTTGATTTTTTTTTGAAATTTTTTTTTTTATTTTTTTTTCGAAATTTTTTTGAGAATTTTTTTAAAATTTTTTTTTTTCGAAATTTCATTTTCAATTTTTTAAAAATTTTTTTTGAAAATTTTTTTGAAATTTTTTTTGAAATTTTTTTTTTCGAAAACTTTTTTGAAATTTTTTTTGAAATTTTTTTTTTGAAAATTTTTTTTTTAAATTTTTTTTTGAAAATTTTATTTTTAATTTTTTTTTCGAAATTTTTTTGAGAATTTTTTTAAAAATTTTTTTTTCGAAATTTTTTTTTCAATTTTTTTAAAAATTTTTTTAAAATTTTTTTTTTGAAATATTTTTTAAATTTATTTTTTTTCGAAATTTTTTTTTTATTTTTTTTTTGAAATTTTTTTTGAAATTTTTTTTTTTTTTGATTTTTTTTTGAAATTTTTTTTTTTATTTTTTTTTCGAAATTTTTTTGAGAATTTTTTTAAAATTTTTTTTTTTCGAAATTTTTTTTTCAATTTTTTAAAAATTTTTTTTGAAAATTTTTTTGAAATTTTTTTTGAAATTTTTTTTGAAATTTTTTTTTTCGAAAACTTTTTTGAAATTTTTTTTGAAATTTTTTTTTTGAAAATTTTTTTTTTTAATTTTTTTTGAAAATTTTATTTTTAATTTTTTTTTCGAAATTTTTTTGAGAATTTTTTTAAAAATTTTTTTTTCGAAATTTTTTTTTCAATTTTTTTAAAAAATTTTTTTTAATTTTTTTTTGAAATTTTTTTTAAATTTATTTTTTTTGAAATTTTTTTTTTTATTTTTTTTTGAAAAATTTTTTTTTTATTTTTTTTTTTGAAATTTTTTTTTGAATTTTTTTTTTAATTTTTTTTTTGAATTTTTTTTTTGAAATTTTTTTTTAATTTTTTTTTTGAATTTTTTTTTTGAAATTTTTTTTTTTCATTTTTTTTTGAAAAATTTTTTTTTTCATTTTTTTTTGAAATTTTTTTTTTTATTTTTTTTTTGAAATTTTTTTGAGAATTTTTTTTAAAATTTTTTTGTTAAATTTTTTTTTGAATTTTTTTTTTGAAAATTTTTTTGAAATTTTTTTTGAATTTTTTTTTTTGATTATTTTTTGAAAATTTTTTTTTTTTATTTTTTTTTCGAAATTTTTTTGAGAATTTTTTTAAAAATTTTTTTTTCGAAATTTTTTTTTCAATTTTTTTAAAATTTTTTTTAAAATTTTTTTTTGAAATTTTTTTTAAATTTATTTTTCATTTTTTTTTTTTTTTTGAAATTTTTTTTTTTTTTTTTTGAAAAATTTTTTTTTTTATTTTTTTTTTTGAAATTTTTTTTTCGAAATTTTTTTTTCAATTTTTTTAAAATTTTTTTTTTTGATTTTTTTTTGAAATTTTTTTTAAATTTATTTTTTTTGAAATTTTTTTTTTTTATTTTTTTTTGGAAAATTTTTTTTTTATTTTTTTTTTTTTGAAATTTTTTTGATAATTTTTTTTAAAATTTTTTTTTTCATTTTTTTTTGAAATTTTTTTTTTCTTTTTTTTTGAAATTTTTTTGAGAATTTTTTTTAAAATTTTTTTTTTAATTTTTTTTTTGAATTTTTTTTTTCGAAATTTTTTTTTCAATTTTTTTAAAATTTTTTTTTGAAATTTTTTTTTAATTTTTTTTTTTTTTTTTTTGAAATTTTTTTTTTTCATTTTTTTTGAAAAATTTTTTTTTTTATTTTTTTTTTTTATTTTTTTGAGAATTTTTTTTTTTTTTTTTTTTATTTTTTTTTTGAAATTTTTTTGAGAATTTTTTTTTTATTTTTTTTTTTGAAAATTTTTTTGAAATTTTTTTGAAATTTTTTTTTTTTTGATTTTTTTTTTGAAATTTTTTTTTTTTATTTTTTTTTCGAAATTTTTTTGAGAATTTTTTTAAAATTTTTTTTTCATTTTTTTTTTTTTTTTTTTGAAATTTTTTTTTTTTTTTTGAAAAATTTTTTTTTTTATTTTTTTTTTTTTAATTTTTTTGAGAATTTTTTTTTATTTTTTTTTTTGAAATTTTTTTGAGAATTTTTTTAAAAATTTTTTTTTGAAATTTTTTTTTTTAAATTTTTTTTTTGGAAATTTTTTTTTTATATTTTTTTTTGAAAAATTTTTTTATTTTTTTTGTAAATTATTTTTTTTTGAAAAATTTTTTTTTCATTTTTTTTTTGAAAAATTTTTTTTTTCATTTTTTTTTGAAAAATTTTTTTTCAAATTTTTTTTTTGAAAAATTTTTTTTTTCATTTTTTTTTTGAAAAATTTTTTTTTAAATTTTTTTTTGAAATTTTTTTTAAATTTATTTTTCATTTTTTTTTTTTTTGAAATTTTTTTTTTATTTTTTTTTGAAAATTTTTTTTTTATTTTTTTTTTGAAATTTTTTTTTCGAAATTTTTTTTTTAATTTTTTTAAAATTTTTTTTTTGATTTTTTTTTGAAATTTTTTTTAAATTAATTTTTTTTGAAATTTTTTTTTATTTTTTTTTTGAAAATTTTTTTTTTTATTTTTTTTTTGAAATTTTTTTGAGAATTTTTTTTAAAATTTTTTTTTTTATTTTTTTTTTTTATTTTTTTTTTTGAAAATTTTTTTGAAATTTTTTTTGAATTTTTTTTTTTTGATTATTTTTTGAAAAATTTTTTTTTAATTTTTTTTTCGAAATTTTTTTGAGAATTTTTTAAAAAATTTTTTTTTCGAAATTTTTTTTTCAATTTTTTTAAAAATTTTTTTAAATTTTTTTTTGAATTTTTTTTTAAATTTATTTTTCATTTTTTTTTTTTTTTTGAATTTTTTTTTTATTTTTTTTTGAAAATTTTTTTTTTTTATTTTTTTTTTTGAAATTTTTTTTTTCGAAATTTTTTTTTCATTTTTTTAAAATTTTTTTTTTTGATTTTTTTTTGAAATTTTTTTTAAATTTTTTTTTTTGAAATTTTTTTTTTTTAATTTTTTTTTTATTTTTTTTTTTGAAATTTTTTTGATAATTTTTTTTAAAATTTTTTTTTGAAATTTTTTTTTTGTAATTTTTTTTAAATTTTTTTTTTTTATTTTTTTTTGAAAATTTTTTTTATTTTTTTTTGAAAATTTCTTTTTTTTTTGAAAAATTTTTTTTTTCATTTTTTTTTTGAAAAATTTTTTTTTTCATTTTTTTTTGAAAAATTTTTTTTAAAATTTTTTTTTGAAAAATTTTTTTTTTATTTTTTTTTTATTTTTTTTTGAAATTTTTTTTTTTATTTTTTTTTGAAAATTTTTTTTTTATTTTTTTTTTGAAATTTTTTTGAGATTTTTTTTTTATTTTTTTTTTTGAAATTTTTTTTGAATTTTTTTTTTTTTTTGATTTTTTTTTGAAATTTTTTTTTTTTATTTTTTTTTCGAAATTTTTTAAAATTTTTTTTTTTTCGAAATTTTTTTTTCAATTTTTTTAAAATTTTTTTTGAAAATTTTTTTGAAATTTTTTTGGAAATTTTTTTTTTCGAAAACTTTTTTGAAATTTTTTTTGAAATTTTTTTTTTGAAAATTTTTTTTTTAAATTTTTTTTTGAAAATTTTATTTTTAATTTTTTTTTCGAAATTTTTTTGAGAATTTTTTTAAAAATTTTTTTTTCGAATTTTTTTTTTCAATTTTTTTAAAATTTTTTTTAAAATTTTTTTTTGAAATTTTTTTTAAATTTATTTTTTTTGAAATTTTTTTTTTTATTTTTTTTTGAAAATTTTTTTTTTTATTTTTTTTTTTTAAAATTTTTTTTGAAATTTTTTTTTTGAAATTTTTTTTTAATTTTTTTTTTGGAAATTTTTTTGTTTTATTTTTTTTATTTTTTTTTGAAAATTTTTTTTTTTTTTGAAAAATTTTTTTTTTCATTTTTTTTTTTGAAAAATTTTTTTTTTCATTTTTTTTTGAAAAATTTTTTTTAAAATTTTTTTTTGAAAAATTTTTTTTTTATTTTTTTTTTATTTTTTTTCGAAATTTTTTTTTAATTTTTTTTTGAAAATTTTTTTTTTATTTTTTTTTTGAAATTTTTTTGAGATTTTTTTTTTTATTTTTTTTTTTGAAATTTTTTTTTTTTTTGATTTTTTTTTGAAATTTTTTTTTTTTTATTTTTTTTTCGAAATTTTTTGAAATTTTTTTTTTTCGAAATTTTTTTTTCAATTTTTTAAAAATTTTTTTTGAAAATTTTTTTGAAATTTTTTTTGAAATTTTTTTTGAAATTTTTTTTTTCGAAAACTTTTTTGAAATTTTTTTTGAAATTTTTTTTTTGAAAATTTTTTTTTTAAATTTTTTTTTGAAAATTTTATTTTTAATTTTTTTTTCGAAATTTTTTTGAGAATTTTTTTAAAAATTTTTTTTTCGAAATTTTTTTTTCAATTTTTTTAAAATTTTTTTTAAAATTTTTTTTTGAAATTTTTTTTAAATTTATTTTTTTTGAAATTTTTTTATTTTTTTTGAAAATTTTTTTTTTTATTTTTTTTTTTGAAATTTTTTTGAGAATTTTTTTTTTTATTTTTTTTTTGAATTTTTTTTTGAAATTTTTTTTAAATTTTTTTTTTTGAATTTTTTTTTTGAAAATTTTTTTTCATTTTTTTTTGAAAATTTTTTTTTTCATTTTTTTTTTAAATTTTTTTTTTATTTTTTTTTGAAAATTTTTTTTTTATTTTTTTTTGAAATTTTTTTGAGATTTTTTTTTTATTTTTTTTTTGAAATTTTTTTTGAAATTTTTTTTTTTTTTGATTTTTTTTTGAAATTTTTTTTTTTTTATTTTTTTTTCGAAATTTTTTTGAGAATTTTTTTAAAATTTTTTTTTTTCGAAATTTTTTTTTCAATTTTTTAAAATTTTTTTTTGAAAATTTTTTTGAAATTTTTTTTGAAATTTTTTTTTTCGAAAACTTTTTTGAAATTTTTTTTGAAATTTTTTTTTTGAAAATTTTTTTTTTAAATTTTTTTTTGAAAATTTTATTTTTAATTTTTTTTTTCGAAATTTTTTTGAGAATTTTTTTAAAAATTTTTTTTTCGAAATTTTTTTTTCAATTTTTTTAAAAATTTTTTTTAAATTTTTTTTTGAAATTTTTTTTAAATTTATTTTTTTTGAAAATTTCGAAAAAAAAATAAAAAAAAAAAAATTTCAAAAAAAAATCAAAAAAAAAAAAAATTTCAAAAAAAATTTCAAAAAAAAAAATAAAAAAAAAATCTCAAAAAAATTTCAAAAAAAAAATAAAAAAAAAAATTTTCAAAAAAAAATAAAAAAAAAATTTAAAAAAAAATGAAAAAAAAAATTTTCAAAAAAAAATGAAAAAAAAAATTTTCAAAAAAAAAATTCAAAAAAAAAAATTTTAAAAAAATTTCAAAAAAAAAATTCAAAAAAAAAATTAAAAAAAAAATTCTCAAAAAAATTTCAAAAAAAAAAATAAAAAATAAAATTTTCAAAAAAAAATAAAAAAAAAAAATTTCAAAAAAAATTAATTTAAAAAAAATTTCAAAAAAAAATTTTAAAAAAATTTTTAAAAAAATTGAAAAAAAAATTTCGAAAAAAAAATTTTTTAAAAATTTCTCAAAAAAATTTCGAAAAAAAAAATTAAAAATTAAAAAAAAAAATTCTCAAAAAAATTTCGAAAAAAAAATTTTTCAAAAAATAAAAAATTTTCAAAAAAAAATAAAAAAAATTTTCAAAAAAAAATAAAAAAAAAAAATTTCCAAAAAAAAAATTTAAAAAAAATTTCAAAAAAAAAATTTCAAAAAAAAATTAAAAAAAAAATTATCAAAAAAATTTCAAAAAAAAAAAATAAAAAAAAAAATTTCAAAAAAAAAAATTTCAAAAAAAATAAATTTAAAAAAAATTTCAAAAAAAAATCAAAAAAAAAAATTTTAAAAAAATTGAAAAAAAAATTTCGAAAAAAAAAATTTCAAAAAAAAAAATGAAAAACAAAATTTTTCAAAAAAAAATAAAAAAAAAATTGAAAAAAAAAAAAAAATTAAAAATAAATTTTAAAAAAAATTCAAAAAAAATTTTAAAAAAATTGAAAAAAAAATTTCGAAAAAAAAATTTTTAAAAAAATTCTCAAAAAAATTTCGAAAAAAAAATTTAAAAAAAATTTTTCAAAAAATAATCAAAAAAAAAAAATTCAAAAAAAATTTCAAAAAAATTTTCAAAAAAAAAAATTCAAAAAAAAAATAAAAAAAAAATTTTAAAAAAAATTCTCAAAAAAAATTTCAAAAAAAAAAATAAAAAAAAAATTTTCAAAAAAAAAATAAAAAAAAAATTCAAAAAAAATAAATTTAAAAAAAATTTCAAAAAAAAATCAAAAAAAAAATTTTAAAAAAATTGAAAAAAAAATTTCGAAAAAAAAATTTCAAAAAAAAAAATAAAAAAAAAAATTTTCAAAAAAAAATAAAAAAAAAATTTCAAAAAAAAAAAAATGAAAAATAAATTTAAAAAAAATTTCAAAAAAAAATTTAAAAAAAAATTTTTCAAAAAAAAAATGAAAAAAAAAATTTTTCAAAGAAAAATTAAAAAAAAAATTTTTCAAAAAAAAATGAAAAAAAAAATTTTCAAAAAAAAAATGAAAAAAAAAATTTTTCAAAAAAAAATAATTTACAAAAAAAAATAAAAAAATTTTTCAAAAAAAAATATAAAAAAAAAATTTCCAAAATAAAAATTTTAAAAAAATTCTCAAAAAAATTTCAAAAAAAAAAATAAAAAAAAAATTCTCAAAAAAATTAAAAAAAAAAAATAAAAAAAAATTTTTCAAAAAAAAAAAAAAAAAATTTCAAAAAAAAAAAAAAAAAAAATGAAAAAAAAATTTTAAAAAAATTCTCAAAAAAATTTCGAAGAAAAAATAAAAAAAAAAAAATTTCAAAAAAAAAATCAAAAAAAAAAAATTTCAAAAAAATTTCAAGAAAATTTTCAAAAAAAAAATTAAAAAAAAATTCTCAAAAAAATTTCAAAAAAAAAATTAAAAAAAAAATTTTCAAAAAAAAATTTTAAAAAAAATTTTTCAAAAAAAAATGAAAAAAAAAATTTTTCAAAAAAAAATAATTTTCAAAAAAAAATAAAAAAAATTTTTCAAAAAAAAATAAAAAAAAAAATTTCCAAAAAAAAAATTTAAAAAAAATTTCAAAAAAAAAATTTCAAAAAAAAATTTTTAAAAAAATTCTCAAAAAAATTTCAAAAAAAAAAAAAAAAAAAAAAAAAAAAATTCTCAAAAAAATTTAAAAAAAAATAAAAAAAAAATTTTTCAAAAAAAAATGAAAAAAAAAATTTTTCAAAAAAAAATAATTTTCAAAAAAAAATAAAAAAAATTTTTCAAAAAAAAATAAAAAAAAAAATTTCCAAAAAAAAAATTTAAAAAAAATTTCAAAAAAAAAATTTCGAAAAAAAAATTTTTAAAAAAATTCTCAAAAAAATTTCGAAAAAAAAATTTAAAAAAAAAATTTTCAAAAAATAATCAAAAAAAAAATTCAAAAAAAATTTCAAAAAAATTTTCAAAAAAATTTTCAAAGAAAAATTCAAAAAAAAAATTAAAAAAAAAAATCTCAAAAAAATTTCAAAAAAAAAATAAAAAAAAAAAAATTTCAAAAAAAAATAAAAAAAAAAATTTCAAAAAAAAATAAAAAAAAAATGAAAAAAAAATTTAAAAAAATTTCAAAAAAAAAATTTAAAAATTTTTTTTTAAAAAATTGAAAAAAAAATTTCGAAAAAAAAAAATTTTAAAAAAATTCTCAAAAAAATTTCGAAAAAAAAAAAAAAAAATTTCAAAAAAAAATCAAAAAAAAAAAGTTTCAAAAAAAATTTCAAAAAAATTTTCAAAAAAAAAAAATAAAAAAAAAATTCTCAAAAAAATTTCAAAAAAAAAATAAAAAAAAAAATTTTCAAAAAAAAATTTTAAAAAAAATTTTTCAAAAAAAAATGAAAAAAATTTTTCAAAAAAAAAATGAAAAAAAAAATTTTTCAAAAAAAAAATAATTTTCAAAAAAAAATAAAAAAAATTTTTCAAAAAAAAATAAAAAAAAAATTTCCAAAAAAAAAATTTAAAAAAAATTTCAAAAAAAAAATTTCAAAAAAAAATTTTTAAAAAAATTCTCAAAAAAATTTAAAAAAAAAAAAAAAAAAAAAAAAAAAATTCTCAAAAAAATTAAAAAAAAAATAAAAAAAAAATTTTTCAAAAAAAAATGAAAAAAAAAAAATTTCAAAAAAAAAAAAAAAAAATGAAAAAAAAATTTTAAAAAAATTTCAAAAAAAAATTTTTAAAAAATTGAAAAAAAAATTTCGAAAAAAAAATTTTTAAAAAAATTCTCAAAAAAATTTCGAAAAAAAAATTTAAAAAAAAAATTTTCAAAAAATAATCAAAAAAAAAAATTCAAAAAAAATTTCAAAAAAATTTTCAAAAAAAAAATTCAAAAAAAAAATCAAAAAAAAAATTTTAAAAAAAATTCTCAAAAAAATTTCAAAAAAAAAAATAAAAAAAAAATTTAAAAAAAAAATGAAAAAAAAAATTTTCAAAAAAAAATGAAAAAAAAAATTTTCAAAAAAAAAATTCAAAAAAAAAAATTTAAAAAAAATTTTAGGAAAAAAATTCAAAAAAAAAATTTAAAAAAAAATTCTCAAAAAAATTTCAAAAAAAAAATAAAAAAAAAAATTTTCAAAAAAAAATAAAAAAAAAAATTTCAAAAAAAATAAATTTAAAAAAAATTTCAAAAAAAAATTTTAAAAAAATTGAAAAAAAAATTTCGAAAAAAAAATTTTTAAAAAAATTCTCAAAAAAATTTCGAAAAAAAAAATTAAAAATAAAATTTTCAAAAAAATATTTAAAAAAAAAATTTTCAAAAAAAAAATTTCAAAAAAGTTTTCGAAAAAAAAAATTTCAAAAAAAATTTCAAAAAAAATTTCAAAAAAATTTTCAAAAAAAATTTTTAAAAAATTGAAAAAAAAATTTCGAAAAAAAAAAATTTTTAAAAAAAATTCTCAAAAAAATTTCGAAAAAAAAATTAAAAAAAAAAATTTCAAAAAAAAATCAAAAAAAAAAAAAATTTCAAAAAAAATTTCAAAAAAAAAAATAAAAAAAAATCTCAAAAAAATTTCAAAAAAAAAATAAAAAAAAAAATTTTCAAAAAAAAATAAAAAAAAAATTAAAAAAAAAAATGAAAAAAAAAATGAAAAAAAAAATTTTCAAAAAAAAAATTCAAAAAAAAAAATTTAAAAAAAATTTCAAAAAAAAAATTCAAAAAAAAAATTAAAAAAAAAATTCTCAAAAAAATTTCAAAAAAAAAATAAAAAAAAAAATTTTCAAAAAAAAATAAAAAAAAAAATTTCAAAAAAAATAAATTTAAAAAAAATTTCAAAAAAAAATTTTAAAAAAATTTTTAAAAAAATTGAAAAAAAAATTTCGAAAAAAAAATTTTTGAAAAAATTCTCAAAAAAATTTCGAAAAAAAAATTAAAAATAAAATTTTCAAAAAAAAATTTTTAAAAAAAATTTTCAAAAAAAAAATTTCAAAAAAGTTTTCGAAAAAAAAAATTTCAAAAAAAATTTCAAAAAAATTTTCAAAAAAAATTTTTAAAAAATTGAAAAAAAAATTTCGAAAAAAAAAATTTTAAAAAATTTCCAAAAAAAAAAAAAAAAAAATTTCAAAAAAAAGTCAAAAAAAAAAAATTTCAAAAAAAATTTCAAAAAAAAAAATAAAAAAAAAAATCTCAAAAAAATTTCAAAAAAAAATAAAAAAAAAAATTTTCAAAAAAAATAAAAAAAAAATTTCAAAAAAAATAAAAAAAAATAAAAAAAAAATTTTTCAAAAAAAAATTTAAAAAAAAATTTTTCAAAAAAAAATGAAAAAAAAAATTTTTCAAAAAAAAAATGAAAAAAAAAATTTTTCAAAAAAAAAAAAATTTTCAAAAAAAAATAAAAAAAATTTTCAAAAAAAAATAAAAAAAAAAAATTTCCAAAAAAAAAATTTAAAAAAAATTTCAAAAAAAAAATTTCAAAAAAAAATTTAAAAAAAATTATCAAAAAAATTTCGAAAAAAAAAAATAAAAAAAAAATTTCAAAAAAAAAAATTTCAAATAAAATAAATTTAAAAAAAATTTCAAAAAAAAATCAAAAAAAAAATTTAAAAAAAATTGAAAAAAAAATTTCGAAAAAAAAAATTTCAAAAAAAAAAAAAAAAAAAAAATTTTCAAAAAAAAATTAAAAAAAAATTCAAAAAAAAAAAATGAAAAATAAATTTAAAAAAAAATTCAAAAAAAAATTTAAAAAATTTTTTAAAAAAATTGAAAAAAAAATTTCGAAAAAAAAATTTTTTAAAAAATTCTCAAAAAAATTTCGAAAAAAAAATTTTAAAAAAATTTCTCAAAAAATAATCAAAAAAAAAAATTCAAAAAAAATTTCAAAAAAATTTTCAAAAAAAAAAATTCAAAAAAAAAATAAAAAAAAAAAATTTTAAAAAAAAATCTCAAAAAAATTTCAAAAAAAAAAAATAAAAAAAAAAATTTTCAAAAAAAAAATAAAAAAAAATTTCAAAAAAAATTAATTTAAAAAAAATTTCAAAAAAAAATCAAAAAAAAAATTTTTAAAAAATTGAAAAAAAAATTTCGAAAAAAAAATTTCAAAAAAAAAAATAAAAAAAAAAATTTTCAAAAAAAAATAAAAAAAAAATTTCAAAAAAAAAAAAATGAAAAATAAATTTAAAAAAAATTTCAAAAAAAATTTAAAAAAAAATTTTTCAAAAAAAAAATGAAAAAAGAAATTTTTCAAAAAAAAATTTAAAAAAAAATTTTTCAAAAAAAAAATGAAAAAAGAAATTTTTCAAAAAAAAATTTAAAAAAAAATTTTTCAAAAAAAAAATGAAAAAAGAAATTTTTCAAAAAAAAATGAAAAAAAAAATTTTTCAAAAAAAAATAATTTACAAAAAAAAATAAAAAAATTTTTCAAAAATTTTTTTTAAATTTTTTTTTTTGAATTTTTTTTTTTTGAAAATTTTTTTTTTCATTTTTTTTTGAAAATTTTTTTTTTTCATTTTTTTTTTAAATTTTTTTTTTTTTTTTTTTGAAAATTTTTTTTTTTATTTTTTTTTTGAAATTTTTTTGAGTTTTTTTTTTTATTTTTTTTTTTGAAATTTTTTTTGAAATTTTTTTTTTTTTTGATTTTTTTTTTAAATTTTTTTTTTTTTTTTTTTTTTCTAAATTTTTTTGAGAATTTTTTTAAAATTTTTTTTTTCGAAATTTTTTTTTCAATTTTTTAAAAATTTTTTTTGAAAATTTTTTTGAAATTTTTTTTGAAATTTTTTTTGAAATTTTTTTTTCGAAAACTTTTTTGAAATTTTTTTTGAAATTTTTTTTTTGAAAATTTTTTTTTTAAATTTTTTTTTGAAAATTTTATTTTTAATTTTTTTTTTCGAAATTTTTTTGAGAATTTTTTTAAAAATTTTTTTTTCGAAATTTTTTTTTCAATTTTTTTAAAATTTTTTTTAAAATTTTTTTTTGAAATTTTTTTTGAATTTATTTTTTTTGAAATTTTTTTTAAAATTTTTTTTTGAAAATTTTTTTTTTATTTTTTTTTTTGAAATTTTTTTGAGAATTTTTTTTTTAATTTTTTTTTTGAATTTTTTTTTTGAAATTTTTTTTAAATTTTTTTTTTTGAATTTTTTTTTTGAAAATTTTTTTTTTCATT
Organism: Chrysolina oricalcia; assembly: GCA_944452925.2. Classification (NCBI taxonomy): domain Eukaryota; kingdom Metazoa; phylum Arthropoda; class Insecta; order Coleoptera; family Chrysomelidae; genus Chrysolina; species Chrysolina oricalcia. The sequence goes on from OX101819.2 coordinate 33,192,592, forward strand.
TTTTTTTGAAAATTTTTTTTTTTCATTTTTTTTTTAAATTTTTTTTTTATTTTATTTTTTGAAATTTTTTTTAAATTTTTTTTTTTAATTTTTTTTTTGAATTTTTTTTTTGAAAATTTTTTTGAAATTTTTTTTGAATTTTTTTTTTGATTATTTTTTGAAAATTTTTTTTTTAAATTTTTTTTTCGAAATTTTTTTGAGAATTTTTTTAAAAATTTTTTTTTCGAAATTTTTTTTTCAATTTTTTTAAAATTTTTTTTGAAATTTTTTTAAAATTTTTTTTTCATTTTTTTTTTCTTTTTGAAATTTTTTTTTTTCATTTTTTTTTGAAAAATTTTTTTTTTATTTTTTTTTTTAATTTTTTTGAGAATTTTTTTTTTTTTTTTTTGAAATTTTTTTGAAATTTTTTTGAGAATTTTTTTAAAAATTTTTTTTTGAAATTTTTTTTTTGAAATTTTTCTTAAATTTTTTTTTTTGGAAATTTTTTTTTTTATTTTTTTTTGAAAAATTTTTTTTATTTTTTTTTGAAAATTATTTTTTTTTGAAAAATTTTTTTTTTCATTTTTTTTTTGAAAAATTTTTTTTTTCATTTTTTTTTGAAAAATTTTTTTTAAAATTTTTTTTTGAAAAATTTTTTTTTAATTTTTTTTTTGAAATTTTTTTGAGAATTTTTTTTTTATTTTTTTTTTTGAAAATTTTTTTGAAATTTTTTTTGAAATTTTTTTTTTTTGATTTTTTTTTGAATTTTTTTTTTTTTATTTTTTTTTCGAAATTTTTTTGAGAATTTTTTTAAAATTTTTTTTTTCGAAATTTTTTTTTCAATTTTTTAAAATTTTTTTTTTAAATTTTTTTTTTGAAATTTTTTTTAAATTTTTTTTTTGGAAATTTTTTTTTTTATTTTTTTTTGAAAAATTTTTTTTATTTTTTTTTGAAAATTATTTTTTTTTTGAAAAATTTTTTTTTTCATTTTTTTTTTGAAAAATTTTTTTTTTCATTTTTTTTTGAAAAATTTTTTTTAAAATTTTTTTTTGAAAATTTTTTTTTTTTATTTTTTTTTTGAAATTTTTTTGAGAATTTTTTTAAAAATTTTTTTTTGAAATTTTTTTTTGAAATTTTTCTTAAATTTTTTTTTTTGGAAATATTTTTTTTTTATTTTTTTTTGAAAAATTTTTTTTATTTTTTTTTGAAAATTATTTTTTTTTTGAAAAATTTTTTTTTTCATTTTTTTTTTTAAAAATTTTTTTTTTCATTTTTTTTTGAAAAATTTTTTTTAAAATTTTTTTTTGAAAATTTTTTTTTTATTTTTTTTTTGAAATTTTTTTGAGAATTTTTTTTTTATTTTTTTTTTTGAAAATTTTTTTGAAATTTTTTTTGAAATTTTTTTTTTTTGATTTTTTTTTGAAATTTTTTTTTTTTTATTTTTTTTTTCGAAATTTTTTTGAGAATTTTTTTAAAATTTTTTTTTTCGAAATTTTTTTTTCAATTTTTTAAAAAATTTTTTTTAAATTTTTTTTTTGAAATTTTTTTTAAATTTTTTATTTGGGAATTTTTTTTTTTTATTTTTTTTTGAAAAATTTTTTTTTTCATTTTTTTTTTGAAAAATTTTTTTTTTCATTTTTTTTTGAAAAATTTTTTTTTAAATTTTTTTTTGAAAAATTTTTTTTTTATTTTTTTTTGAAATTTTTTTTAAATTTATTTTTCGTTTTTTTTTTTTTTGAAATTTTTTTTTATTTTTTTTTTGAAAATTTTTTTTTGAAATTTTTTTTTTTGAAATTTTTCTGAGAATTTTTTTTTTAAATTTTTTTTTTGAATTTTTTTTTATTTTTTTTTGAAATTTTTTTTTTTATTTTTTTTTGAAATTTTTTTTTTTTTATTTTTTTTTTGAAATTTTTTTGAGATTTTTTTTTTTAATTTTTTTTTTGAATTTTTCTTTGAAAATTTTTTTGAAAATTTTTTTGAAATTTTTTTTGAATTTTTTTTTTGATTATTTTTTGAAAATTTTTTTTTCAAATTTTTTTTTCGAAATTTTTTTGAGAATTTTTTTAAAAATTTTTTTTTCGAAATTTTTTTTTCAATTTTTTTAAAAAATTTTTTTAAATTTTTTTTTGAAATTTTTTTTAAATTTATTTTTCATTTTTTTTTTTTTTTTTTTTTTGAAATTTTTTTTTTATTTTTTTTTGAAAAATTTTTTTTTTTTTTTTTTTTTGAAATTTTTTTTTCGAAATTTTTTTTTCAATTTTTTTAAAATTTTTTTTTTTGATTTTTTTTGAAATTTTTTTTAAATTTATTTTTTTTGAAATTTTTTTTTTTTTTTTTTGAAAAATTTTTTTTTTCTTTTTTTTTTGAAATTTTTTTGAGAATTTTTTTTAAAATTTTTTTTTTAAATTTTTTTTTTGAATTTTTTTTTTCGAAATTTTTCTTTCAATTTTTTTAAAATTTTTTTTTGAAATTTTTTTAAAATTTTTTTTTCATTTTTTTTTTTTTTTTTTGAAATTTTTTTGAGATTTTTTTTTTTATTTTTTTTTTATTTTTTTTTTGAAATTTTTTTGAGAATTTTTTTAAAAATTTTTTTTTGAAATTTTTTTTTTGAAATCTTTTTTAAATTTTTTTTTTGGAAATTTTTTTTTTTATTTTTTTTTGAAAAATTTTTTTTATTTTTTTTTGAAAATTATATTTTTTTTGAAAAATTTTTTTTTTCATTTTTTTTTGAAAAATTTTTTTTTTCATTTTTTTTTTGAAATTTTTTTTAAAAAATTTGTTTTTGAAAAATTTTTTTTTTATTTTTTTTTATTTTTTTTGAAATTTTTTTTTTTTTATTTTTTTTTTGAAATTTTTTTTGAGAATTTTTTTAAAAATTTTTTTTTCGAAATTTTTTTTTCAATTTTTTTTAAATTTTTTTTTGAAATTTTTTTTTTAATTTTTTTTTTAATTTTTTTTTTTTATTTTTTTTTTGAATTTTTTTTTTGAAAATTTTTTTGAAATTTTTTTTGAAATTTTTTTTTTTTGATTATTTTTTGAACATTTTTTTTTTAAATTTTTTTTTCGAAAGTTATTTGAGAATTTTTTTAAAAATTTTTTTTTCGAAATTTTTTTTTCAATTTTTCTAAAATTTTTTTTTAAATTTTTATTTGAAATTTTTTTTAAATTTATTTTTTTTTAATTTTTTTTTTTTTTTTAATTTTTTTTTTTATTTTTTTTTTGAAATTTTTTTGAGAATTTTTTTTTTTAATTTTTTTTTTGAATTTTTTTTTTGAAATTTTTTTAAAATTTTTTTTTTTGAATTTTTTTTTTGAAAAATTTTTTTTTTCATTTTTGAAAATTTTTTTTTTTCATTTTTTTTTGAAATTTTTATTTTATTTTTTTTTTTGAAATTTTTTTGAGAATTTTTTTTAAAATTTTTTTTTTAATTTTTTTTTTGAATTTTTTTTTTGAAAATTTTTTTGAAATTTTTTTTGAATTTTTTTTTTGATTATTTTTCGAAATTTTTTTGAGAATTTTTTTAAAAATTTTTTTTTCGAAATTTTTTTTTTTCATTTTTTTTGATATTTTGAAAAAAAATTTTTTTCATTTTTTTTGAAAAATTTTTTTTTCATTTTTTTTTTTGAAAAATTTTTTTTTAAATTTTTTTTTGAAAAATTTTTTTTTATTTTTTTTTGAAATTTTTTTTTTTTATTTTTTTTTTGAAAGAAAATTTTATTTTTTTTTTTTTTTTGAAATTTTTTTGAGAATTTTTTTTATTTTTTTTTGAATTTTTTTTTTTGAAAATTTTTTTGAAATTTTTTTTGAAATTTTTTTTTTCGAAAACTTTTTTGAAATTTTTTTTGAAATTTTTTTTTTGAAAATTTTTTTTTAAATTTTTTTTTGAAATTTTTTTTTTTAATTTTTTTTTTGAAATTTTTTTGAGAATTTTTTTTAAAATTTTTTTTTTAATTTTTTTTTTTGAATTTTTTTTTTGAAAATTTTTTTGAAATTTTTTTTGAATTTTTTTTTTTTTATTATTTTTTGAAAATTTTTTTTTAAAATTTTTTTTTCGAAAATTTTTTGAGAATTTTTTTAAAATTTTTTTTTTTCCAAATTTTTTTTTCAATTTTTTTAAATTTTTTTTTAAAATTTTTTTTTGAAATTTTTTTAAAATTTTTTTTTCATTTTTTTTTTTTTTGAAATTTTTTTGAGAATTTTTTTAAAAATTTTTTTGATAATTTTTTTTTTTTATTTTTTTTTTGAAATTTTTTTGAGAATTTTTTTAAAAATTTTTTTTTGAAATTTTTTTTTTTAATTTTTTTTTTGGAAATTTTTTTTTTTTATTTTTTTTTGAAAAATTTTTTTTATTTTTTTTTTGTAAATTATTTTTTTCTTTGAAAAATTTTTTTTTAAATTTTTTTTTGAAAATTTTATTTTTAATTTTTTTTTCGAAATTTTTTTGAGAATTTTTTAAAAAATTTTTTTTTCGAAATTTTTTTTTCAATTTTTTTTTAATTTTTTTTAAAATTTTTTTTGAAATTTTTTTTAAATTTATTTTTCATTTTTTTTTTTTTGAAAAATTTTTTTGAATTTTTTTTTTGAAATTTTTTTTAAATTTTTTTTTTTGAATTTTTTTTTGAAAATTTTTTTTTTTCATTTTTTTTTGAAATTTTTTTTTTTCATTTTTTTTTGAAATTTTTTTTTTATTTTTTTTTTTGAAATTTTTTTGAGAATTTTTTTTAAAATTTTTTTTTTAATTTTTTTTTTGAATTTTTTATTTGAAAATTTTTTTGAAATTTTTTTTGAATTTTTTTTTTTGATTATTTTTTGAAAATTTTTTTTTTTATTTTTTTTTCGAAATTTTTTTGAGAATTTTTTTAAAAATTTTTTTTTCAATTTTTTTAAAATTTTTTTTTAAATTTTTTTTTGAAATTTTTTTTAAATTTATTTTTCTTTTTATTTTTTTTGAATTTTTTTTTTATTTTTTTTTGAAAAATTTTTTTTTATTTTTTTTTTGAAATTTTTTTGATAATTTTTTTATAATTTTTTTTTGAAATTTTTTTTTTCTTTTTTTTTTGAAATTTTTTTGAGAATTTTTTTTAAAATTTTTTTTTTAATTTTTTTTTTTGAATTTTTTTTTTCGAAATTTTTTTTTCAATTTTTTTAAAATTTTTTTTTGAAATTTTTTTGAGAATTTTTTTTTTTATTTTTTTTTTATTTTTTTTTTTGAAATTTTTTTTGAAATTTTTTTTTTTTTTGATTTTTTTCTGAAAAATTTTTTTTTAAATTTTTTTTTGAAATTTTTTTTAAATTTATTTTTCATTTTTTTTTTTTTTTTAAATTTTTTTTTTATTTTTTTTTGAAAAATTTTTTTTTTTATTTTTTTTTTGAAATTTTTTTTTTCGAAATTTTTTTTTCAATTTTTTTAAAAATTTTTTTTTAGATTTTTTTTTGAAATTTTTTTTTTTTATTTTTTTTTTTGAAATTTTTTTGAGAATTTTTTTTAAAATTTTTTTTTTTTATTTTTTTTTTTAATTTTTTTTTTGAAAATTTTTTTGAAATTTTTTTTGAATTTTTTTTTTTTGAAATTTTTTTTTTAAATTTTTTTTTCGAAATTTTTTTGAGAATTTTTAAAAAAAATTTTTTTTCGAAATTTTTTTAAAAATTTTTTTTAAATTTTTTTTTAAATTTATTTTCCATTTTTTTTTTTTTTGAATTTTTTTTTTATTTTTTTTTGAAATTTTTTTTTTATTTTTTTTTTTGAAATTTTTTTTTTCGAAATTTTTTTTTCAATTTTTTTAAAATTTTTTTATTAGATTTTTTTTTAAAATTTTTTTTAAATTTATTTTTTTTGAAATTTTTTTTTTTTATTTTTTTTTTTGAAATTTTTTTGATAATTTTTTTTAAAATTTTTTTTTGAAATTTTTTTTTTGAAATTTTTTTTAAATTTTTTTTTTGGAAATTTTTTTTTTTTATTTTTTTTTGAAAATTTTTTTTATTTTTTTTTGAAAATTTTTTTTTTTTTTGAAAAATTTTTTTTAAAATTTTTTTTTGAAAAATTTTTTTTTTATTTTTTTTTGAAATTTTTTTTTTATTTTTTTTTGAAAATTTTTTTTTTTATTTTTTTTTTGAAATTTTTTTGAGATTTTTTTTTTATTTTTTTTTTGAAATTTTTTTTGAAATTTTTTTTTTTTTTTGATTTTTTTTTGAAATTTTTTTTTTTTATTTTTTTTTCGAAATTTTTTTGAGAATTTTTTTAAAATTTTTTTTTTTCGAAATTTCATTTTCAATTTTTTAAAAATTTTTTTTGAAAATTTTTTTGAAATTTTTTTTGAAATTTTTTTTTTCGAAAACTTTTTTGAAATTTTTTTTGAAATTTTTTTTTTGAAAATTTTTTTTTTAAATTTTTTTTTGAAAATTTTATTTTTAATTTTTTTTTCGAAATTTTTTTGAGAATTTTTTTAAAAATTTTTTTTTCGAAATTTTTTTTTCAATTTTTTTAAAAATTTTTTTAAAATTTTTTTTTGAAATATTTTTTAAATTTATTTTTTTTTGAAATTTTTTTTTTATTTTTTTTTTGAAATTTTTTTTGAAATTTTTTTTTTTTTTGATTTTTTTTTGAAATTTTTTTTTTATTTTTTTTTCGAAATTTTTTTGAGAATTTTTTTAAAATTTTTTTTTTTCGAAATTTTTTTTTCAATTTTTTAAAAATTTTTTTTGAAAATTTTTTTGAAATTTTTTTTGAAATTTTTTTTGAAATTTTTTTTTTCGAAAACTTTTTTGAAATTTTTTTTGAAATTTTTTTTTTGAAAATTTTTTTTTTTAATTTTTTTTGAAAATTTTATTTTTAATTTTTTTTTCGAAATTTTTTTGAGAATTTTTTTAAAAATTTTTTTTTCGAAATTTTTTTTTCAATTTTTTTAAAAAATTTTTTTTAATTTTTTTTTGAAATTTTTTTTAAATTTATTTTTTTTGAAATTTTTTTTTTTATTTTTTTTTGAAAAATTTTTTTTTTATTTTTTTTTTTGAAATTTTTTTTTGAATTTTTTTTTCAATTTTTTTTTTGAATTTTTTTTTTGAAATTTTTTTTTAATTTTTTTTTTGAATTTTTTTTTTGAAATTTTTTTTTTTCATTTTTTTTTGAAAAATTTTTTTTTTCATTTTTTTTTGAAATTTTTTTTTTTATTTTTTTTTTGAAATTTTTTTGAGAATTTTTTTTAAAATTTTTTTGTTAAATTTTTTTTTGAATTTTTTTTTTGAAAATTTTTTTGAAATTTTTTTTGAATTTTTTTTTTTGATTATTTTTTGAAAATTTTTTTTTTTTATTTTTTTTCGAAATTTTTTTGAGAATTTTTTTAAAAATTTTTTTTTCGAAATTTTTTTTTCAATTTTTTTAAAATTTTTTTTAAAATTTTTTTTTGAAATTTTTTTTAAATTTATTTTTCATTTTTTTTTTTTTTTTGAAATTTTTTTTTTTTTTTTTTGAAAAATTTTTTTTTTTATTTTTTTTTTTGAAATTTTTTTTTCGAAATTTTTTTTTCAATTTTTTTAAAATTTTTTTTTTTGATTTTTTTTTGAAATTTTTTTTAAATTTATTTTTTTTGAAATTTTTTTTTTTTATTTTTTTTTGGAAAATTTTTTTTTTATTTTTTTTTTTTTGAAATTTTTTTGATAATTTTTTTTAAAATTTTTTTTTTCATTTTTTTTTGAAATTTTTTTTTTCTTTTTTTTTGAAATTTTTTTGAGAATTTTTTTTAAAATTTTTTTTTTAATTTTTTTTTTGAATTTTTTTTTTCGAAATTTTTTTTTCAATTTTTTTAAAATTTTTTTTTGAAATTTTTTTTTAATTTTTTTTTTTTTTTTTTTGAAATTTTTTTTTTTCATTTTTTTTGAAAAATTTTTTTTTTTATTTTTTTTTTTTATTTTTTTGAGAATTTTTTTTTTTTTTTTTTTTATTTTTTTTTTGAAATTTTTTTGAGAATTTTTTTTTAATTTTTTTTTTTGAAAATTTTTTTGAAATTTTTTTGAAATTTTTTTTTTTTTGATTTTTTTTTTGAAATTTTTTTTTTTTATTTTTTTTTCGAAATTTTTTTGAGAATTTTTTTAAAATTTTTTTTTCATTTTTTTTTTTTTTTTTTTTGAAATTTTTTTTTTTTTTTTGAAAAATTTTTTTTTTTATTTTTTTTTTTTTAATTTTTTTGAGAATTTTTTTTTATTTTTTTTTTTGAAATTTTTTTGAGAATTTTTTTAAAAATTTTTTTTTGAAATTTTTTTTTTTAAATTTTTTTTTTGGAAATTTTTTTTTTATATTTTTTTTTGAAAAATTTTTTTATTTTTTTTGTAAATTATTTTTTTTTGAAAAATTTTTTTTTCATTTTTTTTTTGAAAAATTTTTTTTTTCATTTTTTTTTGAAAAATTTTTTTTCAAATTTTTTTTTTGAAAAATTTTTTTTTTCATTTTTTTTTTGAAAAATTTTTTTTTAAATTTTTTTTTGAAATTTTTTTTAAATTTATTTTTCATTTTTTTTTTTTTTGAAATTTTTTTTTTATTTTTTTTTGAAAATTTTTTTTTTATTTTTTTTTTGAAATTTTTTTTTCGAAATTTTTTTTTTAATTTTTTTAAAATTTTTTTTTTGATTTTTTTTTGAAATTTTTTTTAAATTAATTTTTTTTGAAATTTTTTTTTATTTTTTTTTTGAAAATTTTTTTTTTTATTTTTTTTTTGAAATTTTTTTGAGAATTTTTTTTAAAATTTTTTTTTTTATTTTTTTTTTTTATTTTTTTTTTTGAAAATTTTTTTGAAATTTTTTTTGAATTTTTTTTTTTTGATTATTTTTTGAAAAATTTTTTTTTAATTTTTTTTTCGAAATTTTTTTGAGAATTTTTTAAAAAATTTTTTTTTCGAAATTTTTTTTTCAATTTTTTTAAAAATTTTTTTAAATTTTTTTTTGAATTTTTTTTTAAATTTATTTTTCATTTTTTTTTTTTTTTTTGAATTTTTTTTTTATTTTTTTTTGAAAATTTTTTTTTTTTATTTTTTTTTTTGAAATTTTTTTTTTCGAAATTTTTTTTTCATTTTTTTAAAATTTTTTTTTTTGATTTTTTTTTGAAATTTTTTTTAAATTTTTTTTTTTGAAATTTTTTTTTTTTAATTTTTTTTTATTTTTTTTTTTGAAATTTTTTTGATAATTTTTTTTAAAATTTTTTTTTGAAATTTTTTTTTTGTAATTTTTTTTAAATTTTTTTTTTTTATTTTTTTTTGAAAATTTTTTTAATTTTTTTTTGAAAATTTCTTTTTTTTTTGAAAAATTTTTTTTTTCATTTTTTTTTTGAAAAATTTTTTTTTTCATTTTTTTTTGAAAAATTTTTTTTTAAATTTTTTTTTGAAAAATTTTTTTTTTATTTTTTTTTTATTTTTTTTTGAAATTTTTTTTTTTATTTTTTTTTGAAAATTTTTTTTTTATTTTTTTTTTGAAATTTTTTTGAGATTTTTTTTTTATTTTTTTTTTTGAAATTTTTTTTGAATTTTTTTTTTTTTTTGATTTTTTTTTGAAATTTTTTTTTTTATTTTTTTTTCGAAATTTTTAAAAATTTTTTTTTTTTCGAAATTTTTTTTTCAATTTTTTTAAAATTTTTTTTGAAAATTTTTTTGAAATTTTTTTGGAAATTTTTTTTTTCGAAAACTTTTTTGAAATTTTTTTTGAAATTTTTTTTTTGAAAATTTTTTTTTTAAATTTTTTTTTGAAAATTTTATTTTTAATTTTTTTTTCGAAATTTTTTTGAGAATTTTTTTAAAAATTTTTTTTTCGAATTTTTTTTTTCAATTTTTTTAAAATTTTTTTTAAAATTTTTTTTTGAAATTTTTTTTAAATTTATTTTTTTTGAAATTTTTTTTTTTATTTTTTTTTGAAAATTTTTTTTTTTATTTTTTTTTTTTGAAATTTTTTTGAGAATTTTTTTTTAAATTTTTTTTTTGAATTTTTTTTTTGAAATTTTTTTTAAATTTTTTTTTTTGAATTTTTTTTTTGAAAATTTTTTTTTTCATTTTTTTTTGAAAATTTTTTTTTTCATTTTTTTTTAAAATTTTTTTTTTATTTTTTTTTGAAAATTTTTTTTTTTATTTTTTTTTTGAAATTTTTTTGAGATTTTTTTTTTATTTTTTTTTTGAAATTTTTTTTGAAATTTTTTTTTTTTTTGATTTTTTTTTGAAATTTTTTTTTTTTTTATTTTTTTTTCGAAATTTTTTTGAGAATTTTTTTAAAATTTTTTTTTTTCGAAATTTTTTTTTCAATTTTTTAAAAATTTTTTTTGAAAATTTTTTTGAAATTTTTTTTGAAATTTTTTTTTTGAAAATTTTTTTTTTAAATTTTTTTTTGAAAATTTTATTTTTAATTTTTTTTTCGAAATTTTTTTGAGAATTTTTTTAAAAATTTTTTTTTCGAAATTTTTTTTTCAATTTTTTTAAAAATTTTTTTTAAATTTTTTTTTGAAATTTTTTTTAAATTTATTTTTTTTGAAATTTTTTTTTTTATTTTTTTTTGAAAATTTTTTTTTTTATTTTTTTTTTTGAAATTTTTTTGAGAATTTTTTTTTTAATTTTTTTTTTGAATTTTTTTTTTGAAATTTTTTTAAAATTTTTTTTTTGAATTTTTTTTTTGAAAATTTTTTTTTCATTTTTTTTTGAAAATTTTTTTTTTTTATTTTTTTTTAAAAATTTTTTTTTTTTTTTGAAATTTTTTTGAGAATTTTTTTTAAAATTTTTTTTTTTAATTTTTTTTTTGAATTTTTTTTTTTGAAAATTTTTTTGAAATTTTTTTTGAATTTTTTTTTTTGATTATTTTTTGAAAATTTTTTTTTAATTTTTTTTTCGAAATTTTTTTGAGAATTTTTTTAAAAATTTTTTTTTCGAAATTTTTTTTTCAATTTTTTTAAAATTTTTTTTGAAATTTTTCTAAAATTTTTTTTTCATTTTTTTTTTTTTTTGAAATTTTTTTTTTTCATTTTTTTTTGAAAAATTTTTTTTTTTATTTTTTTTTTAATTTTTTTGAGAATTTTTTTTTTTTTTTTTTTTTTTGAAATTTTTTTGAGAATTTTTTTAAAAATTTTTTTCTGAAATTTTTTTTTTGAAATTTTTTTTAAATTTTTTTTTTGGAAATTTTTTTTTTTATTTTTTTTTGAAAAATTTTTTTTATTTTTTTTTGAAAATTATTTTTTTTTTGAAAAATTTTTTTTTTCATTTTTTTTTTGAGAAATTTTTTTTTTCATTTTTTTTTGAAAAATTTTTTTTTAAATTTTTTTTTGAAAATTTTTTTTTTATTTTTTTTTTGAAATTTTTTTGAGAATTTTTTTTTTATTTTTTTTTTTGAAAATTTTTTTGAAATTTTTTTTGAAACTTTTTTTTTTTGATTTTTTTTTGAAATTTTTTTTTTTTATTTTTTTTTCGAAATTTTTTTGAGAATTTTTTTAAAATTTTTTTTTTTCGAAATTTTTTTTTCAATTTTTTAAAAAATTTTTTTTAATTTTTTTTTTTGAAATTTTTGTTAAATTTTTTTTTCATTTTTTTTTATTTTTTTTTGAAATTTTTTTTTTTATTTTTTTTTGAAATTTTTTTTTTTTTATTTTTTTTTTGAAATTTTTTTGAGATTTTTTTTTTAAATTTTTTTTTTGAATTTTTCTTTGAAAATTTTTTTGAAAATTTTTTTGAAATTTTTTTTGAATTTTTTTTTTGATTATTTTTTGAAAATTTTTTTTTTAATTTTTTTCGAAATTTTTTTGAGAATTTTTTTAAAAATTTTTTTTTCGAAATTTTTTTTTTGAAATTTTTTTTAAATTTTTTTTTGGAAATTTTTTTTTTATTTTTTTTTGAAAAATTTTTTTAATTTTTTTTTGAAAATTATTTTTTTTTGAAAAATTTTTTTTTCATTTTTTTTTGAAAAATTTTTTTTTTATTTTTTTTTTATTTTTTTGAGAATTTTTTTAAAAATTTTTTTTTGAAATTTTTTTTTTGAAATTTTTTTTAAATTTTTTTTTTGGAAATTTTTTTTTTATTTTTTTTTGAAAAATTTTTTTTATTTTTTTTTGAAAATTATTTTTTTTTGAAAAATTTTTTTTTTCATTTTTTTTTGAAAAATTTTTTTTTTCATTTTTTTTTTGAAAAATTTTTTTTTAAATTTTTTTTTGAAAAATTTTTTTTTTCATTTTTTTTTTGAAAAATTTTTTTTTTAATTTTTTTTTGAAATTTTTTTAAAATTTATTTTTCATTTTTTTTTTTTGAAATTTTTTTTTTATTTTTTTTTGAAAATTTTTTTTTTTTTTTTTTTTTTGAAATTTTTTTGAGAATTTTTTTTAAAATTTTTTTTTTTTTTTTTTTTGAATTTTTTTTTTTGAAAATTTTTTTGAAATTTTTTTTGAATTTTTTTTTTGATTATTTTTTGAAAAATTTTTTTTAAATTTTTTTTTCGAAATTTTTTTGAGAATTTTTTTAAAAATTTTTTTTTCGAAATTTTTTTTTCAATTTTTTTAAAATTTTTTTTAAATTTTTTTTTGATTTTTTTTTTAAATTTATTTTTAATTTTTTTTTTTTTGAATTTTTTTTTTATTTTTTTTTGAAAATTTTTTTTTTTAAATTTTTTTTTGAAATTTTTTTTTTGAAATTTTTTTTAAATTTTTTTTTTGGAAATTTTTTTTTTATTTTTTTTTGAAAAATTTTTTTTATTTTTTTTTGTAAATAATTTTTTTTTGAAAAATTTTTTTTTTCATTTTTTTTTGAAAAATTTTTTTTTTAATTTTTTTTTTGAAAAATTTTTTTTTAAATTTTTTTTTGAAAAATTTTTTTTTTCATTTTTTTTTTGAAAAATTTTTTTTTTAATTTTTTTTTGAAATTTTTTTAAAATTTATTTTTCATTTTTTTTTTTTGAAATTTTTTTTTTATTTTTTTTTGAAAATTTTTTTTTTATTTTTTTTTTTGAAATTTTTTTTTCGAAATTTTTTTTTCAATTTTTTTAAAATTTTTTTTTTGATTTTTTTTTGAAATTTTTTTTAAATTTATTTTTTTTGAAATTTTTTTTTATTTTTTTTTTGAAAATTTTTTTTTTTTTTTTTTGAAATTTTTTTGAGAATTTTTTTTAAAATTTTTTTTTTTTTTTTTTTTGAATTTTTTTTTTTGAAAATTTTTTTGAAATTTTTTTTGAATTTTTTTTTTGATTATTTTTTGAAAAATTTTTTTTAAATTTTTTTTTGATTTTTTTTTAAATTTATTTTTAATTTTTTTTTTTTTGAATTTTTTTTTTATTTTTTTTTGAAAATTTTTTTTTTTATTTTTTTTTTTGAAATTTTTTTTTTCGAAATTTTTTTTTCAATTTTTTTAAAATTTTTTTTTTTGATTTTTTTTTGAAATTTTTTTTAAATTTATTTTTTTTGAAATTTTTTTTTTTTGAAATTTTTTTTTTATTTTTTTTTTTGAAATTTTTTGGATAATTTTTTTTAAAATTTTTTTTGAAATTTTTTTTTTGAAATTTTTTTTTAATTTTTTTTTTGGAAATTTTTTTGTTTTATTTTTTTTATTTTTTTTTGAAAATTTTTTTTTTTTTTGAAAAATTTTTTTTTTCATTTTTTTTTTTGAAAAATTTTTTTTTTCATTTTTTTTTGAAAAATTTTTTTTAAAATTTTTTTTTGAAAAATTTTTTTTTTATTTTTTTTTTATTTTTTTTCGAAATTTTTTTTTTATTTTTTTTTGAAAATTTTTTTTTTATTTTTTTTTTGAAATTTTTTTGAGATTTTTTTTTTTATTTTTTTTTTTGAAATTTTTTTTTTTTTTGATTTTTTTTTGAAATTTTTTTTTTTTTATTTTTTTTTCGAAATTTTTTGAAATTTTTTTTTTTCGAAATTTTTTTTTCAATTTTTTAAAAATTTTTTTTGAAAATTTTTTTGAAATTTTTTTTGAAATTTTTTTTGAAATTTTTTTTTTCGAAAACTTTTTTGAAATTTTTTTTGAAATTTTTTTTTTGAAAATTTTTTTTTTAAATTTTTTTTTGAAAATTTTATTTTTAATTTTTTTTTCGAAATTTTTTTGAGAATTTTTTTAAAAATTTTTTTTTCGAAATTTTTTTTTCAATTTTTTTAAAATTTTTTTTAAAATTTTTTTTTGAAATTTTTTTTAAATTTATTTTTTTTGAAATTTTTTTATTTTTTTTGAAAATTTTTTTTTTTATTTTTTTTTTTGAAATTTTTTTGAGAATTTTTTTTTTTATTTTTTTTTTGAATTTTTTTTTGAAATTTTTTTTAAATTTTTTTTTTTGAATTTTTTTTTTGAAAATTTTTTTTCATTTTTTTTTGAAAATTTTTTTTTTCATTTTTTTTTTAAATTTTTTTTTTATTTTTTTTTGAAAATTTTTTTTTTATTTTTTTTTGAAATTTTTTTGAGATTTTTTTTTTATTTTTTTTTTGAAATTTTTTTTGAAATTTTTTTTTTTTTTGATTTTTTTTTGAAATTTTTTTTTTTTTATTTTTTTTTCGAAATTTTTTTGAGAATTTTTTTAAAATTTTTTTTTTTCGAAATTTTTTTTTCAATTTTTTAAAATTTTTTTTTGAAAATTTTTTTGAAATTTTTTTTGAAATTTTTTTTTTCGAAAACTTTTTTGAAATTTTTTTTGAAATTTTTTTTTTGAAAATTTTTTTTTTAAATTTTTTTTTGAAAATTTTATTTTTAATTTTTTTTTTCGAAATTTTTTTGAGAATTTTTTTAAAAATTTTTTTTTCGAAATTTTTTTTTCAATTTTTTTAAAAATTTTTTTTAAATTTTTTTTTGAAATTTTTTTTAAATTTATTTTTTTTGAAAATTTCGAAAAAAAAAATAAAAAAAAAAAAATTTCAAAAAAAAATCAAAAAAAAAAAAAATTTCAAAAAAAATTTCAAAAAAAAAAATAAAAAAAAAATCTCAAAAAAATTTCAAAAAAAAAATAAAAAAAAAAATTTTCAAAAAAAAATAAAAAAAAAATTTAAAAAAAAATGAAAAAAAAAATTTTCAAAAAAAAATGAAAAAAAAAATTTTCAAAAAAAAAATTCAAAAAAAAAAATTTTAAAAAAATTTCAAAAAAAAAATTCAAAAAAAAAATTAAAAAAAAAATTCTCAAAAAAATTTCAAAAAAAAAAATAAAAAATAAAATTTTCAAAAAAAAATAAAAAAAAAAAATTTCAAAAAAAATTAATTTAAAAAAAATTTCAAAAAAAAATTTTAAAAAAATTTTTAAAAAAATTGAAAAAAAAATTTCGAAAAAAAAATTTTTTAAAAATTTCTCAAAAAAATTTCGAAAAAAAAATTAAAAATTAAAAAAAAAAATTCTCAAAAAAATTTCGAAAAAAAAATTTTTCAAAAAATAAAAAATTTTCAAAAAAAAATAAAAAAAATTTTCAAAAAAAAATAAAAAAAAAAAATTTCCAAAAAAAAAATTTAAAAAAAATTTCAAAAAAAAAATTTCAAAAAAAAATTAAAAAAAAAATTATCAAAAAAATTTCAAAAAAAAAAAATAAAAAAAAAAATTTCAAAAAAAAAAATTTCAAAAAAAATAAATTTAAAAAAAATTTCAAAAAAAAATCAAAAAAAAAAATTTTAAAAAAATTGAAAAAAAAATTTCGAAAAAAAAAATTTCAAAAAAAAAAATAAAAAACAAAATTTTTCAAAAAAAAATAAAAAAAAAATTGAAAAAAAAAAAAAAAATTAAAAATAAATTTTAAAAAAAATTCAAAAAAAATTTTAAAAAAATTGAAAAAAAAATTTCGAAAAAAAAATTTTTAAAAAAATTCTCAAAAAAATTTCGAAAAAAAAATTTAAAAAAAATTTTTCAAAAAATAATCAAAAAAAAAAAATTCAAAAAAAATTTCAAAAAAATTTTCAAAAAAAAAAATTCAAAAAAAAAATAAAAAAAAAATTTTAAAAAAAATTCTCAAAAAAAATTTCAAAAAAAAAAATAAAAAAAAAATTTTCAAAAAAAAAATAAAAAAAAAATTCAAAAAAAATAAATTTAAAAAAAATTTCAAAAAAAAATCAAAAAAAAAATTTTAAAAAAATTGAAAAAAAAATTTCGAAAAAAAAATTTCAAAAAAAAAAATAAAAAAAAAATTTTCAAAAAAAAATAAAAAAAAAATTTCAAAAAAAAAAAAATGAAAAATAAATTTAAAAAAAAATTTCAAAAAAAAATTTAAAAAAAAATTTTTCAAAAAAAAAATGAAAAAAAAAATTTTTCAAAGAAAAATTAAAAAAAAAATTTTTCAAAAAAAAATGAAAAAAAAAATTTTCAAAAAAAAAATGAAAAAAAAAATTTTTCAAAAAAAAATAATTTACAAAAAAAAATAAAAAAATTTTTCAAAAAAAAATATAAAAAAAAAATTTCCAAAATAAAAATTTTAAAAAAATTCTCAAAAAAATTTCAAAAAAAAAAATAAAAAAAAAATTCTCAAAAAAATAAAAAAAAAAAAATAAAAAAAAATTTTTCAAAAAAAAAAAAAAAAAATTTCAAAAAAAAAAAAAAAAAAAAATGAAAAAAAAATTTTAAAAAAATTCTCAAAAAAATTTCGAAGAAAAAATAAAAAAAAAAAAATTTCAAAAAAAAAATCAAAAAAAAAAAATTTCAAAAAAATTTCAAGAAAATTTTCAAAAAAAAAATTAAAAAAAAATTCTCAAAAAAATTTCAAAAAAAAAATTAAAAAAAAAATTTTCAAAAAAAAATTTAAAAAAAAATTTTTCAAAAAAAAATGAAAAAAAAAATTTTTCAAAAAAAAATAATTTTCAAAAAAAAATAAAAAAAATTTTTCAAAAAAAAATAAAAAAAAAAATTTCCAAAAAAAAAATTTAAAAAAAATTTCAAAAAAAAAATTTCAAAAAAAAATTTTTAAAAAAATTCTCAAAAAAATTTCAAAAAAAAAAAAAAAAAAAAAAAAAAAATTCTCAAAAAAATTTAAAAAAAAATAAAAAAAAAATTTTTCAAAAAAAAATGAAAAAAAAAATTTTTCAAAAAAAAATAATTTTCAAAAAAAAATAAAAAAAATTTTTCAAAAAAAAATAAAAAAAAAAATTTCCAAAAAAAAAATTTAAAAAAAATTTCAAAAAAAAAATTTCGAAAAAAAAATTTTTAAAAAAATTCTCAAAAAAATTTCGAAAAAAAAATTTAAAAAAAAAATTTTCAAAAAATAATCAAAAAAAAAATTCAAAAAAAATTTCAAAAAAATTTTCAAAAAAATTTTCAAAGAAAAATTCAAAAAAAAAATTAAAAAAAAAAATCTCAAAAAAATTTCAAAAAAAAAATAAAAAAAAAAAAATTTCAAAAAAAAATAAAAAAAAAAATTTCAAAAAAAAATAAAAAAAAAATGAAAAAAAAATTTAAAAAAATTTCAAAAAAAAAATTTAAAAATTTTTTTTTAAAAAATTGAAAAAAAAATTTCGAAAAAAAAAAATTTTAAAAAAATTCTCAAAAAAATTTCGAAAAAAAAAAAAAAAAATTTCAAAAAAAAATCAAAAAAAAAAAGTTTCAAAAAAAATTTCAAAAAAATTTTCAAAAAAAAAAAATAAAAAAAAAATTCTCAAAAAAATTTCAAAAAAAAAATAAAAAAAAAATTTTCAAAAAAAAATTTTAAAAAAAATTTTTCAAAAAAAAATGAAAAAAAAAATTTTTCAAAAAAAAAATGAAAAAAAAAATTTTTCAAAAAAAAAATAATTTTCAAAAAAAAATAAAAAAAATTTTTCAAAAAAAAATAAAAAAAAAATTTCCAAAAAAAAAATTTAAAAAAAATTTCAAAAAAAAAATTTCAAAAAAAAATTTTTAAAAAAATTCTCAAAAAAATTTAAAAAAAAAAAAAAAAAAAAAAAAAAATTCTCAAAAAAATTAAAAAAAAAATAAAAAAAAAATTTTTCAAAAAAAAATGAAAAAAAAAAAATTTCAAAAAAAAAAAAAAAAAATGAAAAAAAAATTTTAAAAAAATTTCAAAAAAAAATTTTTAAAAAATTGAAAAAAAAATTTCGAAAAAAAAATTTTTAAAAAAATTCTCAAAAAAATTTCGAAAAAAAAATTTAAAAAAAAAATTTTCAAAAAATAATCAAAAAAAAAAATTCAAAAAAAATTTCAAAAAAATTTTCAAAAAAAAAATTCAAAAAAAAAATCAAAAAAAAAATTTTAAAAAAAATTCTCAAAAAAATTTCAAAAAAAAAAATAAAAAAAAAATTTAAAAAAAAAATGAAAAAAAAAATTTTCAAAAAAAAATGAAAAAAAAAATTTTCAAAAAAAAAATTCAAAAAAAAAAATTTAAAAAAAATTTTAGGAAAAAAATTCAAAAAAAAAATTTTAAAAAAAATTCTCAAAAAAATTTCAAAAAAAAAATAAAAAAAAAAATTTTCAAAAAAAAATAAAAAAAAAAATTTCAAAAAAAATAAATTTAAAAAAAATTTCAAAAAAAAATTTTAAAAAAATTGAAAAAAAAATTTCGAAAAAAAAATTTTTAAAAAAATTCTCAAAAAAATTTCGAAAAAAAAAATTAAAAATAAAATTTTCAAAAAAATATTTAAAAAAAAAATTTTCAAAAAAAAAATTTCAAAAAAGTTTTCGAAAAAAAAAATTTCAAAAAAAATTTCAAAAAAAATTTCAAAAAAATTTTCAAAAAAAATTTTTAAAAAATTGAAAAAAAAATTTCGAAAAAAAAAAATTTTTAAAAAAAATTCTCAAAAAAATTTCGAAAAAAAAATTAAAAAAAAAAATTTCAAAAAAAAATCAAAAAAAAAAAAAATTTCAAAAAAAATTTCAAAAAAAAAAATAAAAAAAAATCTCAAAAAAATTTCAAAAAAAAAATAAAAAAAAAAATTTTCAAAAAAAAATAAAAAAAAAATTAAAAAAAAAAATGAAAAAAAAAATGAAAAAAAAAATTTTCAAAAAAAAAATTCAAAAAAAAAAATTTAAAAAAAATTTCAAAAAAAAAATTCAAAAAAAAAATTAAAAAAAAAATTCTCAAAAAAATTTCAAAAAAAAAATAAAAAAAAAAATTTTCAAAAAAAAATAAAAAAAAAAATTTCAAAAAAAATAAATTTAAAAAAAATTTCAAAAAAAAATTTTAAAAAAATTTTTAAAAAAATTGAAAAAAAAATTTCGAAAAAAAAATTTTTAAAAAAATTCTCAAAAAAATTTCGAAAAAAAAATTAAAAATAAAATTTTCAAAAAAAAATTTTTAAAAAAAATTTTCAAAAAAAAAATTTCAAAAAAGTTTTCGAAAAAAAAAATTTCAAAAAAAATTTCAAAAAAATTTTCAAAAAAAATTTTTAAAAAATTGAAAAAAAAATTTCGAAAAAAAAAATTTTAAAAAATTTCCAAAAAAAAAAAAAAAAAAAATTTCAAAAAAAAGTCAAAAAAAAAAAATTTCAAAAAAAATTTCAAAAAAAAAAATAAAAAAAAAAATCTCAAAAAAATTTCAAAAAAAAAATAAAAAAAAAAATTTTCAAAAAAAATAAAAAAAAAATTTCAAAAAAAATAAAAAAAAATAAAAAAAAAATTTTTCAAAAAAAAATTTAAAAAAAAATTTTTCAAAAAAAAATGAAAAAAAAAATTTTTCAAAAAAAAAATGAAAAAAAAAATTTTTCAAAAAAAAAAAAATTTTCAAAAAAAAATAAAAAAATTTTCAAAAAAAAATAAAAAAAAAAAATTTCCAAAAAAAAAATTTAAAAAAAATTTCAAAAAAAAAATTTCAAAAAAAAATTTAAAAAAAATTATCAAAAAAATTTCGAAAAAAAAAAATAAAAAAAAAATTTCAAAAAAAAAAATTTCAAATAAAATAAATTTAAAAAAAATTTCAAAAAAAAATCAAAAAAAAAATTTAAAAAAAATTGAAAAAAAAATTTCGAAAAAAAAAATTTCAAAAAAAAAAAAAAAAAAAAAATTTTCAAAAAAAAATTAAAAAAAAATTCAAAAAAAAAAAATGAAAAATAAATTTAAAAAAAAATTCAAAAAAAAATTTAAAAAATTTTTTAAAAAAATTGAAAAAAAAATTTCGAAAAAAAAATTTTTTAAAAAATTCTCAAAAAAATTTCGAAAAAAAAATTTTAAAAAAATTTCTCAAAAAATAATCAAAAAAAAAAATTCAAAAAAAATTTCAAAAAAATTTTCAAAAAAAAAAATTCAAAAAAAAAATAAAAAAAAAAAATTTTAAAAAAAATTCTCAAAAAAATTTCAAAAAAAAAAAATAAAAAAAAAAATTTTCAAAAAAAAAATAAAAAAAAATTTCAAAAAAAATTAATTTAAAAAAAATTTCAAAAAAAAATCAAAAAAAAAATTTTTAAAAAATTGAAAAAAAAATTTCGAAAAAAAAATTTCAAAAAAAAAAATAAAAAAAAAAATTTTCAAAAAAAAATAAAAAAAAAATTTCAAAAAAAAAAAAAATGAAAAATAAATTTAAAAAAAATTTCAAAAAAAATTTAAAAAAAAATTTTTCAAAAAAAAAATGAAAAAAGAAATTTTTCAAAAAAAAATTTAAAAAAAAATTTTTCAAAAAAAAAATGAAAAAAGAAATTTTTCAAAAAAAAATGAAAAAAAAAATTTTTCAAAAAAAAATAATTTACAAAAAAAAATAAAAAAATTTTTCAAAAATTTTTTTTAAATTTTTTTTTTTGAATTTTTTTTTTTTGAAAATTTTTTTTTTCATTTTTTTTTGAAAATTTTTTTTTTTCATTTTTTTTTTAAATTTTTTTTTTATTTTTTTTTGAAAATTTTTTTTTTTATTTTTTTTTTGAAATTTTTTTGAGTTTTTTTTTTTATTTTTTTTTTTGAAATTTTTTTTGAAATTTTTTTTTTTTTTGATTTTTTTTTTAAATTTTTTTTTTTTTTTTTTTTTTCTAAATTTTTTTGAGAATTTTTTTAAAATTTTTTTTTTCGAAATTTTTTTTTCAATTTTTTAAAAATTTTTTTTGAAAATTTTTTTGAAATTTTTTTTGAAATTTTTTTTGAAATTTTTTTTTCGAAAACTTTTTTGAAATTTTTTTTGAAATTTTTTTTTTGAAAATTTTTTTTTTTAATTTTTTTTTGAAAATTTTATTTTTAATTTTTTTTTTCGAAATTTTTTTGAGAATTTTTTTAAAAATTTTTTTTTCGAAATTTTTTTTTCAATTTTTTTAAAATTTTTTTTAAAATTTTTTTTTGAAATTTTTTTTGAATTTATTTTTTTTGAAATTTTTTTTAAAATTTTTTTTTGAAAATTTTTTTTTTATTTTTTTTTTTGAAATTTTTTTGAGAATTTTTTTTTTAATTTTTTTTTTGAATTTTTTTTTTGAAATTTTTTTTAAATTTTTTTTTTTGAATTTTTTTTTTGAAAATTTTTTTTTTCATTTTTTTTTGAAAATTTTTTTTTTTCATTTTTTTTTTAAATTTTTTTTTTATTTTATTTTTTGAAATTTTTTTTAAATTTTTTTTTTTAATTTTTTTTTTGAATTTTTTTTTTGAAAATTTTTTTGAAATTTTTTTTGAATTTTTTTTTGATTATTTTTTGAAAATTTTTTTTTTTAATTTTTTTTTCGAAATTTTTTTGAGAATTTTTTTAAAAATTTTTTTTTCGAAATTTTTTTTTCAATTTTTTTAAAATTTTTTTTGAAATTTTTTTAAAATTTTTTTTTCATTTTTTTTTTCTTTTTGAAATTTTTTTTTTTCATTTTTTTTTGAAAAATTTTTTTTTTATTTTTTTTTTTAATTTTTTTGAGAATTTTTTTTTTTTTTTTTTGAAATTTTTTTGAAATTTTTTTGAGAATTTTTTTAAAAATTTTTTTTTGAAATTTTTTTTTTGAAATTTTTCTTAAATTTTTTTTTTTGGAAATTTTTTTTTTTATTTTTTTTTGAAAAATTTTTTTTATTTTTTTTTGAAAATTATTTTTTTTTGAAAAATTTTTTTTTCATTTTTTTTTTGAAAAATTTTTTTTTTCATTTTTTTTTGAAAAATTTTTTTTAAAATTTTTTTTTGAAAAATTTTTTTTTTATTTTTTTTTTGAAATTTTTTTGAGAATTTTTTTTTTATTTTTTTTTTTGAAAATTTTTTTGAAATTTTTTTTGAAATTTTTTTTTTTTTGATTTTTTTTTGAATTTTTTTTTTTTTATTTTTTTTTCGAAATTTTTTTGAGAATTTTTTTAAAATTTTTTTTTTCGAAATTTTTTTTTCAATTTTTTAAAATTTTTTTTTTAAATTTTTTTTTTGAAATTTTTTTTAAATTTTTTTTTTTGGAAATTTTTTTTTTTATTTTTTTTTGAAAAATTTTTTTTATTTTTTTTTGAAAATTATTTTTTTTTTGAAAAATTTTTTTTTTCATTTTTTTTTTGAAAAATTTTTTTTTTCATTTTTTTTTGAAAAATTTTTTTTAAAATTTTTTTTTGAAAATTTTTTTTTTTAATTTTTTTTTTGAAATTTTTTTGAGAATTTTTTTAAAAATTTTTTTTTGAAATTTTTTTTTGAAATTTTTCTTAAATTTTTTTTTTTGGAAATATTTTTTTTTTATTTTTTTTTGAAAAATTTTTTTTATTTTTTTTTGAAAATTATTTTTTTTTTGAAAAATTTTTTTTTTCATTTTTTTTTTTAAAAATTTTTTTTTTCATTTTTTTTTGAAAAATTTTTTTTAAAATTTTTTTTTGAAAATTTTTTTTTTATTTTTTTTTTGAAATTTTTTTGAGAATTTTTTTTTTATTTTTTTTTTTGAAAATTTTTTTGAAATTTTTTTTGAAATTTTTTTTTTTTGATTTTTTTTTGAAATTTTTTTTTTTTTATTTTTTTTTTCGAAATTTTTTTGAGAATTTTTTTAAAATTTTTTTTTTCGAAATTTTTTTTTCAATTTTTTAAAAAATTTTTTTTAAATTTTTTTTTTGAAATTTTTTTTAAATTTTTTATTTGGGAATTTTTTTTTTTTATTTTTTTTTGAAAAATTTTTTTTTTCATTTTTTTTTTGAAAAATTTTTTTTTTCATTTTTTTTTGAAAAATTTTTTTTTAAATTTTTTTTTGAAAAATTTTTTTTTTATTTTTTTTTGAAATTTTTTTTAAATTTATTTTTCGTTTTTTTTTTTTTTTTGAAATTTTTTTTTATTTTTTTTTTGAAAATTTTTTTTTGAAATTTTTTTTTTTGAAATTTTTCTGAGAATTTTTTTTTTAAATTTTTTTTTTGAATTTTTTTTTATTTTTTTTTTAAATTTTTTTTTTTATTTTTTTTTGAAATTTTTTTTTTTTTATTTTTTTTTTGAAATTTTTTTGAGATTTTTTTTTTTAATTTTTTTTTTGAATTTTTCTTTGAAAATTTTTTTGAAAATTTTTTTGAAATTTTTTTTGAATTTTTTTTTTGATTATTTTTTGAAAATTTTTTTTTCAAATTTTTTTTTCGAAATTTTTTTGAGAATTTTTTTAAAAATTTTTTTTTCGAAATTTTTTTTTTTATTTTTTTAAAAAATTTTTTTAAATTTTTTTTTGAAATTTTTTTTAAATTTATTTTTCATTTTTTTTTTTTTTTTTTTTTTGAAATTTTTTTTTTATTTTTTTTTGAAAAATTTTTTTTTTTTTTTTTTTTTGAAATTTTTTTTTCGAAATTTTTTTTTCAATTTTTTTAAAATTTTTTTTTTTGATTTTTTTTTGAAATTTTTTTTAAATTTATTTTTTTTGAAATTTTTTTTTTTTTTTTTTGAAAAATTTTTTTTTTCTTTTTTTTTTGAAATTTTTTTGAGAATTTTTTTTAAAATTTTTTTTTTAAATTTTTTTTTTGAATTTTTTTTTTCGAAATTTTTCTTTCAATTTTTTTAAAATTTTTTTTTGAAATTTTTTTAAAATTTTTTTTTCATTTTTTTTTTTTTTTTTTTGAAATTTTTTTGAGATTTTTTTTTTTATTTTTTTTTTATTTTTTTTTTGAAATTTTTTTGAGAATTTTTTTAAAAATTTTTTTTTGAAATTTTTTTTTTGAAATCTTTTTTAAATTTTTTTTTTGGAAATTTTTTTTTTTATTTTTTTTTGAAAAATTTTTTTTATTTTTTTTTGAAAATTATATTTTTTTTGAAAAATTTTTTTTTTCATTTTTTTTTGAAAAATTTTTTTTTTCATTTTTTTTTTGAAATTTTTTTTAAAAAATTTGTTTTTGAAAAATTTTTTTTTTATTTTTTTTTATTTTTTTTGAAATTTTTTTTTTTTTATTTTTTTTTTGAAATTTTTTTTGAGAATTTTTTTAAAAATTTTTTTTTCGAAATTTTTTTTTCAATTTTTTTTAAATTTTTTTTTGAAATTTTTTTTTTAATTTTTTTTTTAATTTTTTTTTTTTATTTTTTTTTTGAATTTTTTTTTTGAAAATTTTTTTGAAATTTTTTTTGAAATTTTTTTTTTTTGATTATTTTTTGAACATTTTTTTTTTAAATTTTTTTTTCGAAAGTTATTTGAGAATTTTTTTAAAAATTTTTTTTTCGAAATTTTTTTTTCAATTTTTCTAAAATTTTTTTTTAAATTTTTATTTGAAATTTTTTTTAAATTTATTTTTTTTTAATTTTTTTTTTTTTTTAAATTTTTTTTTTTATTTTTTTTTTGAAATTTTTTTGAGAATTTTTTTTTTTAATTTTTTTTTTGAATTTTTTTTTTGAAATTTTTTTAAAATTTTTTTTTTTGAATTTTTTTTTTGAAAAATTTTTTTTTTCATTTTTGAAAATTTTTTTTTTTCATTTTTTTTTGAAATTTTTATTTTATTTTTTTTTTTGAAATTTTTTTGAGAATTTTTTTTAAAATTTTTTTTTTAATTTTTTTTTTGAATTTTTTTTTTGAAAATTTTTTTGAAATTTTTTTTGAATTTTTTTTTTGATTATTTTTTGAAATTTTTTTTTTTAAATTTTTTTTTCGAAATTTTTTTGAGAATTTTTTTAAAAATTTTTTTTTCGAAATTTTTTTTTTTCATTTTTTTTGATATTTTGAAAAAAAATTTTTTTCATTTTTTTTGAAAAATTTTTTTTTCATTTTTTTTTTTGAAAAATTTTTTTTTAAATTTTTTTTTGAAAAATTTTTTTTTATTTTTTTTTGAAATTTTTTTTTTTTATTTTTTTTTTTAAAGAAAATTTTATTTTTTTTTTTTTTTTGAAATTTTTTTGAGAATTTTTTTTATTTTTTTTTGAATTTTTTTTTTTGAAAATTTTTTTGAAATTTTTTTTGAAATTTTTTTTTTCGAAAACTTTTTTGAAATTTTTTTTGAAATTTTTTTTTTGAAAATTTTTTTTTAAATTTTTTTTTGAAAATTTTTTTTTTAATTTTTTTTTTGAAATTTTTTTGAGAATTTTTTTTAAAATTTTTTTTTTAATTTTTTTTTTTGAATTTTTTTTTTGAAAATTTTTTTGAAATTTTTTTTGAATTTTTTTTTTTTATTATTTTTTGAAAATTTTTTTTTAAAATTTTTTTTTCGAAAATTTTTTGAGAATTTTTTTAAAATTTTTTTTTTTCCAAATTTTTTTTTCAATTTTTTTAAATTTTTTTTTAAAATTTTTTTTTGAAATTTTTTTAAAATTTTTTTTTCATTTTTTTTTTTTTTTGAAATTTTTTTGAGAATTT
Organism: Chrysolina oricalcia; assembly: GCA_944452925.2. Lineage (NCBI taxonomy): Eukaryota > Metazoa > Arthropoda > Insecta > Coleoptera > Chrysomelidae > Chrysolina > Chrysolina oricalcia. The sequence continues at coordinate 33,218,117 of OX101819.2, forward strand.
TTTTAAAAATTTTTTTGATAATTTTTTTTTTTTATTTTTATTTTGAAATTTTTTTGAGAATTTTTTTAAAAATTTTTTTTTGAAATTTTTTTTTTTAATTTTTTTTTTGGAAATTTTTTTTTTTTATTTTTTTTTGAAAAATTTTTTTTATTTTTTTTTGTAAATTATTTTTTTCTTTGAAAAATTTTTTTTTAAATTTTTTTTTGAAAATTTTATTTTTAATTTTTTTTTCGAAATTTTTTTGAGAATTTTTTAAAAAATTTTTTTTTCGAAATTTTTTTTTCAATTTTTTTTTAATTTTTTTTAAAATTTTTTTTGAAATTTTTTTTAAATTTATTTTTCATTTTTTTTTTTTTGAAAAATTTTTTTGAATTTTTTTTTTGAAATTTTTTTTAAATTTTTTTTTTTGAATTTTTTTTTGAAAATTTTTTTTTTTCATTTTTTTTTGAAATTTTTTTTTTTCATTTTTTTTTGAAATTTTTTTTTTATTTTTTTTTTTGAAATTTTTTTGAGAATTTTTTTTAAAATTTTTTTTTTAATTTTTTTTTTGAATTTTTTATTTGAAAATTTTTTTGAAATTTTTTTTGAATTTTTTTTTTTGATTATTTTTTGAAAATTTTTTTTTTTATTTTTTTTTCGAAATTTTTTTGAGAATTTTTTTAAAAATTTTTTTTTCAATTTTTTTAAAATTTTTTTTTAAATTTTTTTTTGAAATTTTTTTTAAATTTATTTTTCTTTTTATTTTTTTTGAATTTTTTTTTTATTTTTTTTTGAAAAATTTTTTTTTATTTTTTTTTTGAAATTTTTTTGATAATTTTTTTATAATTTTTTTTTGAAATTTTTTTTTTCTTTTTTTTTTGAAATTTTTTTGAGAATTTTTTTTAAAATTTTTTTTTTAATTTTTTTTTTTGAATTTTTTTTTTCGAAATTTTTTTTTCAATTTTTTTAAAATTTTTTTTTGAAATTTTTTTGAGAATTTTTTTTTTTATTTTTTTTTTATTTTTTTTTTTGAAATTTTTTTGAGAATTTTTTTAAAAATTTTTTTTTGAAATTTTTTTTTTGAAATTTTTTTTTTCTAAATTTTTTTTTTGGAAATTTTTTTTTTCATTTTTTTTTTGAAAAATTTTTTTTTAAATTTTTTTTTGAAAAATTTTTTTTTTATTTTTTTTTTATTTTTTTTTGAATTTTTTTTTTTTTGAAAATTTTTTTTTTATTTTTTTTTTGAAATTTTTTGAGAATTTTTTTTTTATTTTTTTTTTGAAAATTTTTTTGAAATTTTTTTTGAAATTTTTTTTTTTGATTTTTTTTTGAAAATTTTTTTTTTTATTTTTTTTTCGAAATTTTTTTGAGAATTTTTTTAAAATTTTTTTTTTTCGAAATTTTTTTTTCAATTTTTTAAAAATTTTTTTTAAAATTTTTTTTTGAAATTTTTTTAAATTTTTTTTTTATTTTTTTTTTATTTTTTTTTGAAATTTTTTTTTATTTTTTTTTGAAATTTTTTTTTTTAAATTTTTTTGAGATTTTTTTTTTAAATTTTTTTTTTGAATTTTTTTTTGAAAATTTTTTTGAAATTTTTTTTGAAATTTTTTTTTTCGAAAACTTTTTTGAAATTTTTTTTGAAATTTTTTTTTTGAAAATTTTTTTTTTTTTAATTTTTTTTTGAAAATTTTTTTTTTAATTTTTTTTCCAATTTTTTTTTGAGAATTTTTTTAAAAATTTTTTTTTCGAAATTTTTTTTTCAATTTTTTTAAATTTTTTTTTAAAATTTTTTTTTGAAATTTTTTTTTTATTTTTTTTTGAAAATTTTTTTTTTATTTTTTTTTTGAAATTTTTTTGAGAATTTTTTTTTTAATTTTTTTTTTGAATTTTTTTTTTTTGAAATTTTTTTTGAAATTTTTTTTTTTGAAATTTTTTTTTTCGAAAACTTTTTTGAAATTTTTTTTTTGAAAAGTTTTTTTTTTTATTTTTTTTTTGAAATTTTTTTAAAAATTTTTTTTTTGAATTTTTTTTTTCGAAATTTTTTTTCGAATTTTTTTTAAATTTTTTTTTTGGAAATTTTTTTTTTTGAAATTTTTTTTTGAAAACTTTTTTGAAATTTTTTTTTTGAATTTTTTTTTAAATTTTTTTTTTCGAAATTTTTTTTTTGAAATTTTTTTTTTAAATTTTTATTTTTGAAATTTTTTTTTTTATTTTTTTTTTAATTTTTTTTGAAAAATTTTTTTTTTCATTTTTTTGAGAATTTTTTTTTATTTTTTTTTTGAATTTTTTTTTTTGAAAATTTTTTTGAAAATTTTTTTGAAATTTTTTTTGAAATTTTTTTTTTCGAAAACTTTTTTGAAATTTTTTTTGAAATTTTTTTTTTTGAAATTTTTTTTTAAATTTTTTTTTGAAAATTTTTTTTTTAATTTTTTTTTTGAAATTTTTTTGAGAATTTTTTTTTAAATTTTTTTTTTAATTTTTTTTTTGAATTTTTTTTTTTGAAAATTTTTTTGAAATTTTTTTTGAATTTTTTTTTTGATTATTTTTTGAAAATTTTTTTTTTAAATTTTTTTTTCGAAAATTTTTTGAGAATTTTTTTAAAAATTTTTTTTTTCGAAATTTTTTTTTCAATTTTTTTAAATTTTTTTTTTTTAATTTTTTTTTGAAAAATTTTTTTTTTATTTTTTTTTTTTAATTTTTTTGATAATTTTTTTTTTTATTTTTTTTTAATTTTTTTTTTTGAAATTTTTTTGAGAATTTTTTTAAAAATTTTTTTTTGAAATTTTTTTTTTAAATTTTTTTTTTTGGAAATTTTTTTTTTTATTTTTTTTTGAAAAATTTATTTTATTTTTTTTTGTAAATTATTTTTTTTTTGAAAAATTTTTTTTTAAATTTTTTTTTGAAAATTTCATTTTTAATTTTTTTTTCGAAATTTTTTTGAGAATTTTTTTAAAAATTTTTTTTTCGAAATTTTTTTTTCAATTTTTTTTAAATTTTTTTTTTAATTTTTTTTGAAATTTTTTTTAAATTTATTTTTCATTTTTTTTTTGAAAAATTTTTTTTTTATTTTTTTTTTGAAATTTTTTTGAGAATTTTTTTTTTATTTTTTTGAGAATTTTTTTTTTTGAAATTTTTTTTTTGATTATTTTTTGAAATTTTTTTTTTTATTTTTTTTTCGAAATTTTTTTGAGAATTTTTTTAAAAATTTTTTTTTAAATTTTTTTTTGAAATTTTTTTTAATTAAACATTTTTTTTTTGAATTTTTTTTGAATTTTTTTTTTATTTTTTTTTGAAAATTTTTTTTTTTATTTTTTTTTTTGAAATTTTTTTTTCGAAATTTTTTTTTCAATTTTTTTAAATTTTTTTTTTATTTTTTTTTGAAATTTTTTTTAAATTTATTTTTTTTGAAATTTTTTTTTTTGGAAATTTTTTTTTTTTTTTTTTTTTTGAAAAATTTTTTTTATTTTTTTTTGAAATTTTTTTTTTTTTTTGAAAAATTTTTTTTTCATTTTTTTTTTGAAAAATTTTTTTTTTTTCATTTTTTTTTGAAAAATTTTTTTTTTAATTTTTTTTTGAAAAATTTTTTTTTTATTTTTTTTTTGAAATTTTTTCGAGAATTTTTTTTAAATTTTTTTTTTGAATTTTTTTTTTCGAAATTTTTTTCGAATTTTTTTTAAATTTTTTTTTTCGAAAACTTTTTTGAAATTTTTTTTTTGAAAAGTTTTTTTTTTATTTTTTTTTTGAAATTTTTTTAAACATTTTTTTTTTGAATTTTTTTTTTCGAAATTTTTTTTCGAATTTTTTTTAAATTTTTTTTTTGGAAATTTTTTTTTTTGAAATTTTTTTTTGAAAACTTTTTTGAAATTTTTTTTAAAATTTTTTTTTTCGAAATTTTTTTTAAATTTTTTTTTTGAAAATTTTTTTTTAAATTTTTATTTTTGAAATTTTTTTTTTTATTTTTTTTTTGGAATTTTTTTTTTAATTTTTTTTGAAAAATTTTTTTTTTCATTTTTTTTGATTTTTTTTTTTTTTGAAAAATTTTTTTTTTCATTTTTTTTGAAAAATTTTTTTTTCATTTTTTTTTTTGAAAAATTTTTTTTTAAATTTTTTTTTGAAAAATTTTTTTTATTTTTTTTTTATTTTTTTTTGAAATTTTTTTTTTTTATTTTTTTTTGAAAGAAAATTTTATTTTTTTTTTTTTTTTGAAATTTTTTTGAGAATTTTTTTTATTTTTTTTTGAATTTTTTTTTTGAAAATTTTTTTGAAAATTTTTTTGAAATTTTTTTTGAAATTTTTTTTTTCGAAAACTTTTTTGAAATTTTTTTTGAAATTTTTTTTTTGAAAATTTTTTTTTTAATTTTTTTTTGAAAATTTTTTTTTAAATTTTTTTTTGGAAATTTTTTTGAGAATTTTTTTTAAAATTTTTTTTTTAATTTTTTTTTTGAATTTTTTTTTTTGAAAATTTTTTTGAAATTTTTTTTGAATTTTTTTTTTTTGATTATTTTTTGAAAATTTTTTTTTAAAATTTTTTTTTCGAAAATTTTTTGAGAATTTTTTTAAAATTTTTTTTTTTCGAAATTTTTTTTTCAATTTTTTTAATTTTTTTTTTTTTTAATTTTTTTTTGAAATTTTTTTAAATTTTTTTTTTCATTTTTTTTTTTTTTTTTTTTTTGAAATTTTTTTGAGAATTTTTTTAAAAATTTTTTTGATAATTTTTTTTTTTCATTTTTTTTTTATTTTTTTTTTGAAATTTTTTTGAGAATTTTTTTAAAAATTTTTTTTTGAATTTTTTTTTTTTATTTTTTTTTTGGAAATTTTTTTTTTTTTATTTTTTTTTGAAAAATTTTTTTTATTTTTTTTTGTAAATTATTTTTTTTTTTGAAAAATTTTTTTTTAAATTTTTTTTTGAAAATTTTATTTTTAATTTTTTTTTCGAAATTTTTTTGAGAATTTTTTTAAAAATTTTTTTTGAAATTTTTTTTAAATTTATTTTTCATTTTTTTTTTTTTTTTGAAAAATTTTTTTTTTATTTTTTTTTTGAAATTTTTTTGAGAATTTTTTTTTTAATTTTTTTTTTGAATTTTTTTTTTGAAATTTTTTTTAAATTTTTTTTTTTGAATTTTTTTTTGAAAATTTTTTTTTTTCATTTTTTTTTGAAATTTTTTTTTTTTCATTTTTTTTTTAAATTTTTTTTTTATTTTTTTTTTGAAATTTTTTTGAGAATTTTTTTTAAAATTTTTTTTTAAATTTTTTTTTTTAATTTTTTTTTTGAAAATGTTTTTGAAATTTTTTTTAGATTTTTTTTTTGATTATTTTTTGAAAATTTTTTTTTTAATTTTTTTTTCGAAATTTTTTTGAGAATTTTTTTAAAAATTTTTTTTTCGAAATTTTTTTTTCAATTTTTTTAAAATTTTTTTTTAAATTTTTTTTTGAAATTTTTTTTAAATTTATTTTTCTTTTTTTTTTTTTTTTTTTTTTTTTTTTTTTTTTTTTTTTTGAAATTTTTTTGAAATTTTTTTATTATTTTTTTTTGAAAAATTTTTTTTAAATTTTTTTTTGAAATTTTTTTTTCGAAATTTTTTTTTCAAATTTTTTAAAATTTTTTTTTTGATTTTTTTTGAAATTTTTTTTAAATTTATTTTTTTTGAAATTTTTTTTTTATTTTTTTTTGAAATTTTTTTTTTTTATTTTTTTTTTGAAATTTTTTTGATAATTTTTTTATAATTTTTTTTTTCATTTTTTTTTGAAATTTTTTTTTTCTTTTTTTTTGAAATTTTTTTGAGAATTTTTTTTAAAATTTTTTTTTTAATTTTTTTTTTTGAATTTTTTTTTTCGAAATTTTTTTTTCAATTTTTTTAAAATTTTTTTTTGAAATTTTTTTGAGAATTTTTTTTTTTTTTTTTTTTTTATTTTTTTTTTGAAATTTTTTTGAGAATTTTTTTAAAAATTTTTTTTTGAAATTTTTTCTAAATTTTTTTTTTGGAAATTTTTTTTTTATTTTTTTTTGAAAAATTTTTTTTATTTTTTTTTGAAAATTATTTTTTTTTTGAAAAATTTTTTTTTTCATTTTTTTTTGAAAAAATTTTTTTTTCATTTTTTTTTTGAAAAATTTTTTTTTAAATTTTTTTTTGAAAAATTTTTTTTTATTTTTTTTTTGAAATTTTTTTGAGAATTTTTTTTTTATTTTTTTTTTGAAAATTTTTTTGAAATTTTTTTTGAAATTTATTTTTTTTTGATTTTTTTTTGAAATTTTTTTTTTTTTATTTTTTTTTTCGAAATTTTTTTTTCAAATTTTTTAAAATTTTTTTTTTGATTTTTTTTGAAATTTTTTTTAAATTTATTTTTTTTGAAATTTTTTTTTTATTTTTTTTTGAAATTTTTTTTTTTTATTTTTTTTTTGAAATTTTTTTGATAATTTTTTTATAATTTTTTTTTTCATTTTTTTTTGAAATTTTTTTTTTCTTTTTTTTTGAAATTTTTTTGAGAATTTTTTTTAAAATTTTTTTTTTAATTTTTTTTTTTGAATTTTTTTTTTCGAAATTTTTTTTTCAATTTTTTTAAAATTTTTTTTTGAAATTTTTTTGAGAATTTTTTTTTTTTTTTTTTTTTTATTTTTTTTTTGAAATTTTTTTGAGAATTTTTTTAAAAATTTTTTTTTGAAATTTTTTCTAAATTTTTTTTTTGGAAATTTTTTTTTTATTTTTTTTTGAAAAATTTTTTTTATTTTTTTTTGAAAATTATTTTTTTTTTGAAAAATTTTTTTTTTCATTTTTTTTTGAAAAAATTTTTTTTTCATTTTTTTTTTGAAAAATTTTTTTTTAAATTTTTTTTTGAAAAATTTTTTTTTATTTTTTTTTTGAAATTTTTTTGAGAATTTTTTTTTTATTTTTTTTTTGAAAATTTTTTTGAAATTTTTTTTGAAATTTATTTTTTTTTGATTTTTTTTTGAAATTTTTTTTTTTTTATTTTTTTTTTCGAAATTTTTTTGAGAATTTTTTTTTAAATTTTTTTCAAATTTTTTTTTCATTTTTTTTTTTATTTTTTTTTGAATTTTTTTTTTATTTTTTTTTGAAATTTTTTTTTTTTTTTTTTGAAATTTTTTTGAGAATTTTTTTAAAAATTTTTTTTTTTAATTTTTTTTTTGAAATTTTTAAATTTTTTTTTTGGAAATTTTTTTTTTTTATTTTTTTTTGAAAAATTTTTTATTTTTTTTTTAAATTTTTTTTTTTTTTTGAAAAATTTTTTTTTTCATTTTTTTTTTTGAAAATTTTTTTTTTCATTTTTTTTTTGAAAAATTTTTTTTTAAATTTTTTTTTGAAAAATTTTTTTTTAATTTTTTTTTTATTTTTTTTTGAATTTTTTTTTTTTGAAAATTTTTTTTTATTTTTTTTTTGAAATTTTTTTGAGAATTTTTTTTTTATTTTTTTTTTGAAAATTTTTTTGAAATTTTTTTTGAAATTTTTTTTTTTTGATTTTTTTTTGAAAATTTTTTTTTAAATTTTTTTTTCGAAATTTTTTTGAGAATTTTTTTAAAAATTTTTTTTTATTTTTTTTTTATTTTTTTTTGAAATGTTTATTTATTTTTTTTTTAAATTTTTTTTTCATTTTTTTTTTGAAATTTTTTTGAGATTTTTTTTTAAAATTTTTTTTTTGAATTTTTTTTTGAAAATTTTTTTGAAATTTTTTTTGAAATTTTTTTTTTCGAAAACTTTTTTGAAATTTTTTTTGAAATTTTTTTTTTGAAAATTTTTTTTTTTAAATTTTTTTTTGAAAATTTTTTTTTTAATTTTTTTTCCAATTTTTTTTTTGAGAATTTTTTTAAAAATTTTTTTTTCGAAATTTTTTTTTCAATTTTTTTAATTTTTTTTTTTAAATTTTTTTTTGAAATTTTTTTTTTTATTTTTTTTTGAAAATTTTTTTTTTTTATTTTTTTTTTGAAATTTTTTTGAGAATTTTTTTTTTAATTTTTTTTTTGAATTTTTTTTTTCGAAATTTTTTTTGAAATTTTTTTTTTTGAAATTTTTTTTTCGAAAACTTTTTTGAAATTTTTTTTTGAAAAGTTTTTTTTTTATTTTTTTTTTGAAATTTTTTTAAAAATTTTTTTTTTTGAATTTTTTTTTTCGAAATTTTTTTTCGAATTTTTTTTAAATTTTTTTTTTGGAAATTTTTTTTTTTGAAATTTTTTTTTGAAAACTTTTTTGAAATTTTTTTTTGAATTTTTTTTTAAAATTTTTTTTTTCGAAATTTTTTTTTTGAAAATTTTTTTTTAAATTTTTATTTTTGAAATTTTTTTTTTATTTTTTTTTGGAATTTTTTTTTTTTATTTTTTTTGAAAAATTTTTTTTTTCATTTTTTTTGAAAAATTTTTTTTTTAAATTTTTTTTTGAAAATTTTTTTTTTATTTTTCTTTTATTTTTTTTTGAAATTTTTTTTTTTTATTTTTTTTTGAAAATTTTATTTTATTTTTTTTTTTCGAAATTTTTTTTTCAATTTTTTTTTTATTTTTTTTTGAAATTTTTTTTAAATTTATTTTTTTTGAAATTTTTTTTTTTGGAAATTTTTTTTTTTATTTTTTTTTGAAAAATTATTTTATTTTTTTTTGAAATTTTTTTTTTTTTTTGAAAAATTTTTTTTTCATTTTTTTTTTGAAAAATTTTTTTTTTTTCATTTTTTTTTGAAAAATTTTTTTTTTAATTTTTTTTTGAAAAATTTTTTTTTTATTTTTTTTTTGAAATTTTTTCGAGAATTTTTTTTAAATTTTTTTTTTGAATTTTTTTTTTCGAAATTTTTTTCGAATTTTTTTTAAATTTTTTTTTTCGAAAACTTTTTTGAAATTTTTTTTTTGAAAAGTTTTTTTTTTATTTTTTTTTTGAAATTTTTTTAAACATTTTTTTTTTGAATTTTTTTTTTCGAAATTTTTTTTCGAATTTTTTTTAAATTTTTTTTTTGGAAATTTTTTTTTTTGAAATTTTTTTTTGAAAACTTTTTTAAAATTTTTTTTTTTCGAAATTTTTTTTAAATTTTTTTTTTGAAAATTTTTTTTTAAATTTTTATTTTTGAAATTTTTTTTTTTATTTTTTTTTTGGAATTTTTTTTTTTAATTTTTTTTGAAAAATTTTTTTTTTCATTTTTTTTGATTTTTTTTTTTTGAAAAATTTTTTTTTTCATTTTTTTTGAAAAATTTTTTTTTCATTTTTTTTTTTGAAAAATTTTTTTTTAAATTTTTTTTTGAAAAATTTTTTTTATTTTTTTTTTATTTTTTTTTGAAATTTTTTTTTTTTATTTTTTTTTGAAAGAAAATTTTATTTTTTTTTTTTTTTTTGAAATTTTTTTGAGAATTTTTTTTATTTTTTTTTGAATTTTTTTTTTGAAAATTTTTTTGAAAATTTTTTTGAAATTTTTTTTGAAATTTTTTTTTTCGAAAACTTTTTTGAAATTTTTTTTGAAATTTTTTTTTTGAAAATTTTTTTTTAAATTTTTTTTTGAAAATTTTTTTTTTAATTTTTTTTTGGAAATTTTTTTGAGAATTTTTTTTAAAATTTTTTTTTTAATTTTTTTTTTGAATTTTTTTTTTTGAAAATTTTTTTGAAATTTTTTTTGAATTTTTTTTTTTTGATTATTTTTTGAAAATTTTTTTTTAAAATTTTTTTTTCGAAAATTTTTTGAGAATTTTTTTAAAATTTTTTTTTTTCGAAATTTTTTTTTAAATTTTTTTAATTTTTTTTTTTTTTAATTTTTTTTTGAAATTTTTTTAAATTTTTTTTTTCATTTTTTTTTTTTTTTTTTTTTGAAATTTTTTTGAGAATTTTTTTAAAAATTTTTTTGATAATTTTTTTTTTTCATTTTTTTTTTATTTTTTTTTTGAAATTTTTTTGAGAATTTTTTTAAAAATTTTTTTTTGAAATTTTTTTTTTTATTTTTTTTTTGGAAATTTTTTTTTTTTATTTTTTTTTGAAAAATTTTTTTTATTTTTTTTTGTAAATTATTTTTTTTTTTGAAAAATTTTTTTTTAAATTTTTTTTTGAAAATTTTATTTTTAATTTTTTTTTCGAAATTTTTTTGAGAATTTTTTTAAAAATTTTTTTTTCGAAATTTTTTTTTCAATTTTTTTTAAATTTTTTTAAAAATTTTTTTTGAAATTTTTTTTAAATTTATTTTTCATTTTTTTTTTTTTTTTGAAAAATTTTTTTTTAAATTTTTTTTTTAATTTTTTTTTTGAATTTTTTTTTTGAAATTTTTTTAAAATTTTTTTTTTTGAATTTTTTTTTGAAAATTTTTTTTTTTCATTTTTTTTTGAAATTTTTTTTTTTCATTTTTTTTTGAAATTTTTTTTTTATTTTTTTTTTGAAATTTTTTTGAGAATTTTTTTAAAAATTTTTTTTTCGAAATTTTTTTTTCAATTTTTTTAAAATTTTTTTTTTTATTTTTTTTTGAAATTTTTTTTTCTTTTTTTTTTTTTTTTTTTTTTTTTTTTTTTTTTTTTTTTTTTTTTTTTTTTTTTTTTTTTTTTGAAATTTTTTTTTTTGAAATTTTTTTGAAATTTTTTTGAAATTTTTTTATTATTTTTTTTTGAAAAATTTTTTTTAAATTTTTTTTTGAAATTTTTTTTTCGAAATTTTTTTTTCAAATTTTTTAAAATTTTTTTTTTGATTTTTTTTGAAATTTTTTTTAAATTTATTTTTTTTGAAATTTTTTTTTTATTTTTTTTTGAAAATTTTTTTTTTATTTTTTTTTTGAAATTTTTTTGATAATTTTTTTATAATTTTTTTTTTCATTTTTTTTTGAAATTTTTTTTTTCTTTTTTTTTTCATTTTTTTTTGAAATTTTTTTTTTCTTTTTTTTTGAAATTTTTTTGAGAATTTTTTTTAAAATTTTTTTTTTAATTTTTTTTTTTGAATTTTTTTTTTCGAAATTTTTTTTTTCAATTTTTTTAAAATTTTTTTTTGAAATTTTTTTGAGAATTTTTTTTTTTTTTTTTTTTATTTTTTTTTTGAAATTTTTTTGAGAATTTTTTTAAAAATTTTTTTTTGAAATTTTTTCAAAATTTTTTTTTTGGAAATTTTTTTTTTTATTTTTTTTTGAAAAATTTTTTTTATTTTTTTTTGAAAATTATTTTTTTTTTGAAAAATTTTTTTTTTCATTTTTTTTTGAAAAAATTTTTTTTTCATTTTTTTTTTGAAAAATTTTTTTTTAAATTTTTTTTTGAAAAATTTTTTTTTATTTTTTTTTTGAAATTTTTTTGAGAATTTTTTTTTTATTTTTTTTTGAAAATTTTTTTGAAATTTTTTTTGAAATTTATTTTTTTTTGATTTTTTTTTGAAATTTTTTTTTTTTTATTTTTTTTTTCGAAATTTTTTTGAGAATTTTTTTTGAAATTTTTTTCAAATTTTTTTTTCATTTTTTTTTTTATTTTTTTTTGAATTTTTTTTTTATTTTTTTTTGAAATTTTTTTTTTTTTTTTTTTTGAAATTTTTTTGAGAATTTTTTTAAAAATTTTTTTTTTTAATTTTTTTTTTGAAATTTTTTAATTTTTTTTTTGGAAATTTTTTTTTTTTATTTTTTTTTGAAAAATTTTTTATTTTTTTTTTAAATTTTTTTTTTTTTTTGAAAAATTTTTTTTTTCATTTTTTTTTTGAAAATTTTTTTTTTCATTTTTTTTTTGAAAAATTTTTTTTTAAATTTTTTTTTGAAAAATTTTTTTTTTATTTTTTTTTTATTTTTTTTTGAATTTTTTTTTTTTTGAAAATTTTATTTCATTTTTTTTTTTGAAATTTTTTTGAGAATTTTTTTTTTATTTTTTTTTTGAAAATTTTTTTGAAATTTTTTTTGAAATTTTTTTTTTTTGATTTTTTTTTGAAAATTTTTTTTTTTATTTTTTTTTCGAAATTTTTTTGAGAATTTTTTTAAAAATTTTTTTTTATTTTTTTTTTATTTTTTTTTGAAATGTTTATTTATTTTTTTTTTAAATTTTTTTTTCATTTTTTTTTTGAAATTTTTTTGAGATTTTTTTTTAAAATTTTTTTTTTGAATTTTTTTTTGAAAATTTTTTTGAAATTTTTTTTGAAATTTTTTTTTTCGAAAACTTTTTTGAAATTTTTTTTGAAATTTTTTTTTGAAAATTTTTTTTTTTTAATTTTTTTTTGAAAATTTTTTTTTTAATTTTTTTTCCAATTTTTTTTTGAGAATTTTTTTAAAAATTTTTTTTTCGAAATTTTTTTTTCAATTTTTTTAATTTTTTTTTTTTAATTTTTTTTTGAAATTTTTTTTTTTATTTTTTTTTGAAAATTTTTTTTTTTTATTTTTTTTGTGAAATTTTTTTGAGAATTTTTTTTTTAATTTTTTTTTTGAATTTTTTTTTTCGAAATTTTTTTTGAAATTTTTTTTTTTGAAATTTTTTTTTTCGAAAACTTTTTTGAAATTTTTTTTTTGAAAAGTTTTTTTTTTATTTTTTTTTTGAAATTTTTTTAAAAATTTTTTTTTTGAATTTTTTTTTTCGAAATTTTTTTTCGAATTTTTTTTAAATTTTTTTTTTGGAAATTTTTTTTTTTGAAATTTTTTTTTGAAAACTTTTTTGAAATTTTTTTTTGAATTTTTTTTTAAAATTTTTTTTTTCGAAATTTTTTTTTTGAAAATTTTTTTTTAAATTTTTATTTTTGAAATTTTTTTTTTTATTTTTTTTTTGGAATTTTTTTTTTTTATTTTTTTTGAAAAATTTTTTTTTTCATTTTTTTTGAAAAATTTTTTTTTTTAAATTTTTTTTTGAAAATTTTTTTTTAATTTTTTTTTTATTTTTTTTTGAAATTTTTTTTTTTTATTTTTTTTTGAAAATTTTATTTTATTTTTTTTTTTTGAAATTTTTTTGAGAATTTTTTTTTATTTTTTTTTTGAATTTTTTTTTTTGAAAATTTTTTTGAAAATTTTTTTGAAATTTTTTTTGAAATTTTTTTTTTCGAAAACTTTTTTGAAATTTTTTTTGAAATTTTTTTTTTGAAATTTTTTTTTTTAATTTTTTTTTGAAAATTTTTTTTTTAATTTTTTTTTTGAAATTTTTTTGAGAATTTTTTTTAAAATTTTTTTTTAATTTTTTTTTTGAATTTTTTTTTTTGAAAATTTTTTTGAAATTTTTTTTGAATTTTTTTTTTTGATTATTTTTTGAAAATTTTTTTTTAAATTTTTTTTTCGAAAATTTTTTGAGAATTTTTTTAAAAATTTTTTTTTTCGAAATTTTTTTTTCAATTTTTTTAAATTTTTTTTTCTAAATTTTTTTTTGAAAAATTTTTTTTTTATTTTTTTTTTCAATTTTTTTGATAATTTTTTTTTTTATTTTTTTTAAATTTTTTTTTTGAAATTTTTTTGAGAATTTTTTTAAAAATTTTTTTTTGAAATTTTTTTTTTAAATTTTTTTTTTTGGAAATTTTTTTTTTTTATTTTTTTTTGAAAAATTTTTTTTATTTTTTTTTGTAAATTATTTTTTTTTTGAAAAATTTTTTTTTTATTTTTTTTTTGAAAATTTTATTTTTAATTTTTTTTTCGAAATTTTTTTGAGAATTTTTTTAAAAATTTTTTTTTCGAAATTTTTTTTTCAATTTTTTTTAAATTTTTTTTTTAATTTTTTTTGACATTTTTTTAAAATTTATTTTTCATTTTTTTTTTTTTTGAAAAATTTTTTTTTTATTTTTTTTTTGAAATTTTTTTGAGAATTTTTTTTTTATTTTTTTGAGAATTTTTTTTTTTGAAAATTTTTTTGAAATTTTTTTTGAAATTTTTTTTTGATTATTTTTTGAAAATTTTTTTTTTAATTTTTTTTCCAATTTTTTTTTGAGAATTTTTTTAAAAATTTTTTTTTCGAAATTTTTTTTTCAATTTTTTTAATTTTTTTTTTTAAATTTTTTTTTGAAATTTTTTTTTTTATTTTTTTTTGAAAATTTTTTTTTTTTATTTTTTTTTTGAAATTTTTTTGAGAATTTTTTTTTTAATTTTTTTTTTGAATTTTTTTTTTCGAAATTTTTTTTGAAATTTTTTTTTTTGAAATTTTTTTTTCGAAAACTTTTTTGAAATTTTTTTTTTGAAAAGTTTTTTTTTTATTTTTTTTTTGAAATTTTTTTAAAAATTTTTTTTTTGAATTTTTTTTTTCGAAATTTTTTTTCGAATTTTTTTTAAATTTTTTTTTTGGAAATTTTTTTTTTTGAAATTTTTTTTTGAAAACTTTTTTGAAATTTTTTTTTGAATTTTTTTTTAAAATTTTTTTTTTCGAAATTTTTTTTTTTGAAAATTTTTTTTTAAATTTTTATTTTTGAAATTTTTTTTTTATTTTTTTTTGGAATTTTTTTTTTTTATTTTTTTTGAAAAATTTTTTTTTTCATTTTTTTTGAAAAATTTTTTTTTTAAATTTTTTTTTGAAAATTTTTTTTTTATTTTTTTTTTATTTTTTTTTGAAATTTTTTTTTTTTATTTTTTTTTGAAAATTTTATTTTATTTTTTTTTTTCGAAATTTTTTTTTCAATTTTTTTTTTATTTTTTTTTGAAATTTTTTTTAAATTTATTTTTTTTGAAATTTTTTTTTTTGGAAATTTTTTTTTTTATTTTTTTTTGAAAAATTATTTTATTTTTTTTTGAAATTTTTTTTTTTTTTTGAAAAATTTTTTTTTCATTTTTTTTTTGAAAAAATTTTTTTTTTTCATTTTTTTTTGAAAAATTTTTTTTTTAATTTTTTTTTGAAAAATTTTTTTTTTATTTTTTTTTTAAAATTTTTTCGAGAATTTTTTTTAAATTTTTTTTTTGAATTTTTTTTTTCGAAATTTTTTTCGAATTTTTTTTAAATTTTTTTTTTCGAAAACTTTTTTGAAATTTTTTTTTTGAAAAGTTTTTTTTTTATTTTTTTTTTGAAATTTTTTTAAACATTTTTTTTTTGAATTTTTTTTTTCGAAATTTTTTTTCGAATTTTTTTTAAATTTTTTTTTTGGAAATTTTTTTTTTTGAAATTTTTTTTTGAAAACTTTTTTAAAATTTTTTTTTTTCGAAATTTTTTTTAAATTTTTTTTTTGAAAATTTTTTTTTAAATTTTTATTTTTGAAATTTTTTTTTTTATTTTTTTTTTGGAATTTTTTTTTTTAATTTTTTTTGAAAAATTTTTTTTTTCATTTTTTTTGATTTTTTTTTTTTTTGAAAAATTTTTTTTTTCATTTTTTTTGAAAAATTTTTTTTTCATTTTTTTTTTTGAAAAATTTTTTTTTAAATTTTTTTTTGAAAAATTTTTTTTATTTTTTTTTAATTTTTTTTTGAAATTTTTTTTTTTATTTTTTTTTGAAAGAAAATTTTATTTTTTTTTTTTTTTTTGAAATTTTTTTGAGAATTTTTTTTATTTTTTTTTGAATTTTTTTTTTGAAAATTTTTTTGAAAATTTTTTTGAAATTTTTTTTGAAATTTTTTTTTTCGAAAACTTTTTTGAAATTTTTTTTGAAATTTTTTTTTTGAAAATTTTTTTTTAAATTTTTTTTTGAAAATTTTTTTTAAAATTTTTTTTTGGAAATTTTTTTGAGAATTTTTTTTAAAATTTTTTTTTTAATTTTTTTTTTGAATTTTTTTTTTTGAAAATTTTTTTGAAATTTTTTTTGAATTTTTTTTTTTTGATTATTTTTTGAAAATTTTTTTTTAAAATTTTTTTTTCGAAAATTTTTTGAGAATTTTTTTAAAATTTTTTTTTTTCGAAATTTTTTTTTAAATTTTTTTAATTTTTTTTTTTTTTAATTTTTTTTTGAAATTTTTTTAAATTTTTTTTTTCATTTTTTTTTTTTTTTTTTTTTGAAATTTTTTTGAGAATTTTTTTAAAAATTTTTTTGATAATTTTTTTTTTTCATTTTTTTTTTATTTTTTTTTTGAAATTTTTTTGAGAATTTTTTTAAAAATTTTTTTTTGAAATTTTTTTTTTTATTTTTTTTTTGGAAATTTTTTTTTTTTATTTTTTTTTGAAAAATTTTTTTTATTTTTTTTTGTAAATTATTTTTTTTTTTGAAAAATTTTTTTTTAAATTTTTTTTTGAAAATTTTATTTTTAATTTTTTTTTCGAAATTTTTTTGAGAATTTTTTTAAAAATTTTTTTTTCGAAATTTTTTTTTCAATTTTTTTTAAATTTTTTTAAAAATTTTTTTTGAAATTTTTTTAAAATTTATTTTTCATTTTTTTTTTTTTTTTGAAAAATTTTTTTTTTAATTTTTTTTTTAATTTTTTTTTTGAATTTTTTTTTTGAAATTTTTTTAAAATTTTTTTTTTTGAATTTTTTTTTGAAAATTTTTTTTTTTCATTTTTTTTTGAAATTTTTTTTTTTTCATTTTTTTTTGAAATTTTTTTTTTATTTTTTTTTTGAAATTTTTTTGAGAATTTTTTTTAAAATTTTTTTTTAAATTTTTTTTTTGAATTTTTTTTTTGAAAATGTTTTTGAAATTTTTTTTAGATTTTTTTTTGATTATTTTTTGAAAATTTTTTTTTTAATTTTTTTTTCGAAATTTTTTTGAGAATTTTTTTAAAAATTTTTTTTTAAATTTTTTTTTTGAATTTTTTTTTTGAAAATGTTTTTGAAATTTTTTTTAGATTTTTTTTTGATTATTTTTTGAAAATTTTTTTTTTAATTTTTTTTTCGAAATTTTTTTGAGAATTTTTTTAAAAATTTTTTTTTTAATTTTTTTTTTTGAATTTTTTTTTTCGAAATTTTTTTTTTCAATTTTTTTAAAATTTTTTTTTGAAATTTTTTTGAGAATTTTTTTTTTTTTTTTTTTTTATTTTTTTTTTGAAATTTTTTTGAGAATTTTTTTAAAAATTTTTTTTTGAAATTTTTTCAAAATTTTTTTTTTGGAAATTTTTTTTTTTATTTTTTTTTGAAAAATTTTTTTTATTTTTTTTTGAAAATTATTTTTTTTTTGAAAAATTTTTTTTTTCATTTTTTTTTGAAAAAATTTTTTTTTCATTTTTTTTTTGAAAAATTTTTTTTTAAATTTTTTTTTGAAAAATTTTTTTTTATTTTTTTTTTGAAATTTTTTTGAGAATTTTTTTTTTATTTTTTTTTTGAAAATTTTTTTGAAATTTTTTTTGAAATTTATTTTTTTTTGATTTTTTTTTGAAATTTTTTTTTTTTTATTTTTTTTTTCGAAATTTTTTTGAGAATTTTTTTTGAAATTTTTTTCAAATTTTTTTTTCATTTTTTTTTTTATTTTTTTTTGAATTTTTTTTTTATTTTTTTTTGAAATTTTTTTTTTTTTTTTTTTTGAAATTTTTTTGAGAATTTTTTTAAAAATTTTTTTTTTTAATTTTTTTTTTGAAATTTTTTAATTTTTTTTTTGGAAATTTTTTTTTTTTATTTTTTTTTGAAAAATTTTTTATTTTTTTTTTAAATTTTTTTTTTTTTTTGAAAAATTTTTTTTTTCATTTTTTTTTTGAAAATTTTTTTTTCATTTTTTTTTTGAAAAATTTTTTTTTAAATTTTTTTTTGAAAAATTTTTTTTTTATTTTTTTTTTATTTTTTTTTGAATTTTTTTTTTTTTGAAAATTTTATTTCATTTTTTTTTTGAAATTTTTTTGAGAATTTTTTTTTTATTTTTTTTTTGAAAATTTTTTTGAAATTTTTTTTGAAATTTTTTTTTTTTGATTTTTTTTTGAAAATTTTTTTTTAAATTTTTTTTTCGAAATTTTTTTGAGAATTTTTTTAAAAATTTTTTTTTATTTTTTTTTTATTTTTTTTTGAAATGTTTATTTATTTTTTTTTTAAATTTTTTTTTCATTTTTTTTTTGAAATTTTTTTGAGATTTTTTTTTAAAATTTTTTTTTTGAATTTTTTTTTGAAAATTTTTTTGAAATTTTTTTTGAAATTTTTTTTTTCGAAAACTTTTTTGAAATTTTTTTTGAAATTTTTTTTTGAAAATTTTTTTTTTTAATTTTTTTTTGAGAATTTTTTTAAAAATTTTTTTTTCGAAATTTTTTTTTCAATTTTTTTAATTTTTTTTTTTTAATTTTTTTTTGAAATTTTTTTTTTTATTTTTTTTTGAAAATTTTTTTTTTTATTTTTTTTGTGAAATTTTTTTGAGAATTTTTTTTTTAATTTTTTTTTTGAATTTTTTTTTTCGAAATTTTTTTTGAAATTTTTTTTTTCGAAAACTTTTTTGAAATTTTTTTTTTGAAAAGTTTTTTTTTTATTTTTTTTTTGAAATTTTTTTAAAAATTTTTTTTTTGAATTTTTTTTTTCGAAATTTTTTTTCGAATTTTTTTTAAATTTTTTTTTTGGAAATTTTTTTTTTTGAAATTTTTTTTTGAAAACTTTTTTGAAATTTTTTTTTGAATTTTTTTTTAAAATTTTTTTTTTCGAAATTTTTTTTTTGAAAATTTTTTTTTAAATTTTTATTTTTGAAATTTTTTTTTTTATTTTTTTTTTGGAATTTTTTTTTTTATTTTTTTTGAAAAATTTTTTTTTTCATTTTTTTTGAAAAATTTTTTTTTTTAAATTTTTTTTTGAAAATTTTTTTTTAATTTTTTTTTTATTTTTTTTTGAAATTTTTTTTTTTTATTTTTTTTTGAAAATTTTATTTTATTTTTTTTTTTTGAAATTTTTTTGAGAATTTTTTTTTATTTTTTTTTTGAATTTTTTTTTTTGAAAATTTTTTTGAAAATTTTTTTTGAAATTTTTTTTGAAATTTTTTTTTTCGAAAACTTTTTTGAAATTTTTTTTGAAATTTTTTTTTTGAAATTTTTTTTTTTAATTTTTTTTTGAAAATTTTTTTTTTAATTTTTTTTTTGAAATTTTTTTGAGAATTTTTTTTAAAATTTTTTTTTAATTTTTTTTTTGAATTTTTTTTTTTGAAAATTTTTTTGAAATTTTTTTTGAATTTTTTTTTTTGATTATTTTTTGAAAATTTTTTTTTAAATTTTTTTTTCGAAAATTTTTTGAGAATTTTTTTAAAAATTTTTTTTTTCGAAATTTTTTTTTCAATTTTTTTAAATTTTTTTTTCTAAATTTTTTTTTGAAAAATTTTTTTTTTATTTTTTTTTTCAATTTTTTTGATAATTTTTTTTTTTATTTTCTTTAAATTTTTTTTTTGAAATTTTTTTGAGAATTTTTTTAAAAATTTTTTTTTGAAATTTTTTTTTTAAATTTTTTTTTTTGGAAATTTTTTTTTTTTATTTTTTTTTGAAAAATTTTTTTTATTTTTTTTTGTAAATTATTTTTTTTTTGAAAAATTTTTTTTTTATTTTTTTTTTGAAAATTTTATTTTTAATTTTTTTTTCGAAATTTTTTTGAGAATTTTTTTAAAAATTTTTTTTTCGAAATTTTTTTTTCAATTTTTTTTAAATTTTTTTTTTAATTTTTTTTGACATTTTTTTAAAATTTATTTTTCATTTTTTTTTTTTTTGAAAAATTTTTTTTTTATTTTTTTTTTGAAATTTTTTTGAGAATTTTTTTTTTATTTTTTTGAGAATTTTTTTTTTTGAAAATTTTTTTGAAATTTTTTTTGAAATTTTTTTTTTGATTATTTTTTGAAAATTTTTTTTTTAATTTTTTTTCCAATTTTTTTTTGAGAATTTTTTTAAAAATTTTTTTTTCGAAATTTTTTTTTCAATTTTTTTAATTTTTTTTTTTAAATTTTTTTTTGAAATTTTTTTTTTTATTTTTTTTTGAAAATTTTTTTTTTTTATTTTTTTTTTGAAATTTTTTTGAGAATTTTTTTTTTAATTTTTTTTTTGAATTTTTTTTTTCGAAATTTTTTTTGAAATTTTTTTTTTTGAAATTTTTTTTTCGAAAACTTTTTTGAAATTTTTTTTTTGAAAAGTTTTTTTTTTATTTTTTTTTTGAAATTTTTTTAAAAATTTTTTTTTTGAATTTTTTTTTTCGAAATTTTTTTTCGAATTTTTTTTAAATTTTTTTTTTGGAAATTTTTTTTTTTGAAATTTTTTTTTGAAAACTTTTTTGAAATTTTTTTTTGAATTTTTTTTTAAAATTTTTTTTTTCGAAATTTTTTTTTTTGAAAATTTTTTTTTAAATTTTTATTTTTGAAATTTTTTTTTTATTTTTTTTTGGAATTTTTTTTTTTTATTTTTTTTGAAAAATTTTTTTTTTCATTTTTTTTGAAAAATTTTTTTTTTAAATTTTTTTTTGAAAATTTTTTTTTTATTTTTTTTTTATTTTTTTTTGAAATTTTTTTTTTTTATTTTTTTTTGAAAATTTTATTTTATTTTTTTTTTTCGAAATTTTTTTTTCAATTTTTTTTTAATTTTTTTTTGAAATTTTTTTTAAATTTATTTTTTTTGAAATTTTTTTTTTTGGAAATTTTTTTTTTTATTTTTTTTTGAAAAATTATTTTATTTTTTTTTGAATTTTTTTTTTTTTTTTGAAAAATTTTTTTTTCATTTTTTTTTTGAAAAATTTTTTTTTTTTCATTTTTTTTTGAAAAATTTTTTTTTTAATTTTTTTTTGAAAAATTTTTTTTTTATTTTTTTTTTTAAATTTTTTCGAGAATTTTTTTTAAATTTTTTTTTTGAATTTTTTTTTTCGAAATTTTTTTCGAATTTTTTTTAAATTTTTTTTTTCGAAAACTTTTTTGAAATTTTTTTTTTGAAAAGTTTTTTTTTTATTTTTTTTTTGAAATTTTTTTAAACATTTTTTTTTTGAATTTTTTTTTTCGAAATTTTTTTTCGAATTTTTTTTAAATTTTTTTTTTGGAAATTTTTTTTTTTGAAATTTTTTTTTGAAAACTTTTTTAAAATTTTTTTTTTTCGAAATTTTTTTTAAATTTTTTTTTTGAAAATTTTTTTTTTAATTTTTATTTTTGAAATTTTTTTTTTTATTTTTTTTTTGGAATTTTTTTTTTTAATTTTTTTTGAAAAATTTTTTTTTTCATTTTTTTTGATTTTTTTTTTTTTTGAAAAATTTTTTTTTTCATTTTTTTTGAAAAATTTTTTTTTCATTTTTTTTTTTGAAAAATTTTTTTTTAAATTTTTTTTTGAAAAATTTTTTTTATTTTTTTTTTATTTTTTTTTGAAATTTTTTTTTTTATTTTTTTTTGAAAGAAAATTTTATTTTTTTTTTTTTTTTTGAAATTTTTTTGAGAATTTTTTTTATTTTTTTTTGAATTTTTTTTTTGAAAATTTTTTTGAAAATTTTTTTGAAATTTTTTTTGAAATTTTTTTTTTCGAAAACTTTTTTGAAATTTTTTTTGAAATTTTTTTTTTGAAAATTTTTTTTTAAATTTTTTTTTGAAAATTTTTTTTAAAATTTTTTTTTGGAAATTTTTTTGAGAATTTTTTTTAAAATTTTTTTTTTAATTTTTTTTTTGAATTTTTTTTTTTGAAAATTTTTTTGAAATTTTTTTTGAATTTTTATTTTTTGATTATTTTTTGAAAATTTTTTTTTAAAATTTTTTTTTCGAAAATTTTTTGAGAATTTTTTTAAAATTTTTTTTTTTCGAAATTTTTTTTAAAATTTTTTTAATTTTTTTTTTTTTTAATTTTTTTTTGAAATTTTTTTAAATTTTTTTTTTCATTTTTTTTTTTTTTTTTTTTTGAAATTTTTTTGAGAATTTTTTTAAAAATTTTTTTGATAATTTTTTTTTTTCATTTTTTTTTTATTTTTTTTTTGAAATTTTTTTGAGAATTTTTTTAAAAATTTTTTTTTGAAATTTTTTTTTTTATTTTTTTTTTGGAAATTTTTTTTTTTTATTTTTTTTTGAAAAATTTTTTTTATTTTTTTTTGTAAATTATTTTTTTTTTTGAAAAATTTTTTTTTAAATTTTTTTTTGAAAATTTTATTTTTAATTTTTTTTTCGAAATTTTTTTGAGAATTTTTTTAAAAATTTTTTTTTCGAAATTTTTTTTTCAATTTTTTTTAAATTTTTTTAAAAATTTTTTTTGAAATTTTTTTTAAATTTATTTTTCATTTTTTTTTTTTTTTTGAAAAATTTTTTTTTTAATTTTTTTTTTAATTTTTTTTTTGAATTTTTTTTTTGAAATTTTTTTAAAATTTTTTTTTTTGAATTTTTTTTTGAAAATTTTTTTTTTTCATTTTTTTTTGAAATTTTTTTTTTTTCATTTTTTTTTGAAATTTTTTTTTTATTTTTTTTTTGAAATTTTTTTGAGAATTTTTTTTAAAATTTTTTTTTAAATTTTTTTTTTGAATTTTTTTTTTGAAAATGTTTTTGAAATTTTTTTTAGATTTTTTTTTGATTATTTTTTGAAAATTTTTTTTTTAATTTTTTTTTCGAAATTTTTTTGAGAATTTTTTTAAAAATTTTTTTTTCGAAATTTTTTTTTCAATTTTTTTAAAATTTTTTTTTTAATTTTTTTTTGAAATTTTTTTTAAATTTATTTTTCTTTTTTTTTTTTTTTTTTTTTTTTTTTTTTTTTTTTTTTTTTTTTTTTTTTTTTTTTTTTTTTTTTTTTTTTTTTTTTTTTTTTATTATTTTTTTTTGAAAAATTTTTTTTAAATTTTTTTTTGAAATTTTTTTTTCGAAATTTTTTTTTCAAATTTTTTAAAATTTTTTTTTTGATTTTTTTTGAAATTTTTTTTAAATTTATTTTTTTTGAAATTTTTTTTTTATTTTTTTTTGAAAATTTTTTTTTTTATTTTTTTTTTGAAATTTTTTTTGAAATTTTTTTTTTTTGATTTTTTTTTGAAAATTTTTTTTTAAATTTTTTTTTCGAAATTTTTTTGAGAATTTTTTTAAAAATTTTTTTTTATTTTTTTTTTATTTTTTTTTGAAATGTTTATTTATTTTTTTTTTAAATTTTTTTTTCATTTTTTTTTGAAATTTTTTTGAGATTTTTTTTTAAAATTTTTTTTTTGAATTTTTTTTTGAAAATTTTTTTGAAATTTTTTTTGAAATTTTTTTTTTCGAAAACTTTTTTGAAATTTTTTTTGAAATTTTTTTTTGAAAATTTTTTTTTTTTAATTTTTTTTTGAAAATTTTTTTTTTAATTTTTTTTCCAATTTTTTTTTGAGAATTTTTTTAAAAATTTTTTTTTCGAAATTTTTTTTTCAATTTTTTTAATTTTTTTTTTTTAATTTTTTTTTGAAATTTTTTTTTTTATTTTTTTTTGAAAATTTTTTTTTTGAATTTTTTTTTTCGAAATTTTTTTTGAAATTTTTTTTTTTGAAATTTTTTTTTTCGAAAACTTTTTTGAAATTTTTTTTTTGAAAAGTTTTTTTTTTATTTTTTTTTTGAAATTTTTTTAAAAATTTTTTTTTTGAATTTTTTTTTTCGAAATTTTTTTTCGAATTTTTTTTAAATTTTTTTTTTGGAAATTTTTTTTTTTGAAATTTTTTTTTGAAAACTTTTTTGAAATTTTTTTTTGAATTTTTTTTTAAAATTTTTTTTTTCGAAATTTTTTTTTTGAAAATTTTTTTTTAAATTTTTATTTTTGAAATTTTTTTTTTTATTTTTTTTTTGGAATTTTTTTTTTTTTATTTTTTTTGAAAAATTTTTTTTTTCATTTTTTTTGAAAAATTTTTTTTTTAAAATTTTTTTTTGAAAATTTTTTTTTAATTTTTTTTTTATTTTTTTTTGAAATTTTTTTTTTTTATTTTTTTTTGAAAATTTTATTTTATTTTTTTTTTTTGAAATTTTTTTGAGAATTTTTTTTTATTTTTTTTTTGAATTTTTTTTTTTGAAAATTTTTTTGAAAATTTTTTTGAAATTTTTTTTGAAATTTTTTTTTTCGAAAACTTTTTTGAAATTTTTTTTGAAATTTTTTTTTTGAAATTTTTTTTTTTAATTTTTTTTTGAAAATTTTTTTTTAAATTTTTTTTTTTGAAATTTTTTTGAGAATTTTTTTTAAAATTTTTTTTTAATTTTTTTTTTGAATTTTTTTTTTTGAAAATTTTTTTGAAATTTTTTTTGAATTTTTTTTTTTGATTATTTTTTGAAAATTTTTTTTTAAATTTTTTTTTCGAAAATTTTTTGAGAATTTTTTTAAAAATTTTTTTTTTCGAAATTTTTTTTTCAATTTTTTTAAATTTTTTTTTCTAAATTTTTTTTTGAAAAATTTTTTTTTTATTTTTTTTTTCAATTTTTTTGATAATTTTTTTTTTTATTTTTTTTAAATTTTTTTTTTGAAATTTTTTTGAGAATTTTTTTAAAAATTTTTTTTTGAAATTTTTTTTTTAAATTTTTTTTTTTGGAAATTTTTTTTTTTTATTTTTTTTTGAAAAATTTTTTTTATTTTTTTTTGTAAATTATTTTTTTTTTGAAAAATTTTTTTTTTATTTTTTTTTTGAAAATTTTATTTTTAATTTTTTTTTCGAAATTTTTTTGAGAATTTTTTTAAAAATTTTTTTTTCGAAATTTTTTTTTCAATTTTTTTTAAATTTTTTTTTTAATTTTTTTTGACATTTTTTTAAAATTTATTTTTCATTTTTTTTTTTTTTGAAAAATTTTTTTTTTATTTTTTTTTTTGAAATTTTTTTGAGAATTTTTTTTTTATTTTTTTGAGAATTTTTTTTTTTGAAAATTTTTTTGAAATTTTTTTTGAAATTTTTTTTTTGATTATTTTTTGAAAATTTTTTTTTTATTTTTTTTTCGAAATTTTTTTGAGAATTTTTTTTTTTGAAAATTTTTTTGAAAATTTTTTTGAAATTTTTTTTGAAATTTTTTTTTTCGAAAACTTTTTTGAAATTTTTTTTGAAATTTTTTTTTTGAAATTTTTTTTTTGAAATTTTTTTGAGAATTTTTTTAAAAATTTTTTTTTAATTTTTTTTTTGAATTTTTTTTTTTGAAAATTTTTTTGAAATTTTTTTTGAATTTTTTTTTTTGATTATTTTTTGAAAATTTTTTTTTCATTTTTTTTTTGAAAAATTTTTTTTTAAATTTTTTTTTGAAAATTTTTTTTTATTTTTTTTTTATTTTTTTTTGAAATTTTTTTTTTTATTTTTTTTTGAAAATTTTATTTTTTTTTTTTTTTTGAAATTTTTTTGAGAATTTTTTTTTATTTTTTTTTTGAATTTTTTTTTTTGAAAATTTTTTTGAAAATTTTTTTGAAATTTTTTTTGAAATTTTTTTTTTCGAAAACTTTTTTGAAATTTTTTTTGAAATTTTTTTTTTTGAAATTTTTTTTTAAATTTTTTTTTGAAAATTTTTTTTTTAATTTTTTTTTTGAAATTTTTTTGAGAATTTTTTTTAAAATTTTTTTTTTAATTTTTTTTTTGAATTTTTTTTTTTGAAAATTTTTTTGAAATTTTTTTTGAATTTTTTTTTTGATTATTTTTTGAAAATTTTTTTTTTAAATTTTTTTTTCGAAAATTTTTTGAGAATTTTTTTAAAAATTTTTTTTTTCGAAATTTTTTTTTCAATTTTTTTAAATTTTTTTTTTTTAATTTTTTTTTGAAAAATTTTTTTTTTATTTTTTTTTTTTAATTTTTTTGATAATTTTTTTTTTTATTTTTTTTTAATTTTTTTTTTTGAAATTTTTTTGAGAATTTTTTTAAAAATTTTTTTTTGAAATTTTTTTTTTAAATTTTTTTTTTTGGAAATTTTTTTTTTTATTTTTTTTTGAAAAATTTATTTTATTTTTTTTTGTAAATTATTTTTTTTTTGAAAAATTTTTTTTTAAATTTTTTTTTGAAAATTTCATTTTTAATTTTTTTTTCGAAATTTTTTTGAGAATTTTTTTAAAAATTTTTTTTTCGAAATTTTTTTTTCAATTTTTTTTAAATTTTTTTTTTAATTTTTTTTGAAATTTTTTTTAAATTTATTTTTCATTTTTTTTTTTGAAAAATTTTTTTTTTATTTTTTTTTTGAAATTTTTTTGAGAATTTTTTTTTTATTTTTTTGAGAATTTTTTTTTTTGAAAATTTTTTTGAAATTTTTTTTTTTGATTATTTTTTGAAATTTTTTTTTTTATTTTTTTTTCGAAATTTTTTTGAGAATTTTTTTAAAAATTTTTTTTAAAATTTTTTTTTGAAATTTTTTTTAATTAAACATTTTTTTTTTGAATTTTTTTTGAATTTTTTTTTTTATTTTTCTTTGAAAATTTTTTTTTTTATTTTTTTTTTTGAAATTTTTTTTTCGAAATTTTTTTTTCAATTTTTTTTTTATTTTTTTTTGAAATTTTTTTTAAATTTATTTTTTTTGAAATTTTTTTTTTTGGAAATTTTTTTTTTTATTTTTTTTTGAAAAATTATTTTATTTTTTTTTGAAATTTTTTTTTTTTTTTGAAAAATTTTTTTTTCATTTTTTTTTGAAAAATTTTTTTTTTTTCATTTTTTTTTGAAAAATTTTTTTTTTAATTTTTTTTTGAAAAATTTTTTTTTTATTTTTTTTTTGAAATTTTTTCGAGAATTTTTTTTAAATTTTTTTTTTGAATTTTTTTTTTCGAAATTTTTTTCGAATTTTTTTTAAATTTTTTTTTTCGAAAACTTTTTTGAAATTTTTTTTTTGAAAAGTTTTTTTTTTATTTTTTTTTTGAAATTTTTTTAAACATTTTTTTTTTGAATTTTTTTTTTCGAAATTTTTTTTCGAATTTTTTTTAAATTTTTTTTTTGGAAATTTTTTTTTTGAAAATTTTTTTGAAAATTTTTTTGAAATTTTTTTTGAAATTTTTTTTTTCGAAAACTTTTTTGAAATTTTTTTTGAAATTTTTTTTTTGAAAATTTTTTTTTAAATTTTTTTTTGAAAATTTTTTTTTAAATTTTTTTTTGGAAATTTTTTTGAGAATTTTTTTTAAAATTTTTTTTTTAATTTTTTTTTTGAATTTTTTTTTTTTGAAAATTTTTTTGAAATTTTTTTTGAATTTTTTTTTTTTGATTATTTTTTGAAAATTTTTTTTTAAAATTTTTTTTTCGAAAATTTTTTGAGAATTTTTTTAAAATTTTTTTTTTTCGAAATTTTTTTTTCAATTTTTTTAAATTTTTTTTTTTTAATTTTTTTTTGAAATTTTTTTAAATTTTTTTTTTCATTTTTTTTTTTTTTTTTTTTTTGAAATTTTTTTGAGAATTTTTTTAAAAATTTTTTTGATAATTTTTTTTTTCATTTTTTTTTTATTTTTTTTTTGAAATTTTTTTGAGAATTTTTTTAAAAATTTTTTTTTGAAATTTTTTTTTTTTATTTTTTTTTTGGAAATTTTTTTTTTTTTATTTTTTTTTGAAAAATTTTTTTTATTTTTTTTTGTAAATTATTTTTTTTTTTGAAAAATTTTTTTTTAAATTTTTTTTTGAAAATTTTATTTTTAATTTTTTTTTCGAAATTTTTTTGAGAATTTTTTTAAAAATTTTTTTTTCGAAATTTTTTTTTCAATTTTTTTTAAATTTTTTTAAAAATTTTTTTTGAAATTTTTTTTAAATTTATTTTTCATTTTTTTTTTTTTTTGAAAAATTTTTTTTTTATTTTTTTTTTGAAATTTTTTTGAGAATTTTTTTTTTAATTTTTTTTTTGAATTTTTTTTTTAAATTTTTTTTAAATTTTTTTTTTTGAATTTTTTTTTGAAAATTTTTTTTTTTCATTTTTTTTTGAAATTTTTTTTTTTTCATTTTTTTTTGAAATTTTTTTTTTATTTTTTTTTTGAAATTTTTTTGAGAATTTTTTTTAAAATTTTTTTTTAAATTTTTTTTTTGAATTTTTTTTTTGAAAATGTTTTTGAAATTTTTTTTAGATTTTTTTTTGATTATTTTTTGAAAATTTTTTTTTTAATTTTTTTTTCGAAATTTTTTTGAGAATTTTTTTAAAAATTTTTTTTTCGAAATTTTTTTTTCAATTTTTTTAAAATTTTTTTTTTAATTTTTTTTTGAAATTTTTTTTAAATTTATTTTTCTTTTTTTTTTTTTTTTTTTTTTTTTTTTTTTTTTTTTTTTTTTTTTTTTTTTTTTTTTTGAAATTTTTTTATTAT
Source organism: Chrysolina oricalcia (assembly GCA_944452925.2). Lineage (NCBI taxonomy): Eukaryota > Metazoa > Arthropoda > Insecta > Coleoptera > Chrysomelidae > Chrysolina > Chrysolina oricalcia. The sequence goes on from OX101819.2 coordinate 33,245,948, forward strand.
TTTTTTTTGAAAAATTTTTTTTAAATTTTTTTTTGAAATTTTTTTTTCGAAATTTTTTTTTCAAATTTTTTAAAATTTTTTTTTTGATTTTTTTTGAAATTTTTTTTAAATTTATTTTTTTTGAAATTTTTTTTTTATTTTTTTTTGAAAATTTTTTTTTTTATTTTTTTTTTGAAATTTTTTTGATAATTTTTTTATAATTTTTTTTTTCATTTTTTTTTGAAATTTTTTTTTTCTTTTTTTTTTCATTTTTTTTTGAAATTTTTTTTTTCTTTTTTTTTGAAATTTTTTTGAGAATTTTTTTTAAAATTTTTTTTTTAATTTTTTTTTTTGAATTTTTTTTTTCGAAATTTTTTTTTTCAATTTTTTTAAAAAATTTTTTTGAAATTTTTTTGAGAATTTTTTTTTTTTTTTTTTATTTTTTTTTTGAAATTTTTTTGAGAATTTTTTTAAAAATTTTTTTTTGAAATTTTTTCAAAATTTTTTTTTTGGAAATTTTTTTTTTTATTTTTTTTTGAAAAATTTTTTTTATTTTTTTTTGAAAATTATTTTTTTTTTGAAAAATTTTTTTTTTCATTTTTTTTTGAAAAAATTTTTTTTTCATTTTTTTTTTGAAAAATTTTTTTTTAAATTTTTTTTTGAAAAATTTTTTTTTATTTTTTTTTTGAAATTTTTTTGAGAATTTTTTTTTTATTTTTTTTTTGAAAATTTTTATGAAATTTTTTTTGAAATTTATTTTTTTTTGATTTTTTTTTGAAATTTTTTTTTTTTTATTTTTTTTTTCGAAATTTTTTTGAGAATTTTTTTTGAAATTTTTTTCAAATTTTTTTTTCATTTTTTTTTTTATTTTTTTTTGAATTTTTTTTTTATTTTTTTTTGAAATTTTTTTGAGAATTTTTTTTAAAATTTTTTTTTAAATTTTTTTTTTGAATTTTTTTTTTGAAAATGTTTTTGAAATTTTTTTTAGATTTTTTTTTGATTATTTTTTGAAAATTTTTTTTTTAATTTTTTTTTCGAAATTTTTTTGAGAATTTTTTTAAAAATTTTTTTTTCGAAATTTTTTTTTCAATTTTTTTAAAATTTTTTTTTTAATTTTTTTTTGAAATTTTTTTTAAATTTATTTTTCTTTTTTTTTTTTTTTTTTTTTTTTTTTTTTTTTTTTTTGAAATTTTTTTGAAATTTTTTTATTATTTTTTTTTGAAAAATTTTTTTCGAAATTTTTTTTTCAAATTTTTTAAAATTTTTTTTTTGATTTTTTTTGAAATTTTTTTTAAATTTATTTTTTTTGAAATTTTTTTTTATTTTTTTTTGAAAATTTTTTTTTTTATTTTTTTTTTGAAATTTTTTTGATAATTTTTTTATAATTTTTTTTTTCATTTTTTTTTGAAATTTTTTTTTTCTTTTTTTTTTCATTTTTTTTTGAAATTTTTTTTTTCTTTTTTTTTGAAATTTTTTTGAGAATTTTTTTTAAAATTTTTTTTTTAATTTTTTTTTTTGAATTTTTTTTTTCGAAATTTTTTTTTTCAATTTTTTTAAAATTTTTTTTTGAAATTTTTTTGAGAATTTTTTTTTTTTTTTTTTTTTATTTTTTTTTTGAAATTTTTTTGAGAATTTTTTTAAAAATTTTTTTTTGAAATTTTTTCAAAATTTTTTTTTTGGAAATTTTTTTTTTTATTTTTTTTTGAAAAATTTTTTTTATTTTTTTTTGAAAATTATTTTTTTTTTGAAAAATTTTTTTTTTCATTTTTTTTTGAAAAAATTTTTTTTTCATTTTTTTTTTGAAAAATTTTTTTTTAAATTTTTTTTTGAAAAATTTTTTTTTATTTTTTTTTTGAAATTTTTTTGAGAATTTTTTTTTTATTTTTTTTTGAAAATTTTTTTGAAATTTTTTTTGAAATTTATTTTTTTTTGATTTTTTTTTGAAATTTTTTTTTTTTTATTTTTTTTTTCGAAATTTTTTTGAGAATTTTTTTTGAAATTTTTTTCAAATTTTTTTTTCATTTTTTTTTTTATTTTTTTTTGAATTTTTTTTTTATTTTTTTTTGAATTTTTTTTTTTTTTTTTTTGAAATTTTTTTGAGAATTTTTTTAAAAATTTTTTTTTTTAATTTTTTTTTTGAAATTTTTAAATTTTTTTTTTGGAAATTTTTTTTTTTTATTTTTTTTTGAAAAATTTTTTATTTTTTTTTTAAATTTTTTTTTTTTTTTGAAAAATTTTTTTTTTCATTTTTTTTTTGAAAATTTTTTTTTTCATTTTTTTTTTGAAAAATTTTTTTTTAAATTTTTTTTTGAAAAATTTTTTTTTAATTTTTTTTTTATTTTTTTTTGAATTTTTTTTTTTTTGAAAATTTTTTTTTATTTTTTTTTTGAAATTTTTTTGAGAATTTTTTTTTTATTTTTTTTTTGAAAATTTTTTTGAAATTTTTTTTGAAATTTTTTTTTTTTTGATTTTTTTTTGAAAATTTTTTTTTAAATTTTTTTTTCGAAATTTTTTTGAGAATTTTTTTAAAAATTTTTTTTTATTTTTTTTTTATTTTTTTTTGAAATGTTTATTTATTTTTTTTTTAAATTTTTTTTTCATTTTTTTTTTGAAATTTTTTTGAGATTTTTTTTTAAAATTTTTTTTTTGAATTTTTTTTTGAAAATTTTTTTGAAATTTTTTTTGAAATTTTTTTTTTCGAAAACTTTTTTGAAATTTTTTTTGAAATTTTTTTTTTGAAAATTTTTTTTTTTAAATTTTTTTTTGAAAATTTTTTTTTTAATTTTTTTTCCAATTTTTTTTTGAGAATTTTTTTAAAAATTTTTTTTTCGAAATTTTTTTTTCAATTTTTTTAATTTTTTTTTTAATTTTTTTTTGAAATTTTTTTTTTTATTTTTTTTTGAAAATTTTTTTTTTTATTTTTTTTTTGAAATTTTTTTGAGAATTTTTTTTTTAATTTTTTTTTTGAATTTTTTTTTTCGAAATTTTTTTTGAAATTTTTTTTTTTGAAATTTTTTTTTTCGAAAACTTTTTTGAAATTTTTTTTTTGAAAAGTTTTTTTTTTATTTTTTTTTTGAAATTTTTTTAAAAATTTTTTTTTTGAATTTTTTTTTTCGAAATTTTTTTTCGAATTTTTTTTAAATTTTTTTTTTGGAAATTTTTTTTTTTGAAATTTTTTTTTGAAAACTTTTTTGAAATTTTTTTTTGAATTTTTTTTTAAAATTTTTTTTTTCGAAATTTTTTATTTGAAAATTTTTTTTTAAATTTTTATTTTTGAAATTTTTTTTTTTATTTTTTTTTTGGAATTTTTTTTTTTTTATTTTTTTTGAAAAATTTTTTTTTTCATTTTTTTTGAAAAATTTTTTTTTTAAATTTTTTTTTGAAAATTTTTTTTTAATTTTTTTTTAATTTTTTTTTGAAATTTTTTTTTTTTATTTTTTTTTGAAAATTTTATTTTATTTTTTTTTTTTGAAATTTTTTTGAGAATTTTTTTTTATTTTTTTTTTGAATTTTTTTTTTTGAAAATTTTTTTGAAAATTTTTTTGAAATTTTTTTTGAAATTTTTTTTTTCGAAAACTTTTTTGAAATTTTTTTTGAAATTTTTTTTTTGAAATTTTTTTTTTTAAATTTTTTTTTGAAAATTTTTTTTTTAATTTTTTTTTTGAAATTTTTTTGAGAATTTTTTTTAAAATTTTTTTTAAATTTTTTTTTTGAATTTTTTTTTTTGAAAATTTTTTTGAAATTTTTTTTGAATTTTTTTTTTTGATTATTTTTTGAAAATTTTTTTTTTAAATTTTTTTTTCGAAAATTTTTTGAGAATTTTTTTAAAAATTTTTTTTTTCGAAATTTTTTTTTCAATTTTTTTAAATTTTTTTTTCTAAATTTTTTTTTGAAAAATTTTTTTTTTATTTTTTTTTTCAATTTTTTTGATAATTTTTTTTTTTATTTTTTTTAAATTTTTTTTTTGAAATTTTTTTGAGAATTTTTTTAAAAATTTTTTTTTGAAATTTTTTTTTTAATTTTTTTTTCGAAATTTTTTTGAGAATTTTTTTAAAAATTTTTTTTTCGAAATTTTTTTTTCAATTTTTTTTAAATTTTTTTTTTAATTTTTTTTGACATTTTTTTAAAATTTATTTTTCATTTTTTTTTTTTTTGAAAAATTTTTTTTTTATTTTTTTTTTTGAAATTTTTTTGAGAATTTTTTTTTTATTTTTTTGAGAATTTTTTTTTTTGAAAATTTTTTTGAAATTTTTTTTGAAATTTTTTTTTTGATTATTTTTTGAAAATTTTTTTTTTTATTTTTTTTTCGAAATTTTTTTGAGAATTTTTTTAAAAATTTTTTTTTCGAAATTTTTTTAAAATTTTTTTTTAAATTTTTTTTTGAAATTTTTTTTTAATAAACATTTTTTTTTTGAATTTTTTTTGAATTTTTTTTTTTATTTTTTTTTGAAAAATTTTTTTTTTATTTTTTTTTTTGAAATTTTTTTTTCGAAATTTTTTTTTCAATTTTTTTAAATTTTTTTTTTTTTTTTTTTTGAAAATTTTTTTAAATTAATTTTTCATTTTTTTTTTTTGAATTTTTTTAAATTTTTTTTTGAAAATTTTTTTTTTATTTTTTTTTTTTGAAATTTTTTTTTCGAAACTTTTTTTTCAATTTTTTTAAAATTTTTTTTTTGATTTTTTTTTGAAATTTTTTTTAAATTTATTTTTTTTGAAATTTTTTTTTTGGAAATTTTTTTTTTTATTTTTTTTTGAAAAATTTTTTTTATTTTTTTTTGAAATTTTTTTTTTTTTTGAAAAATTTTTTTTTTCATTTTTTTTTGAGAAATTTTTTTTTTTCATTTTTTTTTGAAAAATTTTTTTTTAAATTTTTTTTTGAAAAATTTTTTTTTTATTTTTTTTTTGAAATTTTTTCGAGAATTTTTTTTTTAATTTTTTTTTTGAATTTTTTTTTTCGAAATTTTTTTCGAATTTTTTTTAAATTTTTTTTTTGGAAATTTTTTTTTTTGAAATTTTTTTTTGAAAACTTTTTTGAAATTTTTTTTGAAATTTTTTTTTTTTTGATTTTTTTTTGGAAAATTTTTTTTTTTATTTTTTTTTTGAAATTTTCTTGAGAATTTTTTTAAAAATTTTTTTTTCGAAATTTTTTTTTCAATTTTTTTTAAATTTTTTTTTGAAAATTTTTTATTTTATTTTTTTTTTTATTTTTTTTGAAATTTTTTTGAGAATTTTTTTTTAAATTTTTTTTTTGAATTTTTTTTTTCGAAATTTTTTTTCGAATTTTTTTTAAATTTTTTTTTTGAAATTTTTTTTGAAATTTTTTTTTTTGAAATTTTTTTCTTCGAAAACTTTTTTGAAATTTTTTTTTTGAAAATTTTTTTTTTTATTTTTTTTTCAATGTTTTTAAATTTTTTTTTTAAATTTTTTTTTGAAAATTTTTTTTTGAATTTTTTTTAAATTTATTTTTTTTGAAATTTTTTTTTTTGGAAATTTTTTTTTTTATTTTTTTTGAAAAATTTTTTTTATTTTTTTTTGAAATTTTTTTTTTTTTGAAAAATTTTTTTTTTCATTTTTTTTTTTGAAAAATTTTTTTTTTCATTTTTTTTTGAAAATTTTTTTTTTAAATTTTTTTTTGAAAAATTTTTTTTTTATTTTTTTTTTTGAAATTTTTTCGAGAATTTTTTTTTAAATTTTTTTTTTGAATTTTTTTTTTCGAAATTTTTTTTCGAATTTTTTTTAAATTTTTTTTTGAAATTTTTTTTTTAAATTTTTTTTTTTGGAAATTTTTTTTTTTATTTTTTTTTGAAAAATTTTTTTTATTTTTTTTTGTAAATTATTTTTTTTTTGAAAAATTTTTTTTTTAATTTTTTTTTGAAAATTTTATTTTTAATTTTTTTTTCGAAATTTTTTTGAGAATTTTTTTAAAAATTTTTTTTTCGAAATTTTTTTTTCAATTTTTTTTAAATTTTTTTTTTAAATTTTTTTTTGAAAATTTTTTTTTGAATTTTTTTTTTAAATTTTTTTTCATTTTTTTTTTTATTTTTTTTTGAAATTTTTTTTTTTATTTTTTTTTGAAAAAATTTTTTTTTTATTTTTTTTTTTGAAATTTTTTTGAGAATTTTTTTTTTATTTTTTTGATAATTTTTTTTTTTGAAAATTTTTTTGAAATTTTTTTTGAAATTTTTTTTGAAATTTTTTTTGAAATTTTTTTTTTTGATTATTTTTTGAAAATTTTTTTTTTATTTTTTTTTCGAAATTTTTTTGAGAATTTTTTTAAAAATTTTTTTTTCGAAATTTTTTTAAAATTTTTTTTTAAATTTTTTTTTGAAATTTTTTTTAAATAAACATTTTTTTTTTGAATTTTTTTTGAATTTTTTTTTTTATTTTTTTTTGAAAATTTTTTTTTTATTTTTTTTTTTGAAATTTTTTTTTCGAAATTTTTTTTTCAATTTTTTTAAATTTTTTTTTTATTTTTTTTTGAAATTTTTTTTAAATTTATTTTTCATTTTTTTTTTGAATTTTTTTTAAATTTTTTTTTGAAAATTTTTTTTTTATTTTTTTTTTTTGAAATTTTTTTTTCGAAACTTTTTTTTCAATTTTTTTAAAATTTTTTTTTTGATTTTTTTTTGAAATTTTTTTAAATTTATTTTTTTTGAAATTTTTTTTTTGGAAATTTTTTTTTTTATTTTTTTTTGAAAAATTTTTTTTATTTTTTTTTGAAATTTTTTTTTTTTTGAAAAATTTTTTTTTTCATTTTTTTTTGAGAATTTTTTTTTTTCATTTTTTTTTGAAAAATTTTTTTTTAAATTTTTTTTTGAAAAATTTTTTTTTTATTTTTTTTTTTGAAATTTTTTCGAGAATTTTTTTTTAAATTTTTTTTTTGAATTTTTTTTTTCGAAATTTTTTTCGAATTTTTTTTAAATTTTTTTTTTGGAAATTTTTTTTTTTGAAATTTTTTTTTGAAAACTTTTTTGAAATTTTTTTTGAAATTTTTTTTTTTTGATTTTTTTTAGGAAAATTTTTTTTTTTTATTTTTTTTTTGAAATTTTCTTGAGAATTTTTTTAAAAATTTTTTTTTCGAAATTTTTTTTTCAATTTTTTTAAAATTTTTTTTTGAAAATTTTTTATTTTATTTTTTTTTTTATTTTTTTTTGAAATTTTTTTGAGAATTTTTTTTTAAATTTTTTTTTTGAATTTTTTTTTTCGAAATTTTTTTTCGAATTTTTTTTAAATTTTTTTTTTGAAATTTTTTTTGAAATTTTTTTTTTTGAAATTTTTTTTTTCGAAAACTTTTTTGAAATTTTTTTTTTGAAAATTTTTTTGAAATTTTTTTTGAAATTTTTTTTTTCGAAAACTTTTTTGAAATTTTTTTTGAAATTTTTTTTTTGAAATTTTTTTTAAAATTTTTTTTTGAAAATTTTTTTTTTAATTTTTTTTTTGAAATTTTTTTGAGAATTTTTTTTAAAATTTTTTTTTTAATTTTTTTTTTGAATTTTTTTTTTTGAAAATTTTTTTGAAATTTTTTTTGAATTTTTTTTTTGATTATTTTATGAAAATTTTTTTTTTAAATTTTTTTTTCGAAAATTTTTTGAGAATTTTTTTAAAAATTTTTTTTTTCGAAATTTTTTTTTCAATTTTTTTAAATTTTTTTTTTTTAATTTTTTTTTGAAAAATTTTTTTTTTATTTTTTTTTTTAATTTTTTTGATAATTTTTTTTTTTTATTTTTTTTTAATTTTTTTTTTTGAAATTTTTTTGAGAATTTTTTTAAAAATTTTTTTTTGAAATTTTTTTTTTAAATTTTTTTTTTTGGAATTTTTTTTTTTTTTAATTTTTTTTTGAAAAATTTATTTTATTTTTTTTTGTAAATTATTTTTTTTTTGAAAAATTTTTTTTTTAATTTTTTTTTGAAAATTTCATTTTTAATTTTTTTTTCGAAATTTTTTTGAGAATTTTTTTAAAAATTTTTTTTTCGAAATTTTTTTAAAATTTTTTTTAAAATTTTTTTTTGAAATTTTTTTTAATTAAACATTTTTTTTTTGAATTTTTTTTGAATTTTTTTTTTTTTTTTTTTTTGAAAATTTTTTTTTTTATTTTTTTTTTTGAAATTTTTTTTTCGAAATTTTTTTTTCAATTTTTTTAAATTTTTTTTTTATTTTTTTTTGAAATTTTTTTTAAATTTATTTTTCATTTTTTTTTTGAATTTTTTTTTAATTTTTTTTTGAAAAATTTTTTTTTTATTTTTTTTTTTGAAATTTTTTTTTCGAAACTTTTTTTTCAATTTTTTTTAAATTTTTTTTTTGATTTTTTTTTGAAATTTTTTTTAAATTTATTTTTTTTGAAATTTTTTTTTTTGGAAATTTTTTTTTTTATTTTTTTTTGAAAAATTTTTTTTATTTTTTTTTGAAATTTTTTTTTTTTTTGAAAAATTTTTTTTTTCATTTTTTTTTTGAAAAATTTTTTTTTTTTCATTTTTTTTTTAAAAATTTTTTTTTAATTTTTTTTTGAAAAATTTTTTTTTTATTTTTTTTTTTGAAATTTTTTCGAGAATTTTTTTTAAATTTTTTTTTTGAATTTTTTTTTTCGAAATTTTTTTCGAATTTTTTTTAAATTTTTTTTTTCGAAAACTTTTTTGAAATTTTTTTTTTGAAAAGTTTTTTTTTTATTTTTTTTTTGAAATTTTTTTAAACATTTTTTTTTTTAATTTTTTTTTTCGAAATTTTTTTTCGAATTTTTTTTAAATTTTTTTTTTGGAAATTTTTTTTTTTTGAAATTTTTTTTTGAAAACTTTTTTGAAATTTTTTTTAAAATTTTTTTTTTCGAAATTTTTTTTAAATTTTTTTTTTGAAAATTTTTTTTTAAATTTTTATTTTTGAAATTTTTTTTTTTTATTTTTTTTTTGGAATTTTTTTTTTTTATTTTTTTTGAAAAATTTTTTTTTTTCATTTTTTTTCATTTTTTTTTTTTTTTGAAAAATTATTTTTTTCATTTTTTTTGAAAAATTTTTTTTTCATTTTTTTTTTGAAAAATTTTTTTTTTAATTTTTTTTTGAAAAATTTTTTTTATTTTTTTTTTATTTTTTTTTGAAATTTTTTTTTTTTATTTTTTTTTGAAAGAAAATTTTATTTATTTTTTTTTTTTGAAATTTTTTTGAGAATTTTTTTTATTTTTTTTTGAATTTTTTTTTTGAAAATTTTTTTGAAAATTTTTTTGAAAATTTTTTTGAAATTTTTTTTGAAATTTTTTTTTTCGAAAACTTTTTTGAAATTTTTTTTGAAATTTTTTTTTTGAAAATTTTTTTTTTAATTTTTTTTTGAAAATTTTTTTTTTAATTTTTTTTTGGAAATTTTTTTGAGAATTTTTTTTTAAATTTTTTTTTTAATTTTTTTTTTGAATTTTTTTTTTTGAAAATTTTTTTGAAATTTTTTTTGAATTTTTTTTTTGATTATTTTTTGAAAATTTTTTTTTTAAATTTTTTTTTCGAAAATTTTTTGAGAATTTTTTTAAAATTTTTTTTTTTCGAAATTTTTTTTTCAATTTTTTTAAATTTTTTTTTTTTAATTTTTTTTTGAAATTTTTTTAAAATTTTTTTTTCATTTTTTTTTTTTTTTTTTTTTGAAATTTTTTTGAGAATTTTTTTAAAAATTTTTTTGATAATTTTTTTTTTTCATTTTTTTTTTATTTTTTTTTTGAAATTTTTTTGAGAATTTTTTTAAAAATTTTTTTTTGAAATTTTTTTTTTTTATTTTTTTTTTGGAAATTTTTTTTTTTTTATTTTTTTTTGAAAATTTTTTTTTTATTTTTTTTTGTAAATTATTTTTTTTTTTGAAAAATTTTTTTTTAAATTTTTTTTTGAAAATTTTATTTTTAATTTTTTTTTCGAAATTTTTTTGAGAATTTTTTTAAAAATTTTTTTTTCGAAATTTTTTTTTTATTTTTTTTTGAATTTTTTTTTTTATTTTTTCTTGAATTTTTTTTTTTTTTTTTTTTGAAATTTTTTTGAGAATTTTTTTAAAAATTTTTTTTTTTAATTTTTTTTTTTGAAATTTTTAAATTTTTTTTTTGGAAATTTTTTTTTTAATTTTTTTTTGAAAATTTTTTTATTTTTTTTTGAAATTTTTTTTTTTTTTGAAAAATTTTTTTTTTCATTTTTTTTTTGAAAATTTTTTTTTTCATTTTTTTTTTGAAAAATTTTTTTTTAAATTTTTTTTTGAAAAATTTTTTTTTTATTTTTTTTAAATTTTTTTTTGAATTTTTTTTTTTTTGAAAATTTTTTTTAATTTTTTTTTTTAAATTTTTTTGAGAATTTTTTTTTTATTTTTTTTTTGAAAATTTTTTTGAAATTTTTTTTGAAATTTTTTTTTTTTTGATTTTTTTTTGAAATTTTTTTTTTTTATTTTTTTTTCGAAATTTTTTTGAGAATTTTTTTAAAATTTTTTTTTTCGAAATTTTTTTTTCAATTTTTAAAAAATTTTTTTTTAAATTTTTTTTTGAAATTTTTTTTAATTTTTTTTTTTTTTTTTTTTTTATTTTTTTTTGAAATTTTTATTTATTTTTTTTTGAAATTTTTTTTTCATTTTTTTTTGAAATTTTTTTGAGATTTTTTTTTTAAATTTTTTTTTTGAATTTTTTTTTGAAAATTTTTTTGAAATTTTTTTTGAATTTTTTTTTTTCGAAAACTTTTTTGAAATTTTTTTTGAAATTTTTTTTTTGAAAATTTTTTTTTTTTAAATTTTTTTTTGAAAATTTTTTTTTTAATTTTTTTTCCAATTTTTTTTTGAGAATTTTTTTAAAAATTTTTTTTTCGAAATTTTTTTTTCAATTTTTTTAAATTTTTTTTTTAAATTTTTTTTTGAAATTTTTTTTTTATTTTTTTTTGAAAATTTTTTTTTTTATTTTTTTTTTGAAATTTTTTTGAGAATTTTTTTTTAAATTTTTTTTTTGAATTTTTTTTTTCGAAATTTTTTTTTAAATTTTTTTTTTTGAAATTTTTTTTTTCGAAAACTTTTTTGAAATTTTTTTTTTGAAAAGTTTTTTTTTTATTTTTTTTTTGAAATTTTTTTAAAAATTTTTTTTTTGAATTTTTTTTTTCGAAATTTTTTTTCGAATTTTTTTTAAATTTTTTTTTTGGAAATTTTTTTTTTTGAAATTTTTTTTTGAAAACTTTTTTGAAATTTTTTTTTGAATTTTTTTTTAAAATTTTTTTTTTCGAAATTTTTTTTTTGAAAATTTTTTTTTAAATTTTTATTTTTGAAATTTTTTTTTTATTTTTTTTTTGGAATTTTTTTTTTAATTTTTTTTGAAAAATTTTTTTTTTTTCATTTTTTTTGAAATTTTTTTTTTTTTTTGAAAAATTTTTTTTTTCATTTTTTTTGAAAAATTTTTTTTTCATTTTTTTTTTGAAAAATTTTTTTTTAATTTTTTTTTTGAAAATTTTTTTTTTATTTTTTTTAATTTTTTTTTGAAATTTTTTTTTTTTATTTTTTTTTGAAAATTTTATTTTATTTTTTTTTTTTTTGAAATTTTTTTGAGAATTTTTTTTTATTTTTTTTTTGAATTTTTTTTTTTGAAAATTTTTTTGAAATTTTTTTTGAAATTTTTTTTTTCGAAAACTTTTTTGAAATTTTTTTTGAAATTTTTTTTTTGAAATTTTTTTTTTTAATTTTTTTTTGAAAATTTTTTTTTAAATTTTTTTTTTGAAATTTTTTTGAAATTTTTTTTTAAAATTTTTTTTTAATTTTTTTTTTGAATTTTTTTTTTTGAAAATTTTTTTGAAATTTTTTTTGAATTTTTTTTTTTGATTATTTTTTGAAAATTTTTTTTTTAAATTTTTTTTTCGAAAATTTTTTGAGAATTTTTTTAAAAATTTTTTTTTTCGAAATTTTTTTTTCAATTTTTTTAAATTTTTTTTTTTTAATTTTTTTTTGAAAATTTTTTTTTTTATTTTTTTTTTCAATTTTTTTGATAATTTTTTTTTTTATTTTTTTTTAATTTTTTTTTTTAAATTTTTTTGAGAATTTTTTTAAAAATTTTTTTTTGAAATTTTTTTTTTTAATTTTTTTTTTTGGAATTTTTTTTTTTTTTATTTTTTTTTGAAAAATTTTTTTTATTTTTTTTTGTAAATTATTTTTTTTTTGAAAAATTTTTTTTTTAATTTTTTTTTGAAAATTTTATTTTTAATTTTTTTTTCGAAATTTTTTTGAGAATTTTTTTAAAAATTTTTTTTTCGAAATTTTTTTTTCAATTTTTTTAAAATTTTTTTTTAAATTTTTTTTGACATTTTTTTAAAATTTATTTTTCATTTTTTTTTTTTGAAAAATTTTTTTTTTATTTTTTTTTTTGAAATTTTTTTGAGAATTTTTTTTTTATTTTTTTGAGAATTTTTTTTTTTGAAAATTTTTTTGAAATTTTTTTTGAATTTTTTTTTTTTGATTATTTTTTGAAAATTTTTTTTTTATTTTTTTTTCGAAATTTTTTTGAGAATTTTTTTAAAAATTTTTTTTTCGAAATTTTTTTTAAATTTTTTTTTAAATTTTTTTTTGAAATTTTTTTTAAATGAACATTTTTTTTTTGAATTTTTTTTGAATTTTTTTTTTTTTTTTTTTTTGAAAATTTTTTTTTTTATTTTTTTTTTTGAAATTTTTTTTTCGAAATTTTTTTTTAAATTTTTTTAATTTTTTTTTTTTTTTTTTTTTAAATTTTTTTTAAATTTATTTTTCATTTTTTTTTTTTGAATTTTTTTTAAATTTTTTTTTGAAAATTTTTTTTTTTATTTTTTTTTTTTGAAATTTTTTTTTCGAAACTTTTTTTTCAATTTTTTTAAAATTTTTTTTTTGATTTTTTTTTGAAATTTTTTTTAAATTTATTTTTTTTGAAATTTTTTTTTTGGAAATTTTTTTTTTTATTTTTTTTTGAAAAATTTTTTTTATTTTTTTTTGAAATTTTTTTTTTTTTTGAAAAATTTTTTTTTTCATTTTTTTTTGAGAATTTTTTTTTTTCATTTTTTTTTGAAAAATTTTTTTTTAAATTTTTTTTTGAAAAATTTTTTTTTTATTTTTTTTTTGAAATTTTTTCGAGAATTTTTTTTTAAATTTTTTTTTTGAATTTTTTTTTTCGAAATTTTTTTCGAATTTTTTTTAAATTTTTTTTTTGGAAATTTTTTTTTTTGAAATTTTTTTTTGAAAACTTTTTTGAAATTTTTTTTTTTTTGATTTTTTTTTGGAAAATTTTTTTTTTTTTTTTTTTTTTTGAAATTTTCTTGAGAATTTTTTTAAAAATTTTTTTTTCGAAATTTTTTTTTCAATTTTTTTCAAATTTTTTTTTGAAAATTTTTTATTTAATTTTTTTTTAATTTTTTTTTGAAATTTTTTTGAGAATTTTTTTTTAAATTTTTTTTTTGAATTTTTTTTTTCGAAATTTTTTTTCGAATTTTTTTTAAATTTTTTTTTTGAAATTTTTTTTGAAATTTTTTTTTTCGAAAACTTTTTTGAAATTTTTTTTTTGAAAATTTTTTTTTTTATTTTTTTTTCAATGTTTTTAATTTTTTTTTTAAAATTTTTTTTGAAAATTTTTTTTTGAATTTTTTTTAAATTTATTTTTTTTGAAATTTTTTTTTTTGGAAATTTTTTTTTTTATTTTTTTTTGAAAAATTTTTTTTATTTTTTTTTGAAATTTTTTTTTTTTTGAAAAATTTTTTTTTTCATTTTTTTTTTTGAAAAATTTTTTTTTTCATTTTTTTTTGAAAAATTTTTTTTTAAATTTTTTTTTGAAAAATTTTTTTTTTATTTTTTTTTTTGAAATTTTTTCGAGAATTTTTTTTTAAATTTTTTTTTTGAATTTTTTTTTTCGAAATTTTTTTTCGAATTTTTTTTAAATTTTTTTTTTGGAAATTTTTTTTTTGAAATTTTTTTTTGAAACCTTTTTTGAAATTTTTTTTGAAATTTTTTTTTTTTGATTTTTTTTTGAAAATTTTTTTTTTTATTTTTTTTTGAAAATTTTTTTTTTTATTTTTTTTTTGAAATTTTTTTGAGAATTTTTTTTTAAATTTTTTTTTTGGATTTTTTTTTTCGAAATTTTTTTTCGAATTTTTTTTAAATTTTTTTTTTTGAAATTTTTTTTGAAATTTTTTTTTTCGAAAACTTTTTTGAAATTTTTTTTTTGAAAATTTTTATTTTTATTTTTTTTTTCAATGTTTTTAAATTTTTTTTAAAATTTTTTTTTGAAAATTTTTTTTTGAATTTTTTTTTTAATTTTTTTTTTTATTTTTTTTTGAAAAATTTTTTTTTTTATTTTTTTTTTTGAAATTTTTTTGAGATTTTTTTTTTAAATTTTTTTTTTGAATTTTTTTTTTGAAAATTTTTTTGAAAACTTTTTTGAAATTTTTTTTTTGAAATTTTTTTTAAAATTTTTTTTTTCGAAATTTTTTTTAAATTTTTTTTTTGAAAATTTTTTTTAAAATTTTTATTTTTGAAATTTTTTTTTTTTTATTTTTTTTTGAATTTTTTTTAAATTTTTATTTTTGAAATTTTTTTTTTTATTTTTTTTTTTGAATTTTTTTTTAAATTTTTTTTTTGGAATTTTTTTTTTTAATTTTTTTTGAAAAAATTTTTTTTTTATTTTTTTTGAATTTTTTTTTTTTTTTTGAAAAATTTTTTTTTTCATTTTTTTTGAAAAATTTTTTTTCATTTTTTTTTTGAAAAATTTTTTTTTTAATTTTTTTTTGAAAATTTTTTTAAAATTTTTTATTTTTTTTTGAAATTTTTTTTTTTTATTTTTTTTTGAAAATTTTATTTTTTTATTTTTTTTTTGAAATCTTTTTAAATTTTTTTTTTGAATTTTTTTTTTGAAAATTTTTTTGAAATTTTTTTTTTCGAAAACTTTTTTGAAATTTTTTTTGAAATTTTTTTTTTGAAAATTTTTTTTTTTAAATTTTTTTTTGAAAAATTTTTTTTTTAATTTTTTTTTTCGAAATTTTTTTGAGAATTTTTTTAAAAATTTTTTTTCGAAATTTTTTTTTCAATGTTTTTAAATTTTTTTTTAAATTTTTTTTTTTGAAATTTTTTTTAAATTTTTTTTTTTTAATTTTTTTTTTGAATTTTTTTTTTTGAAAATTTTTTTGAAATTTTTTTTGAAATTTTTTTTTTTTGATTTTTTTTTGAAAATTTTTTTTTTTATTTTTTTTTTGAAATTTTCTTGAGAATTTTTTTAAAAATTTTTTTTTCGAAATTTTTTTTTCAATTTTTTTTTTATTTTTTTTTGAAATTTTTTTTTTTATTTTTTTTTGAAATTTTTTTTTTTATTTTTTTTTGAAATTTTTTTGAGAATTTTTTTTTTATTTATTTTTTGAATTTTTTTTTTTGAAAATTTTTTTGAAATTTTTTTTTTCGAAAACTTTTTTGAAATTTTTTTTTAAATTTTTTTTTTTGGAAATTTTTTTTTTTTATTTTTTTTTGAAAAATTTTTTTTACTTTTTTTTTGTAAATTATTTTTTTTTTGAAAAAATTTTTTTTAAATTTTTTTTTGAAAATTTTATTTTTAATTTTTTTTTCGAAATTTTTTTGAGAATTTTTTTAAAAATTTTTTTTTCGAAATTTTTTTTTCAATTTTTTTTAAATTTTTTTTTTAATTTTTTTTGAAATTTCTTTTAAATTTATTTTTTATTTTTTTTTTTGAAAAATTTTTTTTTTATTTTTTTTTTGAAATTTTTTTGAGAATTTTTTTTTTATTTTTTTGAGAATTTTTTTTTTGAAAATTTTTCTGAAATTTTTTTTGAAATTTTTTTTTTTTGATTATTTTTTGAAAATTTTTTTTTTTTTTTTTTCGAAATTTTTTTAAAAATTTTTTTTTCGAAATTTTTTTTTCAATTTTTTTAAATTTTTTTTTTATATTTTTCTTTGAAATTTTTTTTAAATAAACATTTTTTTTTTTGAATTTTTTTTGAATTTTTTTTTTTATTTTTTTTTGAAAATTTTTTTTTTTTTTATTTTTTTTTTTGAAATTTTTTTTTCGAAATTTTTTTTTAAATTTTTTTTTTTTATTTTTTTTTGAATTTTTTTTAAAATTTATTTTTCATTTTTTTTTTTGAATTTTTTTTTATTTTTTTTTGAAAATTTTCTTTTTAATTTTTTTTTTTGAAATTTTTTTTTCGAAATTTTTTTTTCAATTTTTTTAAAATTTTTTTTTTGATTTTTTTTTGAAATTTTTTTTAAATTTATTTTTTTTGAAATTTTTTTTTTTGGAAATTTTTTTTTTTTATTTTTTTTTGAAAAATTTTTTTTATTTTTTTTTGAAATTTTTTTTTTTTTTGAAAAATTTTTTTTTTCATTTTTTTTTTTGAAAAATTTTTTTTTTCATTTTTTTTTGAATAATTTTTTTTTAAATTTTTTTTTGAAAAATTTTTTTATTTTTTTTATTTTTTTTTGAATTTTTTTTTTTATTTTTTTTTGAAAATTTTTTTTTTGAAATTTTTTTGAGAATTTTTTTTTTTATTTTTTTTTTTGAAATTTTTTTTGAAATTTTTTTTTTTTTGATTTTTTTTTTGAAATTTTTTTTTTTTATTTTTTTTTCGAAATTTTTTTGAGAATTTTTTTAAAATTTTTATTTTTCGAAATTTTTTTTTCAATTTTTTAAAAATTTTTTTTGAAATTTTTTTTAAATTTTTTTTTCATTTTTTTTTTTATTTTTTTTTTGAAATTTTTTTTTTATTTTTTTTTTGAAATTTTTTTTTTATTTTTTTTTTGAAATTTTTTTGAGATTTTTTTTTTTATTTTTTTTTGAATTTTTTTTTGAAAATTTTTTTGAAATTTTTTTTGAAATTTTTTTTTTCGAAAACTTTTTTGAATTTTTTTTTGAAATTTTTTTTTTGAAAATTTTTTTTTTTTAATTTTTTTTTGAAAATTTTTTTTTAAATTTTTTTTCCAATTTTTTTTTGAGAATTTTTTTAAAAATTTTTTTTTCGAAATTTTTTTTTCAATTTTTTTTAAATTTTTTTTTGAAATTTTTTTTTTTATTTTTTTTTAAATTTTTTTTTTAATTTTTTTTTTGAATTTTTTTTTTGAAAATTTTTTTGAAATTTTTTTTGAAATTTTTTTTTTGAATTTTTTTTTTCGAAAACTTTTTTAAAATTTTTTTTGAAATTTTTTTTTTGAAAATTTTTTTTTTTAATTTTTTTTTGAAAATTTTATTTTTAATTTTTTTTTCGAAATTTTTTTGAGAATTTTTTTAAAAATTTTTTTTTCGAATTTTTTTTTTCAATTTTTTTTAAATTTTTTTTAAAATTTTTTTTTGAAATTTTTTTAAAATTTATTTTTCATTTTTTTTTTTGAAATTTTTTTTTTATTTTTTTTAAAAATTTTTTTTGAAATTTTTTTTTTATTTTTTTTGAAAAATTTTTTTTTTATTTTTTTTTTGAAATTTTTTTGAGAATTTTTTTTTTATTTTTTTGAGAATTTTTTTTTTTGAAAATTTTTTTGAAATTTTTTTTGAAATTTTTTTTTTTGAAATTTTTTTTTTCGAAAACTTTTTTGAAATTTTTTTTGAAATTTTTTTTTTGAAAATTTTTTTTTTTAATTTTTTTTTTCGAAATTTTTTTGAGAATTTTTTTAAAAATTTTTTTTCGAAATTTTTTTTTCAATGTTTTTAAATTTTTTTTTTTTATTTTTTTTTTGAAATTTTTTTTAAATTTTTTTTTCATTTTTTTTTTTAATTTTTTTTGAAATTTTTTTTTTATTTTTCTTTGAAAATTTTTTTTTTATTTTTTTTTTGAAATTTTTTTGAGAATTTTTTTTGTTAATTTTTTTTTTGAATTTTTTTTTTGAAAATTTTTTTGAAATTTTTTTTGAAATTTTTTTTTTGAAATTTTTTTTTTCGAAAACTTTTTTGAAATTTTTTTTGAAATTTTTTTTTTGAAAATTTTTTTTTTAAATTTTTTTTTGAAAATTTTATTTTTAATTTTTTTTTTTCGAAATTTTTTTGAGAATTTTTTTAAAAATTTTTTTTTCGAAATTTTTTTTTCAATTTTTTAAAAAAATTTTTTTTTTATTTTTTTTTTAAATTTTTTTGAAATTTATTTTTCATTTTTTTTTTTTTTTGAAATTTTTTTTTTATTTTTTTTTGAAATTTTTTTTTTTATTTTTTTTTTGAAATTTTTTTTTCGAAATTTTTTTTTCAATTTTTTTAAAATTTTTTTTTTTGATTTTTTTTTTGAAATTTTTTTTAAATTTATTTTTTTTGAAATTTTTTTTTTGAAAATTTTTTTTTTTATTTTTTTTTTGAAATTTTTTTGAGAATTTTTTTTTTATTTTTTTTTTTGAAAATTTTTTTGAAATTTTTTTTGAATTTTTTTTTTTGATTTTTTTTTGAAATTTTTTTTTTTTTTTTTTTTTTCTAAATTTTTTTGAGAATTTTTTTAAAATTTTTTTTTTCGAAATTTTTTTTTCAATTTTTTAAAAAATTTTTTTGAAAATTTTTTTGAAATTTTTTTTGAAATTTTTTTTTTGAAATTTTTTTTTTCGAAAACTTTTTTGAAATTTTTTTTGAAATTTTTTTTTTGAAAATTTTTTTTTTTAATTTTTTTTTGAAAATTTTATTTTTAATTTTTTTTTCGAAATTTTTTTGAGAATTTTTTTAAAAATTTTTTTTTCGAAATTTTTTTTTCAATTTTTTTAAAATTTTTTTTTCAATTTTTTTTTGAAATTTTTTTTAAATTTATTTTTTTTGAAATTTTTTTTTTGAAAATTTTTTTTTTTCATTTTTTTTTGAAAATTTTTTTTTTTCATTTTCTTTTTGAAATTTTTTTTTTAATTTTTTTTTTTTGAAAATTTTTTTTTTTATTTTTTTTTTGAAATTTTCTTGAGAATTTTTTTAAAAATTTTTTTTTCGAAATTTTTTTTTCAATTTTTTTAAAATTTTTTTTTGAAAATATTTTTTTTTATTTTTTTTTTATTTTTTTTTGAAATTTTTTTTTTATTTTTTTTTGAAATTTTTTTTTTTATTTTTTTTTTGAAATTTTTTTGAGAATTTTTTTTTTATTTTTTTTTTTAATTTTTTTTTTTGAAAATTTTTTTGAAATTTTTTTTTTCGAAAACTTTTTTGAAATTTTTTTTTAAATTTTTTTTTTTGGAAATTTTTTTTTTTTATTTTTTTTTGAAAAATTTTTTTTATTTTTTTTTGTAAATTATTTTTTTTTTGAAAAAATTTTTTTTTAATTTTTTTTTCGAAATTTTTTTGAGAATTTTTTAAAAAATTTTTTTTTCGAAATTTTTTTTTCAATTTTTTTTAAATTTTTTTTTTAATTTTTTTTGAAATTTTTTTTAAATTTATTTTTTATTTTTTTTTTTGAAAATTTTTTTTTTTATTTTTTTTTTGAAATTTTTTTGAGAATTTTTTTTTTATTTTTTTGAGAATTTTTTTTTTGAAAATTTTTCTGAAATTTTTTTTGAAATTTTTTTTTTTTGATTATTTTTTGAAAATTTTTTTTTTTTTTTTTTTTCGAAATTTTTTTAAAAATTTTTTTTTCGAAATTTTTTTTTCAATTTTTTTAAATTTTTTTTTTTATATTTTTCTTTGAAATTTTTTTTAAATAAACATTTTTTTTTTTGAATTTTTTTTGAATTTTTTTTTTTATTTTTTTTTGAAAATTTTTTTTTTTTTTATTTTTTTTTTTGAAATTTTTTTTTCGAAATTTTTTTTTCAATTTTTTTAAATTTTTTTTTTTTATTTTTTTTGAATTTTTTTTAAAATTTATTTTTCATTTTTTTTTTTGTATTTTTTTTTTATTTTTTTTTGAAAATTTTCTTTTTAATTTTTTTTTTTGAAATTTTTTTTTCGAAATTTTTTTTTCAATTTTTTTAAAATTTTTTTTTTGATTTTTTTTTGAAATTTTTTTTAAATTTATTTTTTTTGAAATTTTTTTTTTTGGAAATTTTTTTTTTTTATTTTTTTTTGAAAAATTTTTTTTATTTTTTTTTGAAATTTTTTTTTTTTTTGAAAAATTTTTTTTTTCATTTTTTTTTTTGAAAAATTTTTTTTTTCATTTTTTTTTGAATAATTTTTTTTTTAATTTTTTTTTGAAAAATTTTTTTATTTTTTTTATTTTTTTTTGAAATTTTTTTTTTATTTTTTTTTGAAAATTTTTTTTTTGAAATTTTTTTGAGAATTTTTTTTTTTATTTTTTTTTTTGAAATTTTTTTTGAAATTTTTTTTTTTTTTGATTTTTTTTTTGAAATTTTTTTTTTTTATTTTTTTTTCGAAATTTTTTTTGAGAATTTTTTTAAAATTTTTTTTTTTCGAAATTTTTTTTTCAATTTTTTAAAAATTTTTTTTGAAATTTTTTTTAAATTTTTTTTTCATTTTTTTTTTTTATTTTTTTTTTGAAATTTTTTTTTTATTTTTTTTTTGAAATTTTTTTTTTATTTTTTTTTTGAAATTTTTTTGAGATTTTTTTTTTTATTTTTTTTTGAATTTTTTTTTGAAAATTTTTTTGAAATTTTTTTTGAAATTTTTTTTTTCGAAAACTTTTTTGAATTTTTTTTTGAAATTTTTTTTTTGAAAATTTTTTTTTTTTAATTTTTTTTTGAGAATTTTTTTTTAAATTTTTTTTCCAATTTTTTTTTGAGAATTTTTTTAAAAATTTTTTTTTCGAAATTTTTTTTTCAATTTTTTTTAAATTTTTTTTTGAAATTTTTTTTTTATTTTTTTTTAAATTTTTTTTTAAATTTTTTTTTTGAATTTTTTTTTTGAAAATTTTTTTGAAATTTTTTTTGAAATTTTTTTTTTGAATTTTTTTTTTCGAAAACTTTTTTAAAATTTTTTTTGAAATTTTTTTTTTGAAAATTTTTTTTTTTAATTTTTTTTTGAAAATTTTATTTTTAATTTTTTTTTCGAAATTTTTTTGAGAATTTTTTTAAAAATTTTTTTTTCGAATTTTTTTTTTCAATTTTTTTAAAATTTTTTTTTAAATTTTTTTTTGAAATTTTTTTAAAATTTATTTTTCATTTTTTTTTTTGAAATTTTTTTTTTATTTTTTTTAAAAATTTTTTTTGAAATTTTTTTTTTATTTTTTTTTGAAAAATTTTTTTTTTATTTTTTTTTTGAAATTTTCTTGAGAATTTTTTTTTTATTTTTTTGAGAATTTTTTTTTTTGAAAATTTTTTTGAAATTTTTTTTGAAATTTTTTTTTTTGAAATTTTTTTTTTCGAAAACTTTTTTGAAATTTTTTTTGAAATTTTTTTTTTGAAAATTTTTTTTTTAAATTTTTTTTTTCGAAATTTTTTTGAGAATTTTTTTAAAAATTTTTTTTCGAAATTTTTTTTTCAATGTTTTTAAATTTTTTTTTTTTATTTTTTTTTTGAAATTTTTTTTAAATTTTTTTTTCATTTTTTTTTTTAATTTTTTTTGAAATTTTTTTTTATTTTTCTTTGAAAATTTTTTTTTTTATTTTTTTTTTGAAATTTTTTTGAGAATTTTTTTTGTTAATTTTTTTTTTGAATTTTATTTTTGAAAATTTTTTTGAAATTTTTTTTGAAATTTTTTTTTTGAAATTTTTTTTTTCGAAAACTTTTTTGAAATTTTTTTTGAAATTTTTTTTTTGAAAATTTTTTTTTTAAATTTTTTTTTGAAAATTTTATTTTTAATTTTTTTTTTTCGAAATTTTTTTGAGAATTTTTTTAAAAATTTTTTTTTCGAAATTTTTTTTTCAATTTTTTAAAAAATTTTTTTTTTTTTTTTTGAAATTTTTTTGAAATTTATTTTTCATTTTTTTTTTTTTTTTGAAATTTTTTTTTTTATTTTTTTTTGAAAATTTTTTTTTTATTTTTTTTTTGAAATTTTTTTTTCGAAATTTTTTTTTCAATTTTTTTAAAATTTTTTTTTTTGATTTTTTTTTTGAAATTTTTTTTAAATTTATTTTTTTTGAAATTTTTTTTTTGAAAATTTTTTTTTTTATTTTTTTTTTGAAATTTTTTTGAGAATTTTTTTTTTATTTTTTTTTTTGAAAATTTTTTTGAAATTTTTTTTGAATTTTTTTTTTTGATTTTTTTTTGAAATTTTTTTTTTTTTTTTTTTTCTAAATTTTTTTGAGAATTTTTTTAAAAATTTTTTTTTCGAAATTTTTTTTTCAATTTTTTAAAAAATTTTTTTGAAAATTTTTTTGAAATTTTTTTTGAAATTTTTTTTTTGAAATTTTTTTTTTCGAAAACTTTTTTGAAATTTTTTTTGAAATTTTTTTTTTGAAAATTTTTTTTTTTAATTTTTTTTTGAAAATTTTATTTTTAATTTTTTTTTCGAAATTTTTTTGAGAATTTTTTTAAAAATTTTTTTTTCGAAATTTTTTTTTCAATTTTTTTAAAATTTTTTTTTCATTTTTTTTTTGAAATTTTTTTTAAATTTATTTTTTTTGAAATTTTTTTTTTGAAAATTTTTTTTTTCATTTTTTTTTGAAAATTTTTTTTTTCATTTTTTTTTTGAAATTTTTTTTTTAATTTTTTTTTTGAAATTTTTTTGAGAATTTTTTTTAAAATTTTTTTTTTAATTTTTTTTTGAAAATTTTATTTTTAATTTTTTTTTCGAAATTTTTTTGAGAATTTTTTTAAAAATTTTTTTTTCGAATTTTTTTTTTCAATTTTTTTAAAATTTTTTTTTAAATTTTTTTTTGAAATTTTTTTAAAATTTATTTTTCATTTTTTTTTTTGAAATTTTTTTTTTATTTTTTTTAAAAATTTTTTTTGAAATTTTTTTTATTTTTTTTTGAAAAATTTTTTTTTTATTTTTTTTTTGAAATTTTTTTGAGAATTTTTTTTTTATTTTTTTGAGAATTTTTTTTTTTGAAAATTTTTTTGAAATTTTTTTTGAAATTTTTTTTTTTGAAATTTTTTTTTTCGAAAACTTTTTTGAAATTTTTTTTGAAATTTTTTTTTTGAAAATTTTTTTTTTAAATTTTTTTTTTCGAAATTTTTTTGAGAATTTTTTTAAAAATTTTTTTTCGAAATTTTTTTTTCAATGTTTTTAAATTTTTTTTTTTTATTTTTTTTTTGAAATTTTTTTTAAATTTTTTTTTCATTTTTTTTTTTAATTTTTTTTGAAATTTTTTTTTATTTTTCTTTGAAAATTTTTTTTTTTATTTTTTTTTTGAAATTTTTTTGAGAATTTTTTTTGTTAATTTTTTTTTTGAATTTTATTTTTGAAAATTTTTTTGAAATTTTTTTTGAAATTTTTTTTTTGAAATTTTTTTTTTCGAAAACTTTTTTGAAATTTTTTTTGAAATTTTTTTTTTGAAAATTTTTTTTTTAAATTTTTTTTTGAAAATTTTATTTTTAATTTTTTTTTTTCGAAATTTTTTTGAGAATTTTTTTAAAAATTTTTTTTTCGAAATTTTTTTTTCAATTTTTTAAAAAATTTTTTTTTTTTTTTTTGAAATTTTTTTGAAATTTATTTTTCATTTTTTTTTTTTTTTTGAAATTTTTTTTTTTATTTTTTTTTGAAAATTTTTTTTTTATTTTTTTTTTGAAATTTTTTTTCGAAATTTTTTTTTCAATTTTTTTAAAATTTTTTTTTTTGATTTTTTTTTTGAAATTTTTTTTAAATTTATTTTTTTTGAAATTTTTTTTTTGAAAATTTTTTTTTTTATTTTTTTTTTGAAATTTTTTTGAGAATTTTTTTTTTATTTTTTTTTTTGAAAATTTTTTTGAAATTTTTTTTGAATTTTTTTTTTTGATTTTTTTTTGAAATTTTTTTTTTTTTTTTTTTTCTAAATTTTTTTGAGAATTTTTTTAAAAATTTTTTTTTCGAAATTTTTTTTTCAATTTTTTAAAAAATTTTTTTGAAAATTTTTTTGAAATTTTTTTTGAAATTTTTTTTTTGAAATTTTTTTTTTCGAAAACTTTTTTGAAATTTTTTTTGAAATTTTTTTTTTGAAAATTTTTTTTTTTAATTTTTTTTTGAAAATTTTATTTTTAATTTTTTTTTCGAAATTTTTTTGAGAATTTTTTTAAAAATTTTTTTTTCGAAATTTTTTTTTCAATTTTTTTAAAATTTTTTTTTCATTTTTTTTTTGAAATTTTTTTTAAATTTATTTTTTTTGAAATTTTTTTTTTGAAAATTTTTTTTTTCATTTTTTTTTGAAAATTTTTTTTTTCATTTTTTTTTTGAAATTTTTTTTTTAATTTTTTTTTTGAAATTTTTTTGAGAATTTTTTTTAAAATTTTTTTTTTAATTTTTTTTGAATTTTTTTTTTGAAAATTTTTTTGAAATTTTTTTTGAATTTTTTTTTTGATTATTTTTTGAAAATTTTTTTTTTTTATTTTTTTTTCGAAATTTTTTGAGAATTTTTTTAAAAATTTTTTTTTCGAAATTTTTTTTTCAATTTTTTTAAAAAATTTTTTTAAATTTTTTTTGAAATTTTTTTTAAATTTATTTTTCATTTTTTTTATTTATTTTTTTTTTTTTTTGAAATTTTTTTTAAATTTTTTTTTGAAAAATTTTTTTTTTATTTTTTTTTTGAAATTTTTTTTTCGAAATTTTTTTTTCAATTTTTTTAAAATTTTTTTTTTGATTTTTTTTTGAAATTTTTTTTAAATTTATTTTTTTTGAAATTTTTTTTTTTATTTTTTTTTGAAAAATTTTTTTTTTATTTTTTTTTTTGAAATTTTTTTGATAATTTTTTTTAAAATTTTTTTTTTCATTTTTTTTTGAATTTTTTTTTTCTTTTTTTTTTTGAAATTTTTTTGAGAATTTTTTTTAAATTTTTTTTTTTTAATTTTTTTTTTTAATTTTTTTTTTCGAAATTTTTTTTTCAATTTTTTGAAAATTTTTTTTTGAAATTTTTTTAAAATTTTTTTTTAATTTTTTTTTTTTTTTTGAAATTTTTTTTTTTATTTTTTTTTGAAAAATTTTTTTTTTTATTTTTTTTTTAAATTTTTTTGAGAATTTTTTTTTTTTTTTTTTTCATTTTTTTTTTGAAAAATTTTTTTTAAAATTTTTTTTTGAAAAATTTTTTTTTTCATTTTTTTTTTGAAAAATTTTTTTTCAAATTTTTTTTTGAAATTTTTTTTAAATTTATTTTTTATTTTTTTTTTTTTTGAAATTTTTTTTAAATTTTTTTTTGAAAATTTTTTTTTTTATTTTTTTTTTGAAATTTTTTTTTCGAAATTTTTTTTTCAATTTTTTTAAATTTTTTTTTTTTGATTTTTTTTTGAAATTTTTTTTAAATTTATTTTTTTTGAAATTTTTTTATTTTTTTTTGAAAATTTTTTTTTTTCATTTTTTTTTTGAAATTTTTTTGAGAATTTTTTTTAAAATTTTTTTTTTATTTTTTTTTTGAAATTTTTTTTTCGAAATTTTTTTTTCAATTTTTTTAAAATTTTTTTTTTTGATTTTTTTTTGAAATTTTTTTTAAATTTATTTTTTTTGAAATTTTTTTTTTGAAAATTTTTTTTTTTATTTTTTTTTTGAAATTTTTTTGAGAATTTTTTTTTTATTTTTTTTTTTGAAAATTTTTTTTTTTCATTTTTTTTTTGAAAAATTTTTTTTAAAATTTTTTTTTGAAAAATTTTTTTTTTCATTTTTTTTTTGAAAAATTTTTTTTCAAATTTTTTTTTGAAATTTTTTTTAAATTTATTTTTTATTTTTTTTTTTTTTGAAATTTTTTTTAAATTTTTTTTTGAAAATTTTTTTTTTTATTTTTTTTTTGAAATTTTTTTTTCGAAATTTTTTTTTCAATTTTTTTAAATTTTTTTTTTTTGATTTTTTTTTGAAATTTTTTTTAAATTTATTTTTTTTGAAATTTTTTTTTTTTTTTTGAAAATTTTTTTTTTTCATTTTTTTTTTGAAATTTTTTTGAGAATTTTTTTTAAAATTTTTTTTTTATTTTTTTTTTGAAATTTTTTTTTCGAAATTTTTTTTTCAATTTTTTTAAAATTTTTTTTTTTGATTTTTTTTTTGAAATTTTTTTTAAATTTATTTTTTTTGAAATTTTTTTTTTGAAAATTTTTTTTTTTATTTTTTTTTTGAAATTTTTTTGAGAATTTTTTTTTTATTTTTTTTTTTGAAAATTTTTTTGAAATTTTTTTTGAATTTTTTTTTTTGATTTTTTTTTGAAATTTTTTTTTTTTTTTTTTTTCTAAATTTTTTTGAGAATTTTTTTAAAAATTTTTTTTTCGAAATTTTTTTTTCAATTTTTTTAAAATTTTTTTTTCAATTTTTTTTTGAAATTTTTTTTAAATTTATTTTTTTTGAAATTTTTTTTTTGAAAATTTTTTTTTTTCATTTTTTTTTGAAAATTTTTTTTTTTCATTTTTTTTTTTGAAATTTTTTTTTTAATTTTTTTTTTTGAAAATTTTTTTTTTTATTTTTTTTTTGAAATTTTCTTGAGAATTTTTTTAAAAATTTTTTTTTCGAAATTTTTTTTTCAATTTTTTTAAAATTTTTTTTTGAAAATTTTTTTTTTTATTTTTTTTTTATTTTTTTTTGAATTTTTTTTTTTGAAAATTTTTTTGAAATTTTTTTTGAATTTTTTTTTTGATTATTTTTTGAAAATTTTTTTTTTAAATTTTTTTTTCGAAAATTTTTTGAGAATTTTTTTAAAAATTTTTTTTTTCGAAATTTTTTTTTCAATTTTTTTAAATTTTTTTTTTTAAATTTTTTTTTGAAAAATTTTTTTTTTATTTTTTTTTTTTAATTTTTTTGATATTTTTTTTTTTATTTTTTTTTAATTTTTTTTTTTGAAATTTTTTTGAGAATTTTTTTAAAAATTTTTTTTTGAAATTTTTTTTTTAAATTTTTTTTTTTGGAAATTTTTTTTTTTATTTTTTTTTGAAAAATTTATTTTATTTTTTTTTGTAAATTATTTTTTTTTTGAAAAATTTTTTTTTAAATTTTTTTTTGAAAATTTCATTTTTAATTTTTTTTTCGAAATTTTTTTGAGAATTTTTTTAAAAATTTTTTTTTCGAAATTTTTTTTTCAATTTTTTTTAAATTTTTTTTTTAATTTTTTTTGAAATTTTTTTTAAATTTATTTTTCATTTTTTTTTTTGAAAAATTTTTTTTTTATTTTTTTTTTGAAATTTTTTTGAGAATTTTTTTTTTATTTTTTTGAGAATTTTTTTTTTTGAAAATTTTTTTGAAATTTTTTTTTTTGATTATTTTTTGAAATTTTTTTTTTTATTTTTTTTTCGAAATTTTTTTGAGAATTTTTTTAAAAATTTTTTTTTAAATTTTTTTTTGAAATTTTTTTTAATTAAACATTTTTTTTTTGAATTTTTTTTGAATTTTTTTTTATTTTTCTTTGAAAATTTTTTTTTTTATTTTTTTTTTTGAAATTTTTTTTTCGAAATTTTTTTTTCAATTTTTTTTTTATTTTTTTTTGAAATTTTTTTTAAATTTATTTTTTTTGAAATTTTTTTTTTTGGAAATTTTTTTTTTTATTTTTTTTTGAAAAATTATTTTATTTTTTTTTGAAATTTTTTTTTTTTTTTGAAAAATTTTTTTTTCATTTTTTTTTTGAAAAATTTTTTTTTTTTCATTTTTTTTTGAAAAATTTTTTTTTTAATTTTTTTTTGAAAAATTTTTTTTTTATTTTTTTTTTGAAATTTTTTCGAGAATTTTTTTTAAATTTTTTTTTTGAATTTTTTTTTTCGAAATTTTTTTCGAATTTTTTTTAAATTTTTTTTTTCGAAAACTTTTTTGAAATTTTTTTTTTGAAAAGTTCTTTTTTTATTTTTTTTTTGAAATTTTTTTAAACATTTTTTTTTTGAATTTTTTTTTTCGAAATTTTTTTTCGAATTTTTTTTAAATTTTTTTTTTGGAAATTTTTTTTTTGAAAATTTTTTTGAAAATTTTTTTGAAATTTTTTTTGAAATTTTTTTTTTCGAAAACTTTTTTGAAATTTTTTTTGAAATTTTTTTTTTGAAAATTTTTTTTTAAATTTTTTTTTGAAAATTTTTTTTTAAATTTTTTTTTGGAAATTTTTTTGAGAATTTTTTTTAAAATTTTTTTTTGAATTTTTTTTTTGAATTTTTTTTTTTGAAAATTTTTTTGAAATTTTTTTTGAATTTTTTTTTTTTGATTATTTTTTGAAAATTTTTTTTTAAAATTTTTTTTTCGAAAATTTTTTGAGAATTTTTTTAAAATTTTTTTTTTTCGAAATTTTTTTTTCAATTTTTTTAAATTTTTTTTTTTTAATTTTTTTTTGAAATTTTTTTAAATTTTTTTTTTCATTTTTTTTTTTTTTTTTTTTTGAAATTTTTTTGAGAATTTTTTTAAAAATTTTTTTGATAATTTTTTTTTTTCATTTTTTTTTTATTTTTTTTTTGAAATTTTTTTGAGAATTTTTTTAAAAATTTTTTTTTGAAATTTTTTTTTTTTATTTTTTTTTTGGAAATTTTTTTTTTTTTATTTTTTTTTGAAAAATTTTTTTTATTTTTTTTTGTAAATTATTTTTTTTTTTGAAAAATTTTTTTTTAAATTTTTTTTTGAAAATTTTATTTTTAATTTTTTTTTCGAAATTTTTTTGAGAATTTTTTTAAAAATTTTTTTTTCGAAATTTTTTTTTCAATTTTTTTTAAATTTTTTTAAAAATTTTTTTTGAAATTTTTTTTAAATTTATTTTTCATTTTTTTTTTTTTTTGAAAAATTTTTTTTTTATTTTTTTTTTGAAATTTTTTTGAGAATTTTTTTTTTAATTTTTTTTTTGAATTTTTTTTTTAAATTTTTTTTAAATTTTTTTTTTTGAATTTTTTTTTGAAAATTTTTTTTTTTCATTTTTTTTTGAAATTTTTTTTTTTTCATTTTTTTTTGAAATTTTTTTTTTATTTTTTTTTTGAAATTTTTTTGAGAATTTTTTTTTAAATTTTTTTTTAAATTTTTTTTTTGAATTTTTTTTTTGAAAATGTTTTTGAAATTTTTTTTAGATTTTTTTTTGATTATTTTTTGAAAATTTTTTTTTAAATTTTTTTTTCGAAATTTTTTTGAGAATTTTTTTAAAAATTTTTTTTTCGAAATTTTTTTTTCAATTTTTTTAAAATTTTTTTTTAAATTTTTTTTTTTTTTTTTTTTAAATTTATTTTTCTTTTTTTTTTTTTTTTTTTTTTTTTTTTTTTTTTTTTTTTTTTTTTTTTTTTTTTTTTTTGAAATTTTTTTATTATTTTTTGTTGAAAAATTTTTTTTAAATTTTTTTTTGAAATTTTTTTTTCGAAATTTTTTTTTCAAATTTTTTAAAATTTTTTTTTTGATTTTTTTTGAAATTTTTTTTAAATTTATTTTTTTTGAAATTTTTTTTTTATTTTTTTTTGAAAATTTTTTTTTTTATTTTTTTTTTGAAATTTTTTTGATAATTTTTTTATAATTTTTTTTTTCATTTTTTTTTGAAATTTTTTTTTTCTTTTTTTTTTCATTTTTTTTTGAAATTTTTTTTTTCTTTTTTTTTGAAATTTTTTTGAGAATTTTTTTTAAAATTTTTTTTTTAATTTTTTTTTTTGAATTTTTTTTTTCGAAATTTTTTTTTTCAATTTTTTTAAAATTTTTTTTTGAAATTTTTTTGAGAATTTTTTTTTTTTTTTTTTTATTTTTTTTTTGAAATTTTTTTGAGAATTTTTTTAAAAATTTTTTCAAAATTTTTTTTTTGGAAATTTTTTTTTTTATTTTTTTTTGAAAAATTTTTTTTATTTTTTTTTGAAAATTATTTTTTTTTTGAAAAATTTTTTTTTTCATTTTTTTTTGAAAAAATTTTTTTTTCATTATTTATTTGAAAAATTTTTTTTTAAATTTTTTTTTGAAAAATTTTTTTTTATTTTTTTTTTGAAATTTTTTTGAGAATTTTTTTTTTAGTTTTTTTTTGAAAATTTTTTTGAAATTTTTTTTGAAATTTATTTTTTTTTGATTTTTTTTTGAAATTTTTTTTTTTTTATTTTTTTTTTCGAAATTTTTTTGAGAATTTTTTTTGAAATTTTTTTCAAATTTTTTTTTCATTTTTTTTTTTATTTTTTTTTGAATTTTTTTTTTATTTTTTTTTGAAATTTTTTTTAGATTTTTTTTTGATTATTTTTTGAAAATTTTTTTTTTAATTTTTTTTTCGAAATTTTTTTGAGAATTTTTTTAAAAATTTTTTTTTCGAAATTTTTTTTTCAATTTTTTTAAAATTTTTTTTTTAATTTTTTTTTGAAATTTTTTTTAAATTTATTTTTCTTTTTTTTTTTTTTTTTTTTTTTTTTTTTTTTTTTTTTTTTTTTTTTTTTTTTTTTTTTTTTGAAATTTTTTTGAAATTTTTTTGAAATTTTTTTATTATTTTTTTTTGAAAAATTTTTTTTAAATTTTTTTTTGAAATTTTTTTTTCGAAATTTTTTTTTCAAATTTTTTAAAATTTTTTTTTTGATTTTTTTTGAAATTTTTTTTAAATTTATTTTTTTTGAAATTTTTTTTTTATTTTTTTTTGAAAATTTTTTTTTTTATTTTTTTTTTGAAATTTTTTTGATAATTTTTTTATAATTTTTTTTTTCATTTTTTTTTGAAATTTTTTTTTTCTTTTTTTTTTCATTTTTTTTTGAAATTTTTTTTTTCTTTTTTTTTGAAATTTTTTTGAGAATTTTTTTTAAAATTTTTTTTTTAATTTTTTTTTTTGAATTTTTTTTTTCGAAATTTTTTTTTTCAATTTTTTTAAAATTTTTTTTTGAAATTTTTTTGAGAATTTTTTTTTTTTTTTTTTTTTATTTTTTTTTTGAAATTTTTTTGAGAATTTTTTTAAAAATTTTTTTTTGAAATTTTTTCAAAATTTTTTTTTTGGAAATTTTTTTTTTTATTTTTTTTTGAAAAATTTTTTTTATTTTTTTTTGAAAATTATTTTTTTTTTGAAAAATTTTTTTTTTCATTTTTTTTTGAAAAAATTTTTTTTTCATTTTTTTTTTGAAAAATTTTTTTTTAAATTTTTTTAAAATTTTTTTTTGAAATTTTTTTGAGAATTTTTTTTTTTTTTTTTTATTTTTTTTTTGAAATTTTTTTGAGAATTTTTTTAAAAATTTTTTTTTGAAATTTTTTCAAAATTTTTTTTTTGGAAATTTTTTTTTTTATTTTTTTTTGAAAAATTTTTTTTATTTTTTTTTGAAAATTATTTTTTTTTTGAAAAATTTTTTTTTTCATTTTTTTTTGAAAAAATTTTTTTTTCATTATTTATTTGAAAAATTTTTTTTTAAATTTTTTTTTGAAAAATTTTTTTTTATTTTTTTTTTGAAATTTTTTTGAGAATTTTTTTTTTAGTTTTTTTTTGAAAATTTTTTTGAAATTTTTTTTGAAATTTATTTTTTTTTGATTTTTTTTTGAAATTTTTTTTTTTTTATTTTTTTTTTCGAAATTTTTTTGAGAATTTTTTTTGAAATTTTTTTCAAATTTTTTTTTCATTTTTTTTTTTATTTTTTTTTGAATTTTTTTTTTATTTTTTTTTGAAATTTTTTTTAGATTTTTTTTTGATTATTTTTTGAAAATTTTTTTTTTAATTTTTTTTTCGAAATTTTTTTGAGAATTTTTTTAAAAATTTTTTTTTCGAAATTTTTTTTTCAATTTTTTTAAAATTTTTTTTTTAATTTTTTTTTGAAATTTTTTTAAAATTTTTTTTTTAATTTTTTTTTGAAATTTTTTTTAAATTTATTTTTCTTTTTTTTTTTTTTTTTTTTTTTTTTTTTTTTTTTTTTTTGAAATTTTTTTGAAATTTTTTTGAAATTTTTTTATTATTTTTTTTTGAAAAATTTTTTTAAATTTTTTTTTGAAATTTTTTTTTCGAAATTTTTTTTTCAAATTTTTTAAAATTTTTTTTTTGATTTTTTTTGAAATTTTTTTTAAATTTATTTTTTTTGAAATTTTTTTTTTATTTTTTTTTGAAAATTTTTTTTTTTATTTTTTTTTTGAAATTTTTTTGATAATTTTTTTATAATTTTTTTTTTCATTTTTTTTTGAAATTTTTTTTTTCTTTTTTTTTTCATTTTTTTTTGAAATTTTTTTTTTCTTTTTTTTTGAAATTTTTTTGAGAATTTTTTTTAAAATTTTTTTTTTAATTTTTTTTTTTGAATTTTTTTTTTCGAAATTTTTTTTTTCAATTTTTTTAAAATTTTTTTTTGAAATTTTTTTGAGAATTTTTTTTTTTTTTTTTTTTTATTTTTTTTTTGAAATTTTTTTGAGAATTTTTTTAAAAATTTTTTTTTGAAATTTTTTCAAAATTTTTTTTTTGGAAATTTTTTTTTTTATTTTTTTTTGAAAAATTTTTTTTATTTTTTTTTGAAAATTATTTTTTTTTTGAAAAATTTTTTTTTTCATTTTTTTTTGAAAAAATTTTTTTTTCATTTTTTTTTTGAAAAATTTTTTTTTAAATTTTTTTTTGAAAAATTTTTTTTTATTTTTTTTTTGAAATTTTTTTGAGAATTTTTTTTTTATTTTTTTTTGAAAATTTTTTTGAAATTTTTTTTGAAATTTATTTTTTTTTGATTTTTTTTTGAAATTTTTTTTTTTTTATTTTTTTTTTCGAAATTTTTTTGAGAATTTTTTTTGAAATTTTTTTCAAATTTTTTTTTCATTTTTTTTTTTATTTTTTTTTGAATTTTTTTTTTATTTTTTTTTGAATTTTTTTTTTTTTTTTTTTTGAAATTTTTTTGAGAATTTTTTTAAAAATTTTTTTTTTTAATTTTTTTTTTGAAATTTTTAAATTTTTTTTTTGGAAATTTTTTTTTTTTATTTTTTTTTGAAAAATTTTTTATTTTTTTTTTAAATTTTTTTTTTTTTTTGAAAAATTTTTTTTTTCATTTTTTTTTTGAAAATTTTTTTTTTCATTTTTTTTTTGAAAAATTTTTTTTTAAATTTTTTTTTGAAAAATTTTTTTTTTATTTTTTTTTTATTTTTTTTTGAATTTTTTTTTTTTTGAAAATTTTTTTTTATTTTTTTTTTGAAATTTTTTTGAGAATTTTTTTTTTATTTTTTTTTTGAAAATTTTTTTGAAATTTTTTTTGAAATTTTTTTTTTTTTGATTTTTTTTTGAAAATTTTTTTTTAAATTTTTTTTTCGAAATTTTTTTGAGAATTTTTTTAAAAATTTTTTTTTATTTTTTTTTTATTTTTTTTTGAAATGTTTATTTATTTTTTTTTTAAATTTTTTTTTCATTTTTTTTTTGAAATTTTTTTGAGATTTTTTTTTAAAATTTTTTTTTTGAATTTTTTTTTGAAAATTTTTTTGAAATTTTTTTTGAAATTTTTTTTTTCGAAAACTTTTTTGAAATTTTTTTTGAAATTTTTTTTTTGAAAATTTTTTTTTTTAAATTTTTTTTTGAAAATTTTTTTTTAAATTTTTTTTCCAATTTTTTTTTGAGAATTTTTTTAAAAATTTTTTTTTCGAAATTTTTTTTTCAATTTTTTTAATTTTTTTTTTTAATTTTTTTTTGAAATTTTTTTTTTTATTTTTTTTTGAAAATTTTTTTTTTTTATTTTTTTTTTGAAATTTTTTTGAGAATTTTTTTTTTAATTTTTTTTTTGAATTTTTTTTTTCGAAATTTTTTTTGAAATTTTTTTTTTTGAAATTTTTTTTTTCGAAAACTTTTTTGAAATTTTTTTTTTGAAAAGTTTTTTTTTTATTTTTTTTTTGAAATTTTTTTAAAAATTTTTTTTTTGAATTTTTTTTTTCGAAATTTTTTTTCGAATTTTTTTTAAATTTTTTTTTTGGAAATTTTTTTTTTTGAAATTTTTTTTTGAAAACTTTTTTGAAATTTTTTTTTGAATTTTTTTTTAAAATTTTTTTTTTCGAAATTTTTTTTTTGAAAATTTTTTTTTAAATTTTTATTTTTGAAATTTTTTTTTTTATTTTTTTTTTGGAATTTTTTTTTTTTTATTTTTTTTGAAAAATTTTTTTTTTCATTTTTTTTGAAAAATTTTTTTTTTTAATTTTTTTTTGAAAATTTTTTTTTAATTTTTTTTTTATTTTTTTTTGAAATTTTTTTTTTTTATTTTTTTTTGAAAATTTTATTTTATTTTTTTTTTTTGAAATTTTTTTGAGAATTTTTTTTTATTTTTTTTTTGAATTTTTTTTTTTGAAAATTTTTTTGAAAATTTTTTTGAAATTTTTTTTGAAATTTTTTTTTTCGAAAACTTTTTTGAAATTTTTTTTGAAATTTTTTTTTTGAAATTTTTTTTTTTAATTTTTTTTTGAAAATTTTTTTTTTAATTTTTTTTTTGAAATTTTTTTGAGAATTTTTTTTAAAATTTTTTTTTAATTTTTTTTTTGAATTTTTTTTTTTGAAAATTTTTTTGAAATTTTTTTTGAATTTTTTTTTTTGATTATTTTTTGAAAATTTTTTTTTTAAATTTTTTTTTCGAAAATTTTTTGAGAATTTTTTTAAAAATTTTTTTTTTCGAAATTTTTTTTTCAATTTTTTTAAATTTTTTTTTCTAAATTTTTTTTTGAAAAATTTTTTTTTTATTTTTTTTTTCAATTTTTTTGATAATTTTTTTTTTATTTTTTTTAAATTTTTTTTTTGAAATTTTTTTGAGAATTTTTTTAAAAATTTTTTTTTGAAATTTTTTTTTTAATTTTTTTTTCGAAATTTTTTTGAGAATTTTTTTAAAAATTTTTTTTTCGAAATTTTTTTTTCAATTTTTTTTAAATTTTTTTTTTAATTTTTTTTGACATTTTTTTAAAATTTATTTTTCATTTTTTTTTTTTTTGAAAAATTTTTTTTTTATTTTTTTTTTTGAAATTTTTTTGAGAATTTTTTTTTTATTTTTTTGAGAATTTTTTTTTTTGAAAATTTTTTTGAAATTTTTTTTGAAATTTTTTTTTTGATTATTTTTTGAAAATTTTTTTTTTTATTTTTTTTTCGAAATTTTTTTGAGAATTTTTTTAAAAATTTTTTTTTCGAAATTTTTTTAAAATTTTTTTTTTAATTTTTTTTTGAAATTTTTTTTAATTAAACATTTTTTTTTTGAATTTTTTTTGAATTTTTTTTTTTATTTTTTTTTCGAAATTTTTTTGAGAATTTTTTTAAAAATTTTTTTTTCGAAATTTTTTTTAAATTTTTTTTTAAATTTTTTTTTGAAATTTTTTTTTAATAAACATTTTTTTTTTGAATTTTTTTTGAATTTTTTTTTTTATTTTTTTTTGAAAAATTTTTTTTTTATTTTTTTTTTTGAAATTTTTTTTTCGAAATTTTTTTTTCAATTTTTTTAAATTTTTTTTTTTTTTTTTTTGAAAATTTTTTTAAATTTATTTTTCATTTTTTTTTTTTGAATTTTTTTTAATTTTTTTTTGAAAATTTTTTTTTTATTTTTTTTTTTTGAAATTTTTTTTTCGAAACTTTTTTTTCAATTTTTTTAAAATTTTTTTTTTGATTTTTTTTTGAAATTTTTTTTAAATTTATTTTTTTTGAAATTTTTTTTTTGGAAATTTTTTTTTTTATTTTTTTTTGAAAAATTTTTTTTATTTTTTTTTGAAATTTTTTTTTTTTTTGAAAAATTTTTTTTTTCATTTTTTTTTTGAGAAATTTTTTTTTTTCATTTTTTTTTGAAAAATTTTTTTTTAAATTTTTTTTTGAAAAATTTTTTTTTTATTTTTTTTTTGAAATTTTTTCGAGAATTTTTTTTTAAATTTTTTTTTTGAATTTTTTTTTTCGAAATTTTTTTCGAATTTTTTTTAAATTTTTTTTTTGGAAATTTTTTTTTTTGAAATTTTTTTTTGAAAACTTTTTTGAAATTTTTTTTGAAATTTTTTTTTTTTTGATTTTTTTTTGGAAAATTTTTTTTTTTATTTTTTTTTTGAAATTTTCTTGAGAATTTTTTTAAAAATTTTTTTTTCGAAATTTTTTTTTCAATTTTTTTAAAATTTTTTTTTGAAAATTTTTTATTTTATTTTTTTTTTTATTTTTTTTTTATATTTTTTTGAGAATTTTTTTTTAAATTTTTTTTTTGAATTTTTTTTTTTCGAAATTTTTTTTCGAATTTTTTTTAAATTTTTTTTTTGAAATTTTTTTTGAAATTTTTTTTTTTGAAATTTTTTTTTCGAAAACTTTTTTGAAATTTTTTTTTTGAAAATTTTTTTTTTTATTTTTTTTTCAATGTTTTTAAATTTTTTTTTTAAATTTTTTTTTGAAAATTTTTTTTTGAATTTTTTTTAAATTTATTTTTTTTGAAATTTTTTTTTTTGGAAATTTTTTTTTTTATTTTTTTTGAAAAATTTTTTTTATTTTTTTTTGAAATTTTTTTTTTTTTGAAAAATTTTTTTTTTCATTTTTTTTTTTGAAAAATTTTTTTTTTCATTTTTTTTTGAAAATTTTTTTTTTAAATTTTTTTTTGAAAAATTTTTTTTTTATTTTTTTTTTTGAAATTTTTTCGAGAATTTTTTTTTAAATTTTTTTTTTGAATTTTTTTTTTCGAAATTTTTTTTCGAATTTTTTTTAAATTTTTTTTTGAAATTTTTTTTTTAAATTTTTTTTTTTGGAAATTTTTTTTTTTATTTTTTTTTGAAAAATTTTTTTTATTTTTTTTTGTAAATTATTTTTTTTTTGAAAATTTTTTTTTTTAATTTTTTTTTGAAAATTTTATTTTTAATTTTTTTTTCGAAATTTTTTTGAGAATTTTTTTAAAAATTTTTTTTTCGAAATTTTTTTTTCAATTTTTTTTAAATTTTTTTTTAAAATTTTTTTTTGAAAATTTTTTTTTGAATTTTTTTTTTAAATTTCTTTTCATTTTTTTTTTTATTTTTTTTTGAAATTTTTTTTTTTATTTTTTTTTGAAAAAATTTTTTTTTTATTTTTTTTTTTGAAATTTTTTTGAGAATTTTTTTTTTATTTTTTTGAGAATTTTTTTTTTTGAAAATTTTTTTGAAATTTTTTTTGAAATTTTTTTTGAAATTTTTTTTGAAATTTTTTTTTTTGATTATTTTTTGAAAATTTTTTTTTTATTTTTTTTTCGAAATTTTTTTGAGAATTTTTTTAAAAATTTTTTTTTCGAAATTTTTTTTAAATTTTTTTTTAAATTTTTTTTTGAAATTTTTTTTAAATAAACATTTTTTTTTTGAATTTTTTTTGAATTTTTTTTTTTATTTTTTTTTGAAAATTTTTTTTTTATTTTTTTTTTTGAAATTTTTTTTTCGAAATTTTTTTTTCAATTTTTTTAAATTTTTTTTTTATTTTTTTTTGAAATTTTTTTTAAATTTATTTTTCATTTTTTTTTTTGAATTTTTTTTAAATTTTTTTTTGAAAATTTTTTTTTTATTTTTTTTTTTTGAAATTTTTTTTTCGAAACTTTTTTTTCAATTTTTTTAAAATTTTTTTTTTGATTTTTTTTTGAAATTTTTTTAAATTTATTTTTTTTGAAATTTTTTTTTTGGAAATTTTTTTTTTTATTTTTTTTTGAAAAATTTTTTTTATTTTTTTTTGAAATTTTTTTTTTTTTGAAAAATTTTTTTTTTCATTTTTTTTTGAGAATTTTTTTTTTCATTTTTTTTTGAAAAATTTTTTTTTAAATTTTTTTTTGAAAAATTTTTTTTTTATTTTTTTTTTTGAAATTTTTTCGAGAATTTTTTTTTAAATTTTTTTTTTGAATTTTTTTTTTCGAAATTTTTTTCGAATTTTTTTTAAATTTTTTTTTTGGAAATTTTTTTTTTTGAAATTTTTTTTTGAAAACTTTTTTGAAATTTTTTTTGAAATTTTTTTTTTTTTGATTTTTTTTAGGAAAATTTTTTTTTTTTATTTTTTTTTTGAAATTTTCTTGAGAATTTTTTTAAAAATTTTTTTTTCGAAATTTTTTTTTCAATTTTTTTAAAATTTTTTTTTGAAAATTTTTTATTTTATTTTTTTTTTTATTTTTTTTTGAAATTTTTTTGAGAATTTTTTTTTAAATTTTTTTTTTGAATTTTTTTTTTCGAAATTTTTTTTCGAATTTTTTTTAAATTTTTTTTTTGAAATTTTTTTTGAAATTTTTTTTTTGAAATTTTTTTTTTTCGAAAACTTTTTTGAAATTTTTTTTTTGAAAATTTTTTTTTTATTTTTTTTTCAATGTTTTTAAATTTTTTTTTTTAATTTTTTTTTG
Organism: Chrysolina oricalcia; assembly: GCA_944452925.2. Lineage (NCBI taxonomy): Eukaryota > Metazoa > Arthropoda > Insecta > Coleoptera > Chrysomelidae > Chrysolina > Chrysolina oricalcia. The sequence goes on from OX101819.2 coordinate 33,283,964, forward strand.
AAAATTTTTTTTTGAATTTTTTTTAAATTTATTTTTTTTGAAATTTTTTTTTTTGGAAATTTTTTTTTTTATTTTTTTTTGAAAATTTTTTTTTTAAATTTTTTTTTGAAAAATTTTTTTTTTATTTTTTTTTTTGAAATTTTTTCGAGAATTTTTTTTGAAATTTTTTTTTTGAATTTTTTTTTTCGAAATTTTTTTTCGAATTTTTTTTAAATTTTTTTTTTGGAAATTTTTTTTTTGAAATTTTTTTTTGAAAACTTTTTTGAAATTTTTTTCGAAATTTTTTTTTTTTTTGATTTTTTTTTGAAAATTTTTTTTTTATTTTTTTTTGAAATTTTCTTGAGAATTTTTTTAAAAATTTTTTTTTCGAAATTTTTTTTTCAATTTTTTTTAAATTTTTTTTTGAAAATTTTTTTTTTTATTTTTTTTTGAAAATTTTTTTTTTATTTTTTTTTTGAAATTTTTTTGAGAATTTTTTTTAAAATTTTTTTTTTGAATTTTTTTTTTCGAAATTTTTTTTCGAATTTTTTTTAAATTTTTTTTTTTGAAATTTTTTTTGAAATTTTTTTTTTCGAAAACTTTTTTGAAATTTTTTTTTTGAAAATTTTTATTTTTATTTGTTTTTCAATGTTTTTAAATTTTTTTTTAAATTTTTTTTTGAAAATTTTTTTTGAATTTTTTTTTTAATTTTTTTTTTATTTTTTTTTGAAAAATTTTTTTTTTTATTTTTTTTTTTGAAATTTTTTTGAGATTTTTTTTTTAAATTTTTTTTTTGAATTTTTTTTTTGAAAATTTTTTTGAAAACTTTTTTGAAATTTTTTTTTTGAAATTTTTTTTAAAATTTTTTTTTTCGAAATTTTTTTTAAATTTTTTTTTTGAAAATTTTTTTTAAAATTTTTATTTTTGAAATTTTTTTTTTTATTTTTTTTTTGAATTTTTTTTAAATTTTTATTTTTGAAATTTTTTTTTTATTTTTTTTTTTGAATTTTTTTTTAAATTTTTTTTTTGGATTTTTTTTTTTTTATTTTTTTTTGAAAAATTTTTTTTATTTTTTTTTGAAAATTATTTTTTTTTTGAAAAATTTTTTTTTTCATTTTTTTTTGAAAAAATTTTTTTTTCATTTTTTTTTTGAAAAATTTTTTTTCATTTTTTTTTTGAAAAATTTTTTTTTTAATTTTTTTTTGAAAATTTTTTTAAAATTTTTTTTTATTTTTTTTTGAAATTTTTTTTTTTTATTTTTTTTTGAAAATTTTATTTTTTTATTTTTTTTTTTGAAATTTTTTTTTATTTTTTTTTTGAATTTTTTTTTTTGAAAATTTTTTTGAAATTTTTTTTTTCGAAAACTTTTTTGAAATTTTTTTTGAAATTTTTTTTTTGAAAATTTTTTTTTTTAAATTTTTTTTTGAAAAATTTTTTTTTTAATTTTTTTTTTCGAAATTTTTTTGAGAATTTTTTTAAAAATTTTTTTTCGAAATTTTTTTTCAATGTTTTTAAATTTTTTTTTAAATTTTTTTTTTTGAAATTTTTTTTAAATTTTTTTTTAAATTTTTTTTTTTGAATTTTTTTTTTTGAAAATTTTTTTGAAATTTTTTTTGAAATTTTTTTTTTTTGATTTTTTTTTTGAAAATTTTTTTTTTTATTTTTTTTTTGAAATTTTCTTGAGAATTTTTTTAAAAATTTTTTTTTCGAAATTTTTTTTTCAATTTTTTTAAAATTTTTTTTTGAAAATTTTTTTTTTATTTTTTTTTTATTTTTTTTTGAAATTTTTTTTTTTATTTTTTTTTGAACTTTTTTTTTTTATTTTTTTTTTGAAATTTTTTTGAGAATTTTTTTTTTATTTTTTCTTTGAATTTTTTTTTTTGAAAATTTTTTTGAAATTTTTTTTTTCGAAAACTTTTTTGAAATTTTTTTTTAAATTTTTTTTTTTATTTTGAAAAATTTTTTTTTAAATTTTTTTTGAAAAATTTTTTTTTCATTTTTTTTTTGAAAAATTTTTTTTTAAATTTTTTTTTGAAAATTTTTTTTTATTTTTTTTTATTTTTTTTTTAAATTTTTTTTTTTTATTTTTTTTTGAAAATTTTATTTTTTTATTTTTTTTTGAAATTTTTTTGAGAATTTTTTTTTATTTTTTTTTTGAATTTTTTTTTTTGAAAATTTTTTTGAAAATTTTTTTGAAATTTTTTTTGAAATTTTTTTTTTCGAAAACTTTTTTGAAATTTTTTTTGAAATTTTTTTTTTGAAATTTTTTTTAAAATTTTTTTTTGAAAATTTTTTTTTTAATTTTTTTTTTGAAATTTTTTTGAGAATTTTTTTTAAAATTTTTTTTTAAATTTTTTTTTTGAATTTTTTTTTTTGAAAATTTTTTTGAAATTTTTTTTGAATTTTTTTTTTGATTATTTTATGAAAATTTTTTTTTTAAATTTTTTTTTCGAAAATTTTTTGAGAATTTTTTTAAAAATTTTTTTTTTCGAAATTTTTTTTTCAATTTTTTTAAATTTTTTTTTTTTAATTTTTTTTTGAAAAATTTTTTTTTTATTTTTTTTTTTTAATTTTTTTGATAATTTTTTTTTTTTATTTTTTTTTAATTTTTTTTTTTGAAATTTTTTTGAGAATTTTTTTAAAAATTTTTTTTTGAAATTTTTTTTTTAAATTTTTTTTTTTGGAAATTTTTTTTTTTTTAATTTTTTTTTGAAAAATTTATTTTATTTTTTTTTGTAAATTATTTTTTTTTTGAAAAATTTTTTTTTTAATTTTTTTTTGAAAATTTCATTTTTAATTTTTTTTTCGAAATTTTTTTGAGAATTTTTTTAAAAATTTTTTTTTCGAAATTTTTTTAAAATTTTTTTTTAAATTTTTTTTTGAAATTTTTTTTAATTAAACATTTTTTTTTTGAATTTTTTTTGAATTTTTTTTTTTATTTTTTTTTGAAAATTTTTTTTTTTATTTTTTTTTTTGAAATTTTTTTTTCGAAATTTTTTTTTCAATTTTTTTAAATTTTTTTTTTATTTTTTTTTGAAATTTTTTTTAAATTTATTTTTCATTTTTTTTTTGAATTTTTTTTTAATTTTTTTTTGAAAAATTTTTTTTTTATTTTTTTTTTTGAAATTTTTTTTTCGAAACTTTTTTTTCAATTTTTTTTAAATTTTTTTTTTGATTTTTTTTTGAAATTTTTTTTAAATTTATTTTTTTTGAAATTTTTTTTTTTGGAAATTTTTTTTTTTATTTTTTTTTGAAAAATTTTTTTTATTTTTTTTTGAAATTTTTTTTTTTTTTGAAAAATTTTTTTTTTCATTTTTTTTTTGAAAAATTTTTTTTTTTTCATTTTTTTTTGAAAAATTTTTTTTTTAATTTTTTTTTGAAAAATTTTTTTTTTATTTTTTTTTTTGAAATTTTTTCGAGAATTTTTTTTAAATTTTTTTTTTGAATTTTTTTTTTCGAAATTTTTTTCGAATTTTTTTTAAATTTTTTTTTTCGAAAACTTTTTTGAAATTTTTTTTTTGAAAAGTTTTTTTTTTATTTTTTTTTTGAAATTTTTTTAAACATTTTTTTTTTGAATTTTTTTTTTCGAAATTTTTTTTCGAATTTTTTTTAAATTTTTTTTTTGGAAATTTTTTTTTTTTGAAATTTTTTTTTGAAAACTTTTTTGAAATTTTTTTTAAAATTTTTTTTTTCGAAATTTTTTTTAAATTTTTTTTTTGAAAATTTTTTTTTAAATTTTTATTTTTAAAATTTTTTTTTTTTATTTTTTTTTTGGAATTTTTTTTTTTTATTTTTTTTGAAAAATTTTTTTTTTTCATTTTTTTTGATTTTTTTTTTTTTTTGAAAAATTATTTTTTTCATTTTTTTTGAAAAATTTTTTTTTCATTTTTTTTTTTGAAAAATTTTTTTTTTAATTTTTTTTTGAAAAATTTTTTTTATTTTTTTTTTATTTTTTTTTGAAATTTTTTTTTTTTATTTTTTTTTGAAAGAAAATTTTATTTATTTTTTTTTTTTGAAATTTTTTTGAGAATTTTTTTTATTTTTTTTTGAATTTTTTTTTTGAAAATTTTTTTGAAAATTTTTTTGAAAATTTTTTTGAAATTTTTTTTGAAATTTTTTTTTTCGAAAACTTTTTTGAAATTTTTTTTGAAATTTTTTTTTTGAAAATTTTTTTTTTAATTTTTTTTTGAAAATTTTTTTTTTAATTTTTTTTTGGAAATTTTTTTGAGAATTTTTTTTTAAATTTTTTTTTTAATTTTTTTTTTGAATTTTTTTTTTTGAAAATTTTTTTGAAATTTTTTTTGAATTTTTTTTTTTGATTATTTTTTGAAAATTTTTTTTTTAAATTTTTTTTTCGAAAATTTTTTGAGAATTTTTTTAAAATTTTTTTTTTTCGAAATTTTTTTTTCAATTTTTTTAAATTTTTTTTTTTTTAATTTTTTTTTGAAATTTTTTTAAAATTTTTTTTTTCATTTTTTTTTTTTTTTTTTTTGAAATTTTTTTGAGAATTTTTTTAAAAATTTTTTTGATAATTTTTTTTTTTCATTTTTTTTTTATTTTTTTTTTGGAAATTTTTTTTTTTTTTTTTTTTTTTGAAAATTTTTTTTTATTTTTTTTTGTAAATTATTTTTTTTTTTGAAAAATTTTTTTTAAAATTTTTTTTTGAAAATTTTATTTTTAATTTTTTTTTCGAAATTTTTTTGAGAATTTTTTTAAAAATTTTTTTTTCGAAATTTTTTTTTCAATTTTTTTTTAATTTTTTAAAAAATTTTTTTTGAAATTTTTTTCAAATTTATTTTTCATTTTTTTTTTTTTTGAAAATTTTTTTTTTTATTTTTTTTTTGAAATTTTTTTGAGAATTTTTTTTTTAATTTTTTTTTTGAATTTTTTTTTTGAAATTTTTTTTAAATTTTTTTTTTTGAATTTTTTTTTGAAAATTTTTTTTTTTCATTTTTTTTTGAAATTTTTATTTTATTTTTTTTTTTGAAATTTTTTTGAGAATTTTTTTTAAAATTTTTTTTTTAATTTTTTTTTTGAATTTTTTTTTTGAAAATTTTTTTGAAATTTTTTTTAGATTTTTTTTTTGATTATTTTTTGAAAATTTTTTTTTAAATTTTTTTTTCGAAATTTTTTTGAGAATTTTTTTAAAAATTTTTTTTTCGAAATTTTTTTTTCAATTTTTTTAAAATTTTTTTTAAAATTTTTTTTTGAAATTTTTTTTAAATTTATTTTTTTTGAAATTTTTTTTTTATTTTTTTTTGAAAAATTTTTTTTTTTTTTTTTTTTGAAATTTTTTTGATAATTTTTTTATAATTTTTTTTTTCATTTTTTTTTGAAATTTTTTTTTTCTTTTTTTTTGAAATTTTTTTGAGAATTTTTTTTAAAATTTTTTTTTTAATTTTTTTTTTTGAATTTTTTTTTTCGAAATTTTTTTTTCAATTTTTTAAAAATTTTTTTTTGAAATTTTTTTGAGAATTTTTTTTTTTTTTTTTTTTTTTATTTTTTTTTTGAAATTTTTTTGAGAATTTTTTTAAAAATTTTTTTTTGAAATTTTTTCTAAATTTTTTTTTTGGAAATTTTTTTTTTTATTTTTTTTTGAAAAATTTTTTTTATTTTTTTTTGAAAATTATTTTTTTTTTGAAAAATTTTTTTTTTCATTTTTTTTTGAAAAAATTTTTTTTTCATTTTTTTTTTGAAAAATTTTTTTTAAAATTTTTTTTTGAAAAATTTTTTTTTATTTTTTTTTTGAAATTTTTTTGAGAATTTTTTTTTTATTTTTTTTTTGAAAATTTTTTTGAAATTTTTTTTGAAATTTATTTTTTTTTGATTTTTTTTTGAAATTTTTTTTTTTATTTTTTTTTTCGAAATTTTTTTGAGAATTTTTTTTGAAATTTTTTTCAAATTTTTTTTTCATTTTTTTTTTATTTTTTTTTGAATTTTTTTTTTATATTTTTTTTAATTTTTTTTTTTTTTTTTTTTTGAAATTTTTTTGAGAATTTTTTTAAAAATTTTTTTTTTTAATTTTTTTTTTTGAAATTTTTAAATTTTTTTTTTGGAAATTTTTTTTTTTATTTTTTTTTGAAAATTTTTTTATTTTTTTTTGAAATTTTTTTTTTTTTGAAAAATTTTTTTTTTCATTTTTTTTTTGAAAATTTTTTTTTTCATTTTTTTTTTGAAAAATTTTTTTTTTAATTTTTTTTTGAAAAATTTTTTTTTTATTTTTTTTAAATTTTTTTTTGAAAACTTTTTTGAAATTTTTTTTTGAATTTTTTTTTAAAATTTTTTTTTTCGAAATTTTTTTTTTGAAAATTTTTTTTTAAATTTTTATTTTTGAAATTTTTTTTTTATTTTTTTTTGGAATTTTTTTTTTAATTTTTTTTGAAAAATTTTTTTTTTTTCATTTTTTTTGAAATTTTTTTTTTTTTTTTGAAAAATTTTTTTTTTCATTTTTTTTGAAAAATTTTTTTTTCATTTTTTTTTTGAAAAATTTTTTTTTAAATTTTTTTTTGAAAATTTTTTTTTTATTTTTTTTTAATTTTTTTTTGAAATTTTTTTTTTTTATTTTTTTTTGAAAATTTTATTTTATTTTTTTTTTTTTTGAAATTTTTTTGAGAATTTTTTTTTATTTTTTTTTTGAATTTTTTTTTTTGAAAATTTTTTTGAAAATTTTTTTGAAATTTTTTTTGAAATTTTTTTTTTCGAAAACTTTTTTGAAATTTTTTTTGAAATTTTTTTTTTGAAATTTTTTTTTTTTATTTTTTTTTGAAAATTTTTTTTTTAATTTTTTTTTTGAAATTTTTTTGAGAATTTTTTTTAAAATTTTTTTTAAATTTTTTTTTTGAATTTTTTTTTTTGAAAATTTTTTTGAAATTTTTTTTGAATTTTTTTTTTGATTATTTTTTGAAAATTTTTTTTTTAAATTTTTTTTTCGAAAATTTTTTGAGAATTTTTTTAAAAATTTTTTTTTTCGAAATTTTTTTTTCAATTTTTTTTTCTAAATTTTTTTTTGAAAAATTTTTTTTTTATTTTTTTTTTCAATTTTTTTGATAATTTTTTTTTTATTTTTTTTAAATTTTTTTTTTGAAATTTTTTTGAGAATTTTTTTAAAAATTTTTTTTTGAAATTTTTTTTTTAAATTTTTTTTTTTGGAAATTTTTTTTTTTTATTTTTTTTTGAAAAATTTTTTTTATTTTTTTTTGTAAATTATTTTTTTTTTGAAAAATTTTTTTTTTATTTTTTTTTTGAAAATTTTATTTTTAATTTTTTTTTCGAAATTTTTTTGAGAATTTTTTTAAAAATTTTTTTTTCGAAATTTTTTTTTCAATTTTTTTTAAATTTTTTTTTTAATTTTTTTTGACATTTTTTTAAAATTTATTTTTCATTTTTTTTTTTTTTGAAAAATTTTTTTTTTATTTTTTTTTTTGAAATTTTTTTGAGAATTTTTTTTTTATTTTTTTGAGAATTTTTTTTTTTGAAAATTTTTTTGAAATTTTTTTTGAAATTTTTTTTTGATTATTTTTTGAAAATTTTTTTTTTATTTTTTTTTCGAAATTTTTTTGAGAATTTTTTTAAAAATTTTTTTTTCGAAATTTTTTTAAAATTTTTTTTTAAATTTTTTTTTGAAATTTTTTTTAATTAAACATTTTTTTTTGAATTTTTTTAAAATTTTTTTTTTTGATTTTTTTTTTGAAATTTTTTTTAAATTTATTTTTTTTGAAATTTTTTTTTTGAAAATTTTTTTTTTTATTTTTTTTTTGAAATTTTTTTGAGAATTTTTTTTTTATTTTTTTTTTTGAAAATTTTTTTGAAATTTTTTTTGAATTTTTTTTTTTGATTTTTTTTTGAAATTTTTTTTTTTTTTTTTTTTCTAAATTTTTTTGAGAATTTTTTTAAAAATTTTTTTTTCGAAATTTTTTTTTCAATTTTTTTAAAATTTTTTTTTCAATTTTTTTTTGAAATTTTTTTTAAATTTATTTTTTTTGAAATTTTTTTTTTGAAAATTTTTTTTTTTCATTTTTTTTTGAAAATTTTTTTTTTTCATTTTTTTTTTTGAAATTTTTTTTTTAATTTTTTTTTTTGAAAATTTTTTTTTTTATTTTTTTTTTGAAATTTTCTTGAGAATTTTTTTAAAAATTTTTTTTTCGAAATTTTTTTTTCAATTTTTTTAAAATTTTTTTTTGAAAATTTTTTTTTTTATTTTTTTTTTATTTTTTTTTGAATTTTTTTTTTTGAAAATTTTTTTGAAATTTTTTTTGAATTTTTTTTTTGATTATTTTTTGAAAATTTTTTTTTTAAATTTTTTTTTCGAAAATTTTTTGAGAATTTTTTTAAAAATTTTTTTTTTCGAAATTTTTTTTTCAATTTTTTTAAATTTTTTTTTTTTAATTTTTTTTTGAAAAATTTTTTTTTTATTTTTTTTTTTAAATTTTTTTGATATTTTTTTTTTTATTTTTTTTTAATTTTTTTTTTTGAAATTTTTTTGAGAATTTTTTTAAAAATTTTTTTTTTAAATTTTTTTTTTAAATTTTTTTTTTTGGAAATTTTTTTTTTTATTTTTTTTTGAAAAATTTATTTTATTTTTTTTTGTAAATTATTTTTTTTTTGAAAAATTTTTTTTTAAATTTTTTTTTGAAAATTTCATTTTTAATTTTTTTTTCGAAATTTTTTTGAGAATTTTTTTAAAAATTTTTTTTTCGAAATTTTTTTTTCAATTTTTTTTAAATTTTTTTTTTAATTTTTTTTGAAATTTTTTTTAAATTTATTTTTCATTTTTTTTTTTGAAAAATTTTTTTTTTATTTTTTTTTTGAAATTTTTTTGAGAATTTTTTTTTTATTTTTTTGAGAATTTTTTTTTTTGAAAATTTTTTTGAAATTTTTTTTTTTGATTATTTTTTGAAATTTTTTTTTTTATTTTTTTTTCGAAATTTTTTTGAGAATTTTTTTAAAAATTTTTTTTTAAATTTTTTTTTGAAATTTTTTTTAATTAAACATTTTTTTTTTGAATTTTTTTTGAATTTTTTTTTATTTTTCTTTGAAAATTTTTTTTTTTATTTTTTTTTTTGAAATTTTTTTTTCGAAATTTTTTTTTCAATTTTTTTTTTATTTTTTTTTGAAATTTTTTTTAAATTTATTTTTTTTGAAATTTTTTTTTTTGGAAATTTTTTTTTTTATTTTTTTTTGAAAAATTATTTTATTTTTTTTTGAAATTTTTTTTTTTTTTTGAAAAATTTTTTTTTCATTTTTTTTTTGAAAAATTTTTTTTTTTTCATTTTTTTTTGAAAAATTTTTTTTTTAATTTTTTTTTGAAAAATTTTTTTTTTATTTTTTTTTTGAAATTTTTTCGAGAATTTTTTTTAAATTTTTTTTTTGAATTTTTTTTTGAAAAATTTTTTTTATTTTTTTTTGTAAATTATTTTTTTTTTTGAAAAATTTTTTTTTAAATTTTTTTTTGAAAATTTTATTTTTAATTTTTTTTTCGAAATTTTTTTGAGAATTTTTTTAAAAATTTTTTTTTCGAAATTTTTTTTTCAATTTTTTTTAAATTTTTTTAAAAATTTTTTTTGAAATTTTTTTTAAATTTATTTTTCATTTTTTTTTTTTTTTGAAAAATTTTTTTTTTATTTTTTTTTTGAAATTTTTTTGAGAATTTTTTTTTAAATTTTTTTTTTGAATTTTTTTTTTAAATTTTTTTTAAATTTTTTTTTTTGAATTTTTTTTTGAAAATTTTTTTTTTTTCATTTTTTTTTGAAATTTTTTTTTTTTCATTTTTTTTTGAAATTTTTTTTTTATTTTTTTTTTGAAATTTTTTTGAGAATTTTTTTTAAAATTTTTTTTTAAATTTTTTTTTTGAATTTTTTTTTTGAAAATGTTTTTGAAATTTTTTTTAGATTTTTTTTTGATTATTTTTTGAAAATTTTTTTTTAAATTTTTTTTTCGAAATTTTTTTGAGAATTTTTTTAAAAATTTTTTTTTCGAAATTTTTTTTTCAATTTTTTTAAAATTTTTTTTTAAATTTTTTTTTGAAATTTTTTTTAAAATTTATTTTTCTTTTTTTTTTTTTTTTTTTTTTTTTTTTTTTTTTTTTTTTTTTTTTTTTTTTTTTTTTTTTTTGAAATTTTTTTTTTTTTTTGAAATTTTTTTATTATTTTTTGTTGAAAAATTTTTTTTAAATTTTTTTTTGAAATTTTTTTTTCGAAATTTTTTTTTCAAATTTTTTAAAATTTTTTTTTTGATTTTTTTTGAAATTTTTTTTAAATTTATTTTTTTTGAAATTTTTTTTTTATTTTTTTTTGAAAATTTTTTTTTTTATTTTTTTTTTGAAATTTTTTTGATAATTTTTTTATAATTTTTTTTTTCATTTTTTTTTGAAATTTTTTTTTTCTTTTTTTTTTCATTTTTTTTTGAAATTTTTTTTTTCTTTTTTTTTGAAATTTTTTTGAGAATTTTTTTTAAAATTTTTTTTTTAATTTTTTTTTTTGAATTTTTTTTTTCGAAATTTTTTTTTTCAATTTTTTTAAAATTTTTTTTTGAAATTTTTTTGAGAATTTTTTTTTTTTTTTTTTTATTTTTTTTTTGAAATTTTTTTGAGAATTTTTTTAAAAATTTTTTTTTGAAATTTTTTCAAAATTTTTTTTTTGGAAATTTTTTTTTTTATTTTTTTTTGAAAAATTTTTTTTATTTTTTTTTGAAAATTATTTTTTTTTTGAAAAATTTTTTTTTTCATTTTTTTTTGAAAAAATTTTTTTTTCATTATTTATTTGAAAAATTTTTTTTTAAATTTTTTTTTGAAAAATTTTTTTTTATTTTTTTTTTGAAATTTTTTTGAGAATTTTTTTTTTAGTTTTTTTTTGAAAATTTTTTTGAAATTTTTTTTGAAATTTATTTTTTTTTGATTTTTTTTTGAAATTTTTTTTTTTTTATTTTTTTTTTCGAAATTTTTTTGAGAATTTTTTTTGAAATTTTTTTCAAATTTTTTTTTCATTTTTTTTTTTATTTTTTTTTGAATTTTTTTTTTATTTTTTTTTGAAATTTTTTTTAGATTTTTTTTTGATTATTTTTTGAAAATTTTTTTTTTAATTTTTTTTTCGAAATTTTTTTGAGAATTTTTTTAAAAATTTTTTTTTCGAAATTTTTTTTTCAATTTTTTTAAAATTTTTTTTTTAATTTTTTTTTGAAATTTTTTTTAAATTTATTTTTCTTTTTTTTTTTTTTTTTTTTTTTTTTTTTTTTTTTTTTTTTTTTTTTTGAAATTTTTTTTTGAAATTTTTTTGAAATTTTTTTGAAATTTTTTTATTATTTTTTTTTGAAAAATTTTTTTTAAATTTTTTTTTGAAATTTTTTTTTCGAAATTTTTTTTTCAAATTTTTTAAAATTTTTTTTTTGATTTTTTTTGAAATTTTTTTTAAATTTATTTTTTTTGAAATTTTTTTTTTATTTTTTTTTGAAAATTTTTTTTTTTATTTTTTTTTTGAAATTTTTTTGATAATTTTTTTATAATTTTTTTTTTCATTTTTTTTTGAAATTTTTTTTTTCATTTTTTTTTGAAATTTTTTTTTTCTTTTTTTTTGAAATTTTTTTGAGAATTTTTTTTAAAATTTTTTTTTTAATTTTTTTTTTTGAATTTTTTTTTTCGAAATTTTTTTTTTCAATTTTTTTAAAATTTTTTTTTGAAATTTTTTTGAGAATTTTTTTTTTTTTTTTTTTTTATTTTTTTTTTGAAATTTTTTTGAGAATTTTTTTAAAAATTTTTTTTTGAAATTTTTTCAAAATTTTTTTTTTGGAAATTTTTTTTTTTATTTTTTTTTGAAAAATTTTTTTTATTTTTTTTTGAAAATTATTTTTTTTTTGAAAAATTTTTTTTTTCATTTTTTTTTGAAAAAATTTTTTTTTCATTTTTTTTTTGAAAAATTTTTTTTTAAATTTTTTTTTGAAAAATTTTTTTTTATTTTTTTTTTGAAATTTTTTTGAGAATTTTTTTTTTATTTTTTTTTGAAAATTTTTTTGAAATTTTTTTTGAAATTTATTTTTTTTTGATTTTTTTTTGAAATTTTTTTTTTTTTATTTTTTTTTTCGAAATTTTTTTGAGAATTTTTTTTGAAATTTTTTTCAAATTTTTTTTTCATTTTTTTTTTTATTTTTTTTTGAATTTTTTTTTTATTTTTTTTTGAAATTTTTTTTTTTTTTTTTTTTGAAATTTTTTTGAGAATTTTTTTAAAAATTTTTTTTTTTAATTTTTTTTTTGAAATTTTTAAATTTTTTTTTTGGAAATTTTTTTTTTTTATTTTTTTTTGAAAAATTTTTTATTTTTTTTTTAAATTTTTTTTTTTTTTTGAAAAATTTTTTTTTTCATTTTTTTTTTGAAAATTTTTTTTTTCATTTTTTTTTTGAAAAATTTTTTTTTTAATTTTTTTTTGAAAAATTTTTTTTTTATTTTTTTTTTATTTTTTTTTGAATTTTTTTTTTTTTGAAAATTTTTTTTTATTTTTTTTTTGAAATTTTTTTGAGAATTTTTTTTTTATTTTTTTTTTGAAAATTTTTTTGAAATTTTTTTTGAAATTTTTTTTTTTTTGATTTTTTTTTGAAAATTTTTTTTTAAATTTTTTTTTCGAAATTTTTTTGAGAATTTTTTTAAAAATTTTTTTTTATTTTTTTTTTATTTTTTTTTGAAATGTTTATTTATTTTTTTTTTAAATTTTTTTTTCATTTTTTTTTTGAAATTTTTTTGAGATTTTTTTTTAAAATTTTTTTTTTGAATTTTTTTTTGAAAATTTTTTTGAAATTTTTTTTGAAATTTTTTTTTTCGAAAACTTTTTTGAAATTTTTTTTGAAATTTTTTTTTTGAAAATTTTTTTTTTTAAATTTTTTTTTGAAAATTTTTTTTTTAATTTTTTTTCCAATTTTTTTTTGAGAATTTTTTTAAAAATTTTTTTTTCGAAATTTTTTTTTCAATTTTTTTAATTTTTTTTTTTAATTTTTTTTTGAAATTTTTTTTTTATTTTTTTTTGAAAATTTTTTTTTTTTATTTTTTTTTTGAAATTTTTTTGAGAATTTTTTTTTTAATTTTTTTTTTGAATTTTTTTTTTCGAAATTTTTTTTGAAATTTTTTTTTTTGAAATTTTTTTTTTCGAAAACTTTTTTGAAATTTTTTTTTTGAAAAGTTTTTTTTTTATTTTTTTTTTGAAATTTTTTTAAAAATTTTTTTTTTGAATTTTTTTTTTCGAAATTTTTTTTCGAATTTTTTTTAAATTTTTTTTTTGGAAATTTTTTTTTTTGAAATTTTTTTTTGAAAACTTTTTTGAAATTTTTTTTTGAATTTTTTTTTAAAATTTTTTTTTTCGAAATTTTTTTTTTGAAAATTTTTTTTTAAATTTTTATTTTTGAAATTTTTTTTTTTATTTTTTTTTTGGAATTTTTTTTTTTTTATTTTTTTTGAAAAATTTTTTTTTTCATTTTTTTTGAAAAATTTTTTTTTTAAATTTTTTTTTGAAAATTTTTTTTTAATTTTTTTTTTATTTTTTTTTGAAATTTTTTTTTTTTATTTTTTTTTGAAAATTTTATTTTATTTTTTTTTTTTGAAATTTTTTTGAGAATTTTTTTTTATTTTTTTTTTGAATTTTTTTTTTTGAAAATTTTTTTGAAAATTTTTTTGAAATTTTTTTTGAAATTTTTTTTTTCGAAAACTTTTTTGAAATTTTTTTTGAAATTTTTTTTTTGAAATTTTTTTTTTTAATTTTTTTTTGAAAATTTTTTTTTTAATTTTTTTTTTGAAATTTTTTTGAGAATTTTTTTTAAAATTTTTTTTTAATTTTTTTTTTGAATTTTTTTTTTTGAAAATTTTTTTGAAATTTTTTTTGAATTTTTTTTTTTGATTATTTTTTGAAAATTTTTTTTTTAAATTTTTTTTTCGAAAATTTTTTGAGAATTTTTTTAAAAATTTTTTTTTTCGAAATTTTTTTTTTATTTTTTTTAAATTTTTTTTTTGAAATTTTTTTGAGAATTTTTTTAAAAATTTTTTTTTGAAATTTTTTTTTTAATTTTTTTTTCGAAATTTTTTTGAGAATTTTTTTAAAAATTTTTTTTTCGAAATTTTTTTTTCAATTTTTTTTAAATTTTTTTTTTAATTTTTTTTGACATTTTTTTAAAATTTATTTTTCATTTTTTTTTTTTTTGAAAAATTTTTGTTTTATTTTTTTTTTTGAAATTTTTTTGAGAATTTTTTTTTTATTTTTTTGAGAATTTTTTTTTTTGAAAATTTTTTTGAAATTTTTTTTGAAATTTTTTTTTTGATTATTTTTTGAAAATTTTTTTTTTTATTTTTTTTTCGAAATTTTTTTGAGAATTTTTTTAAAAATTTTTTTTTCGAAATTTTTTTAAAATTTTTTTTTTAATTTTTTTTTGAAATTTTTTTTAATTAAACATTTTTTTTTTGAATTTTTTTTGAATTTTTTTTTTTATTTTTTTTTCGAAATTTTTTTGAGAATTTTTTTAAAAATTTTTTTTTCGAAATTTTTTTTAAATTTTTTTTTAAATTTTTTTTTGAAATTTTTTTTTAATAAACATTTTTTTTTTGAATTTTTTTTGAATTTTTTTTTTTATTTTTTTTTGAAAAATTTTTTTTTTATTTTTTTTTTTGAAATTTTTTTTTCGAAATTTTTTTTTCAATTTTTTTAAATTTTTTTTTTTTTTTTTTTTGAAAATTTTTTTAAATTTATTTTTCATTTTTTTTTTTTGAATTTTTTTAAATTTTTTTTTGAAAATTTTTTTTTTATTTTTTTTTTTTGAAATTTTTTTTTCGAAACTTTTTTTTCAATTTTTTTAAAATTTTTTTTTTGATTTTTTTTTGAAATTTTTTTTAAATTTATTTTTTTTGAAATTTTTTTTTTGGAAATTTTTTTTTTTATTTTTTTTTGAAAAATTTTTTTTATTTTTTTTTGAAATTTTTTTTTTTTTTGAAAAATTTTTTTTTTCATTTTTTTTTTGAGAAATTTTTTTTTTTCATTTTTTTTTGAAAAATTTTTTTTTAAATTTTTTTTTGAAAAATTTTTTTTTTATTTTTTTTTTGAAATTTTTTCGAGAATTTTTTTTGAAATTTTTTTTTTGAATTTTTTTTTTCGAAATTTTTTTCGAATTTTTTTTAAATTTTTTTTTTGGAAATTTTTTTTTTTGAAATTTTTTTTTGAAAACTTTTTTGAAATTTTTTTTGAAATTTTTTTTTTTTTGATTTTTTTTTGGAAAATTTTTTTTTTTATTTTTTTTTTGAAATTTTCTTGAGAATTTTTTTAAAAATTTTTTTTTCGAAATTTTTTTTTCAATTTTTTTAAAATTTTTTTTTGAAAATTTTTTATTTTATTTTTTTTTTTATTTTTTTTTTATATTTTTTTGAGAATTTTTTTTTAAATTTTTTTTTTGAATTTTTTTTTTCGAAATTTTTTTTCGAATTTTTTTTAAATTTTTTTTTTGAAATTTTTTTTGAAATTTTTTTTTTTGAAATTTTTTTTTCGAAAACTTTTTTGAAATTTTTTTTTTGAAAATTTTTTTTTTTATTTTTTTTTCAATGTTTTTAAATTTTTTTTTTAAATTTTTTTTTGAAAATTTTTTTTTGAATTTTTTTTAAATTTATTTTTTTTGAAATTTTTTTTTTTGGAAATTTTTTTTTTTATTTTTTTTGAAAAATTTTTTTTATTTTTTTTTGAAATTTTTTTTTTTTTGAAAAATTTTTTTTTTCATTTTTTTTTTTGAAAAATTTTTTTTTTCATTTTTTTTTGAAAATTTTTTTTTTAAATTTTTTTTTGAAAAATTTTTTTTTTATTTTTTTTTTTGAAATTTTTTCGAGAATTTTTTTTTAAATTTTTTTTTTGAATTTTTTTTTTCGAAATTTTTTTTCGAATTTTTTTTAAATTTTTTTTTGAAATTTTTTTTTTAAATTTTTTTTTTTGGAAATTTTTTTTTTTATTTTTTTTTGAAAAATTTTTTTTATTTTTTTTTGTAAATTATTTTTTTTTTGAAAATTTTTTTTTTTAATTTTTTTTTGAAAATTTTATTTTTAATTTTTTTTTCGAAATTTTTTTGAGAATTTTTTTAAAAATTTTTTTTTCGAAATTTTTTTTTCAATTTTTTTTAAATTTTTTTTTAAAATTTTTTTTTGAAAATTTTTTTTTGAATTTTTTTTTTAAATTTCTTTTCATTTTTTTTTTTATTTTTTTTTGAAATTTTTTTTTTTATTTTTTTTTGAAAAAATTTTTTTTTTATTTTTTTTTTTGAAATTTTTTTGAGAATTTTTTTTTTATTTTTTTGAGAATTTTTTTTTTTGAAAATTTTTTTGAAATTTTTTTTGAAATTTTTTTTGAAATTTTTTTTGAAATTTTTTTTTTTGATTATTTTTTGAAAATTTTTTTTTTATTTTTTTTTCGAAATTTTTTTGAGAATTTTTTTAAAAATTTTTTTTTCGAAATTTTTTTTAAATTTTTTTTTAAATTTTTTTTTGAAATTTTTTTTAAATAAACATTTTTTTTTTGAATTTTTTTTGAATTTTTTTTTTTATTTTTTTTTGAAAATTTTTTTTTTATTTTTTTTTTTGAAATTTTTTTTTCGAAATTTTTTTTTCAATTTTTTTAAATTTTTTTTTTATTTTTTTTTGAAATTTTTTTTAAATTTATTTTTCATTTTTTTTTTTGAATTTTTTTTAAATTTTTTTTTGAAAATTTTTTTTTTATTTTTTTTTTTTGAAATTTTTTTTTCGAAACTTTTTTTTCAATTTTTTTAAAATTTTTTTTTTGATTTTTTTTTGAAATTTTTTTAAATTTATTTTTTTTGAAATTTTTTTTTTGGAAATTTTTTTTTTTATTTTTTTTTGAAAAATTTTTTTTATTTTTTTTTGAAATTTTTTTTTTTTTGAAAAATTTTTTTTTTCATTTTTTTTTGAGAATTTTTTTTTTTCATTTTTTTTTGAAAAATTTTTTTTTAAATTTTTTTTTGAAAAATTTTTTTTTTATTTTTTTTTTTGAAATTTTTTCGAGAATTTTTTTTTAAATTTTTTTTTTGAATTTTTTTTTTCGAAATTTTTTTCGAATTTTTTTTAAATTTTTTTTTTGGAAATTTTTTTTTTTGAAATTTTTTTTTGAAAACTTTTTTGAAATTTTTTTTGAAATTTTTTTTTTTTTGATTTTTTTTAGGAAAATTTTTTTTTTTTATTTTTTTTTTGAAATTTTCTTGAGAATTTTTTTAAAAATTTTTTTTTCGAAATTTTTTTTTCAATTTTTTTAAAATTTTTTTTTGAAAATTTTTTATTTTATTTTTTTTTTTATTTTTTTTTGAAATTTTTTTGAGAATTTTTTTTTAAATTTTTTTTTTGAATTTTTTTTTTCGAAATTTTTTTTCGAATTTTTTTTAAATTTTTTTTTTGAAATTTTTTTTGAAATTTTTTTTTTTGAAATTTTTTTTTTTCGAAAACTTTTTTGAAATTTTTTTTTTGAAAATTTTTTTTTTATTTTTTTTTCAATGTTTTTAAATTTTTTTTTTTAATTTTTTTTTGAAAATTTTTTTTTGAATTTTTTTTAAATTTATTTTTTTTGAAATTTTTTTTTTTGGAAATTTTTTTTTTTATTTTTTTTTGAAAATTTTTTTTTAAAATTTTTTTTTGAAAAATTTTTTTTTTATTTTTTTTTTTGAAATTTTTTCGAGAATTTTTTTTGAAATTTTTTTTTTGAATTTTTTTTTTCGAAATTTTTTTTCGAATTTTTTTTAAATTTTTTTTTTGGAAATTTTTTTTTTGAAATTTTTTTTTGAAAACTTTTTTGAAATTTTTTTCGAAATTTTTTTTTTTTTTGATTTTTTTTTGAAAATTTTTTTTTTATTTTTTTTTGAAATTTTCTTGAGAATTTTTTTAAAAATTTTTTTTTCGAAATTTTTTTTTCAATTTTTTTAAAATTTTTTTTTGAAAAATTTTTTTTTTATTTTTTTTTGAAAATTTTTTTTTTATTTTTTTTTTGAAATTTTTTTGAGAATTTTTTTTAAAATTTTTTTTTTGAATTTTTTTTTTCGAAATTTTTTTTCGAATTTTTTTTAAATTTTTTTTTTTGAAATTTTTTTTGAAATTTTTTTTTTCGAAAACTTTTTTGAAATTTTTTTTTTGAAAATTTTTATTTTTATTTTTTTTTCAATGTTTTTATATTTTTTTTTAAATTTTTTTTTGAAAATTTTTTTTGAATTTTTTTTTTAATTTTTTTTTTATTTTTTTTTGAAAAATTTTTTTTTTTATTTTTTTTTTTGAAATTTTTTTGAGATTTTTTTTTTAAATTTTTTTTTTGAATTTTTTTTTTGAAAATTTTTTTGAAAACTTTTTTGAAATTTTTTTTTTGAAATTTTTTTTAAAATTTTTTTTTTCGAAATTTTTTTTAAATTTTTTTTTTGAAAATTTTTTTTAAAATTTTTATTTTTGAAATTTTTTTTTTTTTATTTTTTTTTTGAATTTTTTTTAAATTTTTATTTTTGAAATTTTTTTTTTATTTTTTTTTTTGAATTTTTTTTTAAATTTTTTTTTTGGATTTTTTTTTTTTTATTTTTTTTTGAAAAATTTTTTTTATTTTTTTTTGAAAATTATTTTTTTTTTGAAAAATTTTTTTTTTCATTTTTTTTTGAAAAAATTTTTTTTTCATTTTTTTTTTGAAAAATTTTTTTTCATTTTTTTTTTGAAAAATTTTTTTTTTAATTTTTTTTTGAAAATTTTTTTAAAATTTTTTTTTATTTTTTTTTGAAATTTTTTTTTTTTATTTTTTTTTGAAAATTTTATTTTTTTATTTTTTTTTTTGAAATTTTTTTTTATTTTTTTTTTGAATTTTTTTTTTTGAAAATTTTTTTGAAATTTTTTTTTTCGAAAACTTTTTTGAAATTTTTTTTGAAATTTTTTTTTTGAAAATTTTTTTTTTTAAATTTTTTTTTGAAAAATTTTTTTTTTAATTTTTTTTTTCGAAATTTTTTTGAGAATTTTTTTAAAAATTTTTTTTCGAAATTTTTTTTCAATGTTTTTAAATTTTTTTTTAAATTTTTTTTTTTGAAATTTTTTTTAAATTTTTTTTTAAATTTTTTTTTTTGAATTTTTTTTTTTGAAAATTTTTTTGAAATTTTTTTTGAAATTTTTTTTTTTTGATTTTTTTTTTGAAAATTTTTTTTTTTATTTTTTTTTTGAAATTTTCTTGAGAATTTTTTTAAAAATTTTTTTTTCGAAATTTTTTTTTCAATTTTTTTAAAATTTTTTTTTGAAAATTTTTTTTTTATTTTTTTTTTATTTTTTTTTTGAAATTTTTTTTTTTATTTTTTTTTTAACTTTTTTTTTTTATTTTTTTTTTGAAATTTTTTTGAGAATTTTTTTTTTATTTTTTCTTTGAATTTTTTTTTTTGAAAATTTTTTTGAAATTTTTTTTTTCGAAAACTTTTTTGAAATTTTTTTTTAAATTTTTTTTTTTATTTTGAAAAATTTTTTTTTAAATTTTTTTTGAAAAATTTTTTTTTCATTTTTTTTTTGAAAAATTTTTTTTTAAATTTTTTTTTGAAAATTTTTTTTTATTTTTTTTTATTTTTTTTTTAAATTTTTTTTTTTATTTTTTTTTGAAAATTTTATTTTTTTATTTTTTTTTGAAATTTTTTTGAGAATTTTTTTTTATTTTTTTTTTGAATTTTTTTTTTTGAAAATTTTTTTGAAAATTTTTTTGAAATTTTTTTTGAAATTTTTTTTTTCGAAAACTTTTTTGAAATTTTTTTTGAAATTTTTTTTTTGAAATTTTTTTTAAAATTTTTTTTTGAAAATTTTTTTTTTAATTTTTTTTTTGAAATTTTTTTGAGAATTTTTTTTAAAATTTTTTTTTAAATTTTTTTTTTGAATTTTTTTTTTTGAAAATTTTTTTGAAATTTTTTTTGAATTTTTTTTTTGATTATTTTATGAAAATTTTTTTTTTAAATTTTTTTTTCGAAAATTTTTTGAGAATTTTTTTAAAAATTTTTTTTTTCGAAATTTTTTTTTCAATTTTTTTAAATTTTTTTTTTTTAATTTTTTTTTGAAAAATTTTTTTTTTATTTTTTTTTTTTAATTTTTTTGATAATTTTTTTTTTTTATTTTTTTTTAATTTTTTTTTTTGAAATTTTTTTGAGAATTTTTTTGAAAAATTTATTTTATTTTTTTTTGTAAATTATTTTTTTTTTGAAAAATTTTTTTTTTAATTTTTTTTTGAAAATTTCATTTTTAATTTTTTTTTCGAAATTTTTTTGAGAATTTTTTTAAAAATTTTTTTTTCGAAATTTTTTTAAAATTTTTTTTTAAATTTTTTTTTGAAATTTTTTTTAATTAAACATTTTTTTTTTGAATTTTTTTTGAATTTTTTTTTTTATTTTTTTTTGAAAATTTTTTTTTTTATTTTTTTTTTTGAAATTTTTTTTTCGAAATTTTTTTTTCAATTTTTTTAAATTTTTTTTTTATTTTTTTTTGAAATTTTTTTTAAATTTATTTTTCATTTTTTTTTTGAATTTTTTTTTAATTTTTTTTTGAAAAATTTTTTTTTTATTTTTTTTTTTGAAATTTTTTTTTCGAAACTTTTTTTTCAATTTTTTTTAAATTTTTTTTTTGATTTTTTTTTGAAATTTTTTTTAAATTTATTTTTTTTGAAATTTTTTTTTTTGGAAATTTTTTTTTTTATTTTTTTTTGAAAAATTTTTTTTATTTTTTTTTGAAATTTTTTTTTTTTTTGAAAAATTTTTTTTTTCATTTTTTTTTTGAAAATTTTTTTTTTTTTCATTTTTTTTTGAAAAATTTTTTTTTTAATTTTTTTTTGAAAAATTTTTTTTTTATTTTTTTTTTTGAAATTTTTTCGAGAATTTTTTTTAAATTTTTTTTTTGAATTTTTTTTTTCGAAATTTTTTTCGAATTTTTTTTAAATTTTTTTTTTCGAAAACTTTTTTGAAATTTTTTTTTTGAAAAGTTTTTTTTTTATTTTTTTTTTGAAATTTTTTTAAACATTTTTTTTTTGAATTTTTTTTTTCGAAATTTTTTTTCGAATTTTTTTTAAATTTTTTTTTTGGAAATTTTTTTTTTTTGAAATTTTTTTTTGAAAACTTTTTTGAAATTTTTTTTAAAATTTTTTTTTTCGAAATTTTTTTTAAATTTTTTTTTTGAAAATTTTTTTTTAAATTTTTATTTTTGAAATTTTTTTTTTTTATTTTTTTTTTGGAATTTTTTTTTTTTATTTTTTTTGAAAAATTTTTTTTTTTCATTTTTTTTGATTTTTTTTTTTTTTTGAAAAATTATTTTTTTCATTTTTTTTGAAAAATTTTTTTTTCATTTTTTTTTTTGAAAAATTTTTTTTTTAATTTTTTTTTGAAAAATTTTTTTTATTTTTTTTTTATTTTTTTTTGAAATTTTTTTTTTTTATTTTTTTTTGAAAGAAAATTTTATTTATTTTTTTTTTTTGAAATTTTTTTGAGAATTTTTTTTATTTTTTTTTGAAATTTTCTTGAGAATTTTTTTAAAAATTTTTTTTTCGAAATTTTTTTTTCAATTTTTTTAAAATTTTTTTTTGAAAATTTTTTTTTTTATTTTTTTTTGAAAATTTTTTTTTTATTTTTTTTTTGAAATTTTTTTGAGAATTTTTTTTAAAATTTTTTTTTTGAATTTTTTTTTTCGAAATTTTTTTTCGAATTTTTTTTAAATTTTTTTTTTTGAAATTTTTTTTGAAATTTTTTTTTTCGAAAACTTTTTTGAAATTTTTTTTTTGAAAATTTTTATTTTTATTTTTTTTTCAATGTTTTTAAATTTTTTTTTAAATTTTTTTTTGAAAATTTTTTTTGAATTTTTTTTTTAATTTTTTTTTTATTTTTTTTTGAAAAATTTTTTTTTTTATTTTTTTTTTTGAAATTTTTTTGAGATTTTTTTTTTAAATTTTTTTTTTGAATTTTTTTTTTGAAAATTTTTTTGAAAACTTTTTTGAAATTTTTTTTTTGAAATTTTTTTTAAAATTTTTTTTTTCGAAATTTTTTTTAAATTTTTTTTTTGAAAATTTTTTTTAAAATTTTTATTTTTGAAATTTTTTTTTTTTTATTTTTTTTTTGAATTTTTTTTAAATTTTTATTTTTGAAATTTTTTTTTTATTTTTTTTTTTGAATTTTTTTTTAAATTTTTTTTTTGGATTTTTTTTTTTTTATTTTTTTTTGAAAAATTTTTTTTATTTTTTTTTGAAAATTATTTTTTTTTTGAAAAATTTTTTTTTTCATTTTTTTTTGAAAAAATTTTTTTTTCATTTTTTTTTTGAAAAATTTTTTTTCATTTTTTTTTTGAAAAATTTTTTTTTTAATTTTTTTTTGAAAATTTTTTTAAAATTTTTTTTTATTTTTTTTTGAAATTTTTTTTTTTTATTTTTTTTTGAAAATTTTATTTTTTTATTTTTTTTTTTGAAATTTTTTTTTATTTTTTTTTTGAATTTTTTTTTTTGAAAATTTTTTTGAAATTTTTTTTTTCGAAAACTTTTTTGAAATTTTTTTTGAAATTTTTTTTTTGAAAATTTTTTTTTTTAAATTTTTTTTTGAAAAATTTTTTTTTTAATTTTTTTTTTCGAAATTTTTTTGAGAATTTTTTTAAAAATTTTTTTTCGAAATTTTTTTTCAATGTTTTTAAATTTTTTTTTAAATTTTTTTTTTTGAAATTTTTTTTAAATTTTTTTTTAAATTTTTTTTTTTGAATTTTTTTTTTTGAAAATTTTTTTGAAATTTTTTTTGAAATTTTTTTTTTTTGATTTTTTTTTTGAAAATTTTTTTTTTTATTTTTTTTTTGAAATTTTCTTGAGAATTTTTTTAAAAATTTTTTTTTCGAAATTTTTTTTTCAATTTTTTTAAAATTTTTTTTTGAAAATTTTTTTTTTATTTTTTTTTTATTTTTTTTTTGAAATTTTTTTTTTTATTTTTTTTTTAACTTTTTTTTTTTATTTTTTTTTTGAAATTTTTTTGAGAATTTTTTTTTTATTTTTTCTTTGAATTTTTTTTTTTGAAAATTTTTTTGAAATTTTTTTTTTCGAAAACTTTTTTGAAATTTTTTTTTAAATTTTTTTTTTTATTTTGAAAAATTTTTTTTTAAATTTTTTTTGAAAAATTTTTTTTTCATTTTTTTTTTGAAAAATTTTTTTTTAAATTTTTTTTTGAAAATTTTTTTTTATTTTTTTTTATTTTTTTTTTAAATTTTTTTTTTTATTTTTTTTTGAAAATTTTATTTTTTTATTTTTTTTTGAAATTTTTTTGAGAATTTTTTTTTATTTTTTTTTTGAATTTTTTTTTTTGAAAATTTTTTTGAAAATTTTTTTGAAATTTTTTTTGAAATTTTTTTTTTCGAAAACTTTTTTGAAATTTTTTTTGAAATTTTTTTTTTGAAATTTTTTTTAAAATTTTTTTTTGAAAATTTTTTTTTTAATTTTTTTTTTGAAATTTTTTTGAGAATTTTTTTTAAAATTTTTTTTTAAATTTTTTTTTTGAATTTTTTTTTTTGAAAATTTTTTTGAAATTTTTTTTGAATTTTTTTTTTGATTATTTTATGAAAATTTTTTTTTTTAATTTTTTTTTCGAAAATTTTTTGAGAATTTTTTTAAAAATTTTTTTTTTCGAAATTTTTTTTTCAATTTTTTTAAATTTTTTTTTTTTAATTTTTTTTTGAAAAATTTTTTTTTTATTTTTTTTTTTTAATTTTTTTGATAATTTTTTTTTTTTATTTTTTTTTAATTTTTTTTTTTGAAATTTTTTTGAGAATTTTTTTGAAAAATTTATTTTATTTTTTTTTGTAAATTATTTTTTTTTTGAAAAATTTTTTTTTTAATTTTTTTTTGAAAATTTCATTTTTAATTTTTTTTTCGAAATTTTTTTGAGAATTTTTTTAAAAATTTTTTTTTCGAAATTTTTTTAAAATTTTTTTTTAAATTTTTTTTTGAAATTTTTTTTAATTAAACATTTTTTTTTTGAATTTTTTTTGAATTTTTTTTTTTATTTTTTTTTGAAAATTTTTTTTTTTATTTTTTTTTTTGAAATTTTTTTTTCGAAATTTTTTTTTCAATTTTTTTAAATTTTTTTTTTATTTTTTTTTGAAATTTTTTTTAAATTTATTTTTCATTTTTTTTTTGAATTTTTTTTTAATTTTTTTTTGAAAAATTTTTTTTTTATTTTTTTTTTTGAAATTTTTTTTTCGAAACTTTTTTTTCAATTTTTTTTAAATTTTTTTTTTGATTTTTTTTTGAAATTTTTTTTAAATTTATTTTTTTTGAAATTTTTTTTTTTGGAAATTTTTTTTTTTATTTTTTTTTGAAAAATTTTTTTTATTTTTTTTTGAAATTTTTTTTTTTTTTGAAAAATTTTTTTTTTCATTTTTTTTTTGAAAATTTTTTTTTTTTTCATTTTTTTTTGAAAAATTTTTTTTTTAATTTTTTTTTGAAAAATTTTTTTTTTATTTTTTTTTTTGAAATTTTTTCGAGAATTTTTTTTAAATTTTTTTTTTGAATTTTTTTTTTCGAAATTTTTTTCGAATTTTTTTTAAATTTTTTTTTTCGAAAACTTTTTTGAAATTTTTTTTTTGAAAAGTTTTTTTTTTATTTTTTTTTTGAAATTTTTTTAAACATTTTTTTTTTGAATTTTTTTTTTCGAAATTTTTTTTCGAATTTTTTTTAAATTTTTTTTTTGGAAATTTTTTTTTTTTGAAATTTTTTTTTGAAAACTTTTTTGAAATTTTTTTTAAAATTTTTTTTTTCGAAATTTTTTTTAAATTTTTTTTTTGAAAATTTTTTTTTAAATTTTTATTTTTGAAATTTTTTTTTTTTATTTTTTTTTTGGAATTTTTTTTTTTTATTTTTTTTGAAAAATTTTTTTTTTTCATTTTTTTTGATTTTTTTTTTTTTTTGAAAAATTATTTTTTTCATTTTTTTTGAAAAATTTTTTTTTCATTTTTTTTTTTGAAAAATTTTTTTTTTAATTTTTTTTTGAAAAATTTTTTTTATTTTTTTTTTATTTTTTTTTGAAATTTTTTTTTTTTATTTTTTTTTGAAAGAAAATTTTATTTATTTTTTTTTTTTGAAATTTTTTTGAGAATTTTTTTTATTTTTTTTTGAATTTTTTTTTTGAAAATTTTTTTGAAAATTTTTTTGAAAATTTTTTTGAAATTTTTTTTGAAATTTTTTTTTTCGAAAACTTTTTTGAAATTTTTTTTGAAATTTTTTTTTTGAAAATTTTTTTTTTAATTTTTTTTTGAAAATTTTTTTTTTAATTTTTTTTTGGAAATTTTTTTGAGAATTTTTTTTTAAATTTTTTTTTTAATTTTTTTTTTGAATTTTTTTTTTTGAAAATTTTTTTGAAATTTTTTTTGAATTTTTTTTTTTGATTATTTTTTGAAAATTTTTTTTTTAAATTTTTTTTTCGAAAATTTTTTGAGAATTTTTTTAAAATTTTTTTTTTTCGAAATTTTTTTTTCAATTTTTTAAAATTTTTTTTTTTTTAATTTTTTTTTGAAATTTTTTTAAAATTTTTTTTTTCATTTTTTTTTTTTTTTTTTTTTGAAATTTTTTTGAGAATTTTTTTAAAAATTTTTTTGATAATTTTTTTTTTTCATTTTTTTTTTATTTTTTTTTTGAAATTTTTTTGAGAATTTTTTTAAAAATTTTTTTTTGAAATTTTTTTTTTTTATTTTTTTTTTGGAAATTTTTTTTTTTTTTTTTTTTTTTGAAAATTTTTTTTTATTTTTTTTTGTAAATTATTTTTTTTTTTGAAAAATTTTTTTTAAAATTTTTTTTTGAAAATTTTATTTTTAATTTTTTTTTCGAAATTTTTTTGAGAATTTTTTTAAAAATTTTTTTTTCGAAATTTTTTTTTCAATTTTTTTTTAATTTTTTAAAAAATTTTTTTTGAAATTTTTTTCAAATTTATTTTTCATTTTTTTTTTTTTTGAAAATTTTTTTTTTTATTTTTTTTTTGAAATTTTTTTGAGAATTTTTTTTTTAATTTTTTTTTTGAATTTTTTTTTTGAAATTTTTTTTAAATTTTTTTTTTTGAATTTTTTTTTGAAAATTTTTTTTTTTCATTTTTTTTTGAAATTTTTATTTTATTTTTTTTTTTGAAATTTTTTTGAGAATTTTTTTTAAAATTTTTTTTTTAATTTTTTTTTTGAATTTTTTTTTTGAAAATTTTTTTGAAATTTTTTTTAGATTTTTTTTTTGATTATTTTTTGAAAATTTTTTTTTAAATTTTTTTTTCGAAATTTTTTTGAGAATTTTTTTAAAAATTTTTTTTTCGAAATTTTTTTTTCAATTTTTTTAAAATTTTTTTTAAAATTTTTTTTTGAAATTTTTTTTAAATTTATTTTTTTTGAAATTTTTTTTTTATTTTTTTTTGAAAAATTTTTTTTTTTTTTTTTTTTGAAATTTTTTTGATAATTTTTTTATAATTTTTTTTTTCATTTTTTTTTGAAATTTTTTTTTTCTTTTTTTTTGAAATTTTTTTGAGAATTTTTTTTAAAATTTTTTTTTTAATTTTTTTTTTTGAATTTTTTTTTTCGAAATTTTTTTTTCAATTTTTTAAAAATTTTTTTTTGAAATTTTTTTGAGAATTTTTTTTTATTTTTTTTTTGAATTTTTTTTTTTGAAAATTTTTTTGAAAATTTTTTTGAAATTTTTTTTGAAATTTTTTTTTTCGAAAACTTTTTTGAAATTTTTTTTGAAATTTTTTTTTTGAAATTTTTTTTAAAATTTTTTTTTGAAAATTTTTTTTTTAATTTTTTTTTTGAAATTTTTTTGAGAATTTTTTTTAAAATTTTTTTTTTAATTTTTTTTTTGAATTTTTTTTTTTGAAAATTTTTTTGAAATTTTTTTTGAATTTTTTTTTGATTATTTTATGAAAATTTTTTTTTTAAATTTTTTTTTCGAAAATTTTTTGAGAATTTTTTTAAAAATTTTTTTTTTCGAAATTTTTTTTTCAATTTTTTTAAATTTTTTTTTTTTAATTTTTTTTTGAAAAATTTTTTTTTTATTTTTTTTTTTAATTTTTTTGATAATTTTTTTTTTTTATTTTTTTTTAATTTTTTTTTTTGAAATTTTTTTGAGAATTTTTTTAAAAATTTTTTTTTGAAATTTTTTTTTTAAATTTTTTTTTTTGGAATTTTTTTTTTTTTTAATTTTTTTTTGAAAAATTTATTTTATTTTTTTTTGTAAATTATTTTTTTTTTGAAAAATTTTTTTTTAAATTTTTTTTTGAAAATTTCATTTTTAATTTTTTTTTCGAAATTTTTTTGAGAATTTTTTTAAAAATTTTTTTTTCGAAATTTTTTTAAAATTTTTTTTTAAATTTTTTTTTGAAATTTTTTTTAATTAAACATTTTTTTTTTGAATTTTTTTTGAATTTTTTTTTTTATTTTTTTTTGAAAATTTTTTTTTTTATTTTTTTTTTTGAAATTTTTTTTTCGAAATTTTTTTTTCAATTTTTTTAAATTTTTTTTTTATTTTTTTTTGAAATTTTTTTTAAATTTATTTTTCATTTTTTTTTTGAATTTTTTTTAAATTTTTTTTTGAAAAATTTTTTTTTTATTTTTTTTTTTGAAATTTTTTTTTCGAAACTTTTTTTTCAATTTTTTTTAAATTTTTTTTTTGATTTTTTTTTGAAATTTTTTTTAAATTAATTTTTTTTGAAATTTTTTTTTTTGGAAATTTTTTTTTTTATTTTTTTTTGAAAAATTTTTTTTATTTTTTTTTGAAATTTTTTTTTTTTTTGAAAAATTTTTTTTTTCATTTTTTTTTTGAAAAATTTTTTTTTTTCATTTTTTTTTTTAAAATTTTTTTTTTAATTTTTTTTTGAAAAATTTTTTTTTTATTTTTTTTTTTGAAATTTTTTCGAGAATTTTTTTTAAATTTTTTTTTTCGAAAACTTTTTTGAAATTTTTTTTTTGAAAAGTTTTTTTTTTATTTTTTTTTTGAAATTTTTTTAAACATTTTTTTTTTGAATTTTTTTTTTCGAAATTTTTTTTCGAATTTTTTTTAAATTTTTTTTTTGGAAATTTTTTTTTTTTGAAATTTTTTTTTGAAAACTTTTTTGAAATTTTTTTTAAAATTTTTTTTTTCGAAATTTTTTTTAAATTTTTTTTTTGAAAATTTTTTTTTAAATTTTTATTTTTGAAATTTTTTTTTTTTATTTTTTTTTTGGAATTTTTTTTTTTTATTTTTTTTGAAAAATTTTTTTTTTTCATTTTTTTTGATTTTTTTTTTTTTTTGAAAAATTATTTTTTTCATTTTTTTTGAAAAATTTTTTTTTCATTTTTTTTTTTGAAAAATTTTTTTTTTAATTTTTTTTTGAAAAATTTTTTTTATTTTTTTTTTATTTTTTTTTGAAATTTTTTTTTTTTATTTTTTTTTGAAAGAAAATTTTATTTATTTTTTTTTTTTGAAATTTTTTTGAGAATTTTTTTTATTTTTTTTTGAATTTTTTTTTTGAAAATTTTTTTGAAAATTTTTTTGAAAATTTTTTTGAAATTTTTTTTGAAATTTTTTTTTTCGAAAACTTTTTTGAAATTTTTTTTGAAATTTTTTTTTTGAAAATTTTTTTTTTAATTTTTTTTTGAAAATTTTTTTTTTAATTTTTTTTTGGAAATTTTTTTGAGAATTTTTTTTTAAATTTTTTTTTAAATTTTTTTTTTGAATTTTTTTTTTTGAAAATTTTTTTGAAATTTTTTTTGAATTTTTTTTTTTGATTATTTTTTGAAAATTTTTTTTTTAAATTTTTTTTTCGAAAATTTTTTGAGAATTTTTTTAAAATTTTTTTTTTTCGAAATTTTTTTTTCAATTTTTTTAAATTTTTTTTTTTTTAATTTTTTTTTGAAATTTTTTTAAAATTTTTTTTTCATTTTTTTTTTTTTTTTTTTGAAATTTTTTTGAGAATTTTTTTAAAAATTTTTTTGATAATTTTTTTTTTTCATTTTTTTTTTATTTTTTTTTTGAAATTTTTTTGAGAATTTTTTTAAAAATTTTTTTTTGAAATTTTTTTTTTTTATTTTTTTTTTGGAAATTTTTTTTTTTTTTTTTTTTTTTGAAAATTTTTTTTTTATTTTTTTTTGTAAATTATTTTTTTTTTTGAAAAATTTTTTTTTAAATTTTTTTTTGAAAATTTTATTTTTAATTTTTTTTTCGAAATTTTTTTGAGAATTTTTTTAAAAATTTTTTTTTCGAAATTTTTTTTTTATTTTTTTTTGAATTTTTTTTTTTATTTTTTTTTGAATTTTTTTTTTTTTTTTTTTTTGAAATTTTTTTGAGAATTTTTTTAAAAATTTTTTTTTTTAATTTTTTTTTTTGAAATTTTTAAATTTTTTTTTTGGAATTTTTTTTTTTATTTTTTTTTGAAAATTTTTTTATTTTTTTTTGAAATTTTTTTTTTTTTTGAAAAATTTTTTTTTTCATTTTTTTTTTGAAAATTTTTTTTTTCATTTTTTTTTTGAAAAATTTTTTTTTAAATTTTTTTTTGAAAAATTTTTTTTTTATTTTTTTTAAATTTTTTTTTGAATTTTTTTTTTTTTGAAAATTTTTTTTAATTTTTTTTTTTAAATTTTTTTGAGAATTTTTTTTTATTTTTTTTTTGAAAATTTTTTTGAAATTTTTTTTGAAATTTTTTTTTTTTTGATTTTTTTTTGAAATTTTTTTTTTTTATTTTTTTTTCGAAATTTTTTTGAGAATTTTTTTAAAATTTTTTTTTTCGAAATTTTTTTTTCAATTTTTAAAAAATTTTTTTTTAAATTTTTTTTTGAAATTTTTTTTAATTTTTTTTTTTATTTTTTTTTTATTTTTTTTTTAAATTTTTATTTATTTTTTTTTGAAATTTTTTTTTCATTTTTTTTTGAAATTTTTTTGAGATTTTTTTTTTAAATTTTTTTTTTGAATTTTTTTTTGAAAATTTTTTTGAAATTTTTTTTGAAATTTTTTTTTTCGAAAACTTTTTTGAAATTTTTTTTGAAATTTTTTTTTTGAAAATTTTTTTTTTTTTAATTTTTTTTTGAAAATTTTTTTTTTAATTTTTTTTCCAATTTTTTTTTGAGAATTTTTTTAAAAATTTTTTTTTCGAAATTTTTTTTTCAATTTTTTTAAATTTTTTTTTTAAATTTTTTTTTGAAATTTTTTTTTTATTTTTTTTTGAAAATTTTTTTTTTTATTTTTTTTTTGAAATTTTTTTGAGAATTTTTTTTTAAATTTTTTTTTTGAATTTTTTTTTTCGAAATTTTTTTTGAAATTTTTTTTTTCGAAAACTTTTTTGAAATTTTTTTTTTGAAAAGTTTTTTTTTTATTTTTTTTTTGAAATTTTTTTAAAAATTTTTTTTTTGAATTTTTTTTTTCGAAATTTTTTTTCGAATTTTTTTTAAATTTTTTTTTTGGAAATTTTTTTTTTTGAAATTTTTTTTTGAAAACTTTTTTGAAATTTTTTTTTGAATTTTTTTTTAAAATTTTTTTTTTCGAAATTTTTTTTTTGAAAATTTTTTTTTAAATTTTTATTTTTGAAATTTTTTTTTTATTTTTTTTTTGGAATTTTTTTTTTAATTTTTTTTGAAAAATTTTTTTTTTTTCATTTTTTTTGAAATTTTTTTTTTTTTTTGAAAAATTTTTTTTTTCATTTTTTTTGAAAAATTTTTTTTTCATTTTTTTTTTGAAAAATTTTTTTTTAATTTTTTTTTTGAAAATTTTTTTTTTATTTTTTTTTAATTTTTTTTTGAAATTTTTTTTTTTATTTTTTTTTGAAAATTTTATTTTATTTTTTTTTTTTTTGAAATTTTTTTGAGAATTTTTTTTTATTTTTTTTTTGAATTTTTTTTTTTGAAAATTTTTTTGAAATTTTTTTTGAAATTTTTTTTTTCGAAAACTTTTTTGAAATTTTTTTTGAAATTTTTTTTTTGAAATTTTTTTTTTAAATTTTTTTTTCGAAAATTTTTTGAGAATTTTTTTAAAAATTTTTTTTTTCGAAATTTTTTTTTCAATTTTTTTAAATTTTTTTTTTTAAATTTTTTTTTGAAAAATTTTTTTTTTATTTTTTTTTTCAATTTTTTTGATAATTTTTTTTTTTATTTTTTTTTAATTTTTTTTTTTAATTTTTTTGAGAATTTTTTTAAAAATTTTTTTTTGAAATTTTTTTTTTTAATTTTTTTTTTTGGAATTTTTTTTTTTTTTATTTTTTTTTGAAAAATTTTTTTTATTTTTTTTTGTAAATTATTTTTTTTTTGAAAAATTTTTTTTTAAATTTTTTTTTGAAAATTTTATTTTTAATTTTTTTTTCGAAATTTTTTTGAGAATTTTTTTAAAAATTTTTTTTTCGAAATTTTTTTTTCAATTTTTTTTAAATTTTTTTTTAAATTTTTTTTGACATTTTTTTAAAATTTATTTTTCATTTTTTTTTTTTGAAAAATTTTTTTTTTATTTTTTTTTTTGAAATTTTTTTGAGAATTTTTTTTTTATTTTTTTGAGAATTTTTTTTTTTGAAAATTTTTTTGAAATTTTTTTTGAATTTTTTTTTTTTGATTATTTTTTGAAAATTTTTTTTTTTATTTTTTTTTCGAAATTTTTTTGAGAATTTTTTTAAAAATTTTTTTTTCGAAATTTTTTTTAAATTTTTTTTTAAATTTTTTTTTGAAATTTTTTTTAAATAAACATTTTTTTTTTGAATTTTTTTTGAATTTTTTTTTTTTTTTTTTTTTGAAAATTTTTTTTTTTATTTTTTTTTTTGAAATTTTTTTTTCGAAATTTTTTTTTCAATTTTTTTAAATTTTTTTTTTTTTTTTTTTTGAAATTTTTTTTAAATTTATTTTTCATTTTTTTTTTTTTGAATTTTTTTTAAATTTTTTTTTGAAAATTTTTTTTTTTATTTTTTTTTTTTGAAATTTTTTTTTCGAAACTTTTTTTTCAATTTTTTTAAAATTTTTTTTTTGATTTTTTTTTGAAATTTTTTTTAAATTTATTTTTTTTGAAATTTTTTTTTTGGAAATTTTTTTTTTTATTTTTTTTTGAAAAATTTTTTTTATTTTTTTTTGAAATTTTTTTTTTTTTTGAAAAATTTTTTTTTTCATTTTTTTTTGAGAAATTTTTTTTTTTCATTTTTTTTTGAAAAATTTTTTTTTAAATTTTTTTTTGAAAAATTTTTTTTTTATTTTT
The DNA here is from genome assembly GCA_944452925.2 of Chrysolina oricalcia. Classification (NCBI taxonomy): domain Eukaryota; kingdom Metazoa; phylum Arthropoda; class Insecta; order Coleoptera; family Chrysomelidae; genus Chrysolina; species Chrysolina oricalcia. The sequence goes on from OX101819.2 coordinate 33,316,114, forward strand.
TTTTTTGAAATTTTTTCGAGAATTTTTTTTTAAATTTTTTTTTTGAATTTTTTTTTTCGAAATTTTTTTCGAATTTTTTTTAAATTTTTTTTTTGGAAATTTTTTTTTTTGAAATTTTTTTTTGAAAACTTTTTTGAAATTTTTTTTTTTTTGATTTTTTTTTGGAAAATTTTTTTTTTTTTTTTTTTTTTTGAAATTTTCTTGAGAATTTTTTAAAAAATTTTTTTTTCGAAATTTTTTTTTCAATTTTTTTCAAATTTTTTTTTGAAAATTTTTTATTTAATTTTTTTTTTATTTTTTTTTGAAATTTTTTTGAGAATTTTTTTTTAAATTTTTTTTTTGAATTTTTTTTTTCGAAATTTTTTTTCGAATTTTTTTTAAATTTTTTTTTTGAAATTTTTTTTGAAATTTTTTTTTTCGAAAACTTTTTTGAAATTTTTTTTTTGAAAATTTTTTTTTTTATTTTTTTTTCAATGTTTTTAATTTTTTTTTTTAAATTTTTTTTGAAAATTTTTTTTTGAATTTTTTTTAAATTTATTTTTTTTGAAATTTTTTTTTTTGGAAATTTTTTTTTTTATTTTTTTTTGAAAAATTTTTTTTATTTTTTTTTGAAATTTTTTTTTTTTTGAAAAATTTTTTTTTTCATTTTTTTTTTGAAAAATTTTTTTTTTCATTTTTTTTTGAAAAATTTTTTTTTAAATTTTTTTTTGAAAAATTTTTTTTTGATTTTTTTTTTTGAAATTTTTTCGAGAATTTTTTTTTAAATTTTTTTTTTGAATTTTTTTTTTCGAAATTTTTTTTCGAATTTTTTTTAAATTTTTTTTTTGGAAATTTTTTTTTTGAAATTTTTTTTTGAAACCTTTTTTGAAATTTTTTTTGAAATTTTTTTTTTTGATTTTTTTTTGAAAATTTTTTTTTTTATTTTTTTTTGAAAATTTTTTTTTTTATTTTTTTTTTGAAATTTTTTTGAGAATTTTTTTTTAAATTTTTTTTTTGGATTTTTTTTTTCGAAATTTTTTTTCGAATTTTTTTTAAATTTTTTTTTTTGAAATTTTTTTTGAAATTTTTTTTTTCGAAAACTTTTTTGAAATTTTTTTTTTGAAAATTTTTATTTTTATTTTTTTTTTCAATGTTTTTAAATTTTTTTTAAAATTTTTTTTTGAAAATTTTTTTTTGAATTTTTTTTTTAATTTTTTTTTTTATTTTTTTTTGAAAAATTTTTTTTTTTATTTTTTTTTTTGAAATTTTTTTGAGATTTTTTTTTTAAATTTTTTTTTTGAATTTTTTTTTTGAAAATTTTTTTGAAAACTTTTTTGAAATTTTTTTTTTGAAATTTTTTTTAAAATTTTTTTTTTCGAAATTTTTTTTAAATTTTTTTTTTGAAAATTTTTTTTAAAATTTTTATTTTTGAAATTTTTTTTTTTTTATTTTTTTTTGAATTTTTTTTAAATTTTTATTTTTGAAATTTTTTTTTTTATTTTTTTTTTTGAATTTTTTTTTAAATTTTTTTTTTGGAATTTTTTTTTTTAATTTTTTTTGAAAAAATTTTTTTTTTATTTTTTTTGAATTTTTTTTTTTTTTTTGAAAAATTTTTTTTTTCATTTTTTTTGAAAAATTTTTTTTCATTTTTTTTTTGAAAAATTTTTTTTTTAATTTTTTTTTGAAAATTTTTTTAAAATTTTTTATTTTTTTTTGAAATTTTTTTTTTTTATTTTTTTTTGAAAATTTTATTTTTTTATTTTTTTTTTGAAATTTTTTTAAATTTTTTTTTTTAATTTTTTTTTTTGAAAATTTTTTTGAAATTTTTTTTTTCGAAAACTTTTTTGAAATTTTTTTTGAAATTTTTTTTTTGAAAATTTTTTTTTTTAAATTTTTTTTTGAAAAATTTTTTTTTTAATTTTTTTTTTCGAAATTTTTTTGAGAATTTTTTTAAAAATTTTTTTTCGAAATTTTTTTTTCAATGTTTTTAAATTTTTTTTTAAATTTTTTTTTTTGAAATTTTTTTTAAATTTTTTTTTTTTAATTTTTTTTTTGAATTTTTTTTTTTGAAAATTTTTTTGAAATTTTTTTTTTCGAAAACTTTTTTGAAATTTTTTTTGAAATTTTTTTTTTGAAAATTTTTTTTTTTAAATTTTTTTTTGAAAAATTTTTTTTTTAATTTTTTTTTTTGAAATTTTCTTGAGAATTTTTTTAAAAATTTTTTTTTCGAAATTTTTTTTTCAATTTTTTTTTTATTTTTTTTTGAAATTTTTTTTTTTTATTTTTTTTTGAAATTTTTTTTTTTATTTTTTTTTGAAATTTTTTTGAGAATTTTTTTTTTATTTATTTTTTGAATTTTTTTTTTTGAAAATTTTTTTGAAATTTTTTTTTTCGAAAACTTTTTTGAAATTTTTTTTTAAATTTTTTTTTTTGGAAATTTTTTTTTTTTATTTTTTTTTGAAAAATTTTTTTTATTTTTTTTTGTAAATTATTTTTTTTTTGAAAAAATTTTTTTTAAATTTTTTTTTGAAAATTTTATTTTTAATTTTTTTTTCGAAATTTTTTTGAGAATTTTTTTAAAAATTTTTTTTTCGAAATTTTTTTTTCAATTTTTTTTAAATTTTTTTTTTAATTTTTTTTGAAATTTCTTTTAAATTTATTTTTTATTTTTTTTTTTGAAAAATTTTTTTTTTATTTTTTTTTTGAAATTTTTTTGAGAATTTTTTTTTTATTTTTTTGAGAATTTTTTTTTTGAAAATTTTTCTGAAATTTTTTTTGAAATTTTTTTTTTTTGATTATTTTTTGAAAATTTTTTTTTTTTTTTTTTCGAAATTTTTTTAAAAATTTTTTTTTCGAATTTTTTTTTTCAATTTTTTTAAATTTTTTTTTCTTTGAAATTTTTTTTAAATAAACATTTTTTTTTTTGAATTTTTTTTGAATTTTTTTTTTTATTTTTTTTTGAAAATTTTTTTTTATTTTATTTTTTTTTTTGAAATTTTTTTTTCGAAATTTTTTTTTAAATTTTTTTTTTTTATTTTTTTTTGAATTTTTTTTAAAATTTATTTTTCATTTTTTTTTTTGAATTTTTTTTTTATTTTTTTTTGAAAATTTTCATTTTAATTTTTTTTTTTGAAATTTTTTTTTCGAAATTTTTTTTTCAATTTTTTTAAAATTTTTTTTTTGATTTTTTTTTGAAATTTTTTTTAAATTTATTTTTTTTGAAATTTTTTTTTTTGGAAATTTTTTTTTTTTATTTTTTTTTGAAAAATTTTTTTTATTTTTTTTTGAAATTTTTTTTTTTTTTGAAAAATTTTTTTTTTCATTTTTTTTTTTGAAAAATTTTTTTTTTCATTTTTTTTTGAATAATTTTTTTTTAAATTTTTTTTTGAAAAATTTTTTTATTTTTTTTATTTTTTTTTGAAATTTTTTTTTTATTTTTTTTTGAAAATTTTTTTTTTGAAATTTTTTTGAGAATTTTTTTTTTTATTTTTTTTTTTGAAATTTTTTTTGAAATTTTTTTTTTTTTGATTTTTTTTTTGAAATTTTTTTTTTTTATTTTTTTTTCGAAATTTTTTTGAGAATTTTTTTAAAATTTTTTTTTTTCGAAATTTTTTTTTCAATTTTTTAAAAATTTTTTTTGAAATTTTTTTTAAATTTTTTTTTCATTTTTTTTTTATTTTTTTTTTGAAATTTTTTTTTTATTTTTTTTTTGAAATTTTTTTTTTATTTTTTTTTTGAAATTTTTTTGAGATTTTTTTTTTTATTTTTTTTTGAATTTTTTTTTGAAAATTTTTTTGAAATTTTTTTTGAAATTTTTTTTTTCGAAAACTTTTTTGAATTTTTTTTTGAAATTTTTTTTTTGAAAATTTTTTTTTTTTAATTTTTTTTTGAAAATTTTTTTTTAAATTTTTTTTCCAATTTTTTTTTGAGAATTTTTTTAAAAATTTTTTTTTCGAAATTTTTTTTTCAATTTTTTTTAAATTTTTTTTTGAAATTTTTTTTTTTATTTTTTTTTAAATTTTTTTTTTAATTTTTTTTTTGAATTTTTTTTTTGAAAATTTTTTTGAAATTTTTTTTGAAATTTTTTTTTTGAATTTTTTTTTTCGAAAACTTTTTTAAAATTTTTTTTGAAATTTTTTTTTTGAAAATTTTTTTTTTTAATTTTTTTTTGAAAATTTTATTTTTAATTTTTTTTTCGAAATTTTTTTGAGAATTTTTTTAAAAATTTTTTTTTCGAATTTTTTTTTTCAATTTTTTTTAAATTTTTTTTTAAATTTTTTTTTGAAATTTTTTTAAAATTTATTTTTCATTTTTTTTTTTGAAATTTTTTTTTTATTTTTTTTAAAAATTTTTTTTGAAATTTTTTTTTTATTTTTTTTTGAAAAATTTTTTTTTTATTTTTTTTTTGAAATTTTTTTGAGAATTTTTTTTTTATTTTTTTGAGAATTTTTTTTTTTGAAAATTTTTTTGAAATTTTTTTTGAAATTTTTTTTTTTGAAATTTTTTTTTTCGAAAACTTTTTTGAAATTTTTTTTGAAATTTTTTTTTTGAAAATTTTTTTTTTTAATTTTTTTTTTCGAAATTTTTTTGAGAATTTTTTTAAAAATTTTTTTTCGAAATTTTTTTTTCAATGTTTTTAAATTTTTTTTTTTTATTTTTTTTTTGAAATTTTTTTTAAATTTTTTTTTCATTTTTTTTTTAATTTTTTTTGAAATTTTTTTTTTATTTTTCTTTGAAAATTTTTTTTTTTATTTTTTTTTTGAAATTTTTTTGAGAATTTTTTTTGTTAATTTTTTTTTTGAATTTTTTTTTTGAAAATTTTTTTGAAATTTTTTTTGAAATTTTTTTTTTGAAATTTTTTTTTTCGAAAACTTTTTTGAAATTTTTTTTGAAATTTTTTTTTTGAAAATTTTTTTTTAAAATTTTTTTTTGAAAATTTTTTTTTAAAATTTTTTTTTGAAAATTTTATTTTTAATTTTTTTTTTTCGAAATTTTTTTGAGAATTTTTTTAAAAATTTTTTTTTCGAAATTTTTTTTTCAATTTTTTAAAAAATTTTTTTTTTTATTTTTTTTTGAAATTTTTTTGAAATTTATTTTTCATTTTTTTTTTTTTTTGAAATTTTTTTTTTTATTTTTTTTTGAAAAATTTTTTTTTATTTTTTTTTTGAAATTTTTTTTTCGAAATTTTTTTTTCAATTTTTTTAAAATTTTTTTTTTTGATTTTTTTTTTGAAATTTTTTTTAAATTAATTTTTTTTGAAATTTTTTTTTTGAAAATTTTTTTTTTTATTTTTTTTTTGAAATTTTTTTGAGAATTTTTTTTTTATTTTTTTTTTTGAAAATTTTTTTGAAATTTTTTTTGAATTTTTTTTTTTGATTTTTTTTTGAAATTTTTTTTTTTTTTTTTTTTTTCTAAATTTTTTTGAGAATTTTTTTAAAATTTTTTTTTTCGAAATTTTTTTTTCAATTTTTTAAAAAATTTTTTTGAAAATTTTTTTGAAATTTTTTTTGAAATTTTTTTTTTGAAATTTTTTTTTTCGAAAACTTTTTTGAAATTTTTTTTGAAATTTTTTTTTTGAAAATTTTTTTTTTTAATTTTTTTTTGAAAATTTTATTTTTAATTTTTTTTTCGAAATTTTTTTGAGAATTTTTTTAAAAATTTTTTTTTCGAAATTTTTTTTTCAATTTTTTTAAAATTTTTTTTTCAATTTTTTTTTGAAATTTTTTTTAAATTTATTTTTTTTGAAATTTTTTTTTTGAAAATTTTTTTTTTTCATTTTTTTTTGAAAATTTTTTTTTTTCATTTTTTTTTTGAAATTTTTTTTTTAATTTTTTTTTTTTGAAAATTTTTTTTTTTATTTTTTTTTTGAAATTTTCTTGAGAATTTTTTTAAAAATTTTTTTTTCGAAATTTTTTTTTCAATTTTTTTAAAATTTTTTTTTGAAAATTTTTTTTTTTATTTTTTTTTTATTTTTTTTTGAAATTTTTTTTTTTATTTTTTTTTGAAATTTTTTTTTTTATTTTTTTTTTGAAATTTTTTTGAGAATTTTTTTTTTATTTTTTTTTTGAATTTTTTTTTTTGAAAATTTTTTTGAAATTTTTTTTTTCGAAAACTTTTTTGAAATTTTTTTTTAAATTTTTTTTTTTGGAAATTTTTTTTTTTTATTTTTTTTTGAAAAATTTTTTTTATTTTTTTTTGTAAATTATTTTTTTTTTGAAAAAATTTTTTTTTAATTTTTTTTTGAAAATTTTATTTTTAATTTTTTTTTCGAAATTTTTTTGAGAATTTTTTTAAAAATTTTTTTTTCGAAATTTTTTTTTCAATTTTTTTTAAATTTTTTTTTTAATTTTTTTTGAAATTTTTTTTAAATTTATTTTTTATTTTTTTTTTGAAAATTTTTTTTTTTATTTTTTTTTTGAAATTTTTTTGAGAATTTTTTTTTTATTTTTTTGAGAATTTTTTTTTTGAAAATTTTTCTGAAATTTTTTTTGAAATTTTTTTTTTTTGATTATTTTTTGAAAATTTTTTTTTTTTTTTTTTTTCGAAATTTTTTTAAAAATTTTTTTTTCGAAATTTTTTTTTCAATTTTTTTAAATTTTTTTTTTTATATTTTTCTTTGAAATTTTTTTTAAATAAACATTTTTTTTTTGAATTTTTTTTGAATTTTTTTTTTTATTTTTTTTTGAAAATTTTTTTTTTTTTTATTTTTTTTTTTGAAATTTTTTTTTCGAAATTTTTTTTTCAATTTTTTTAAATTTTTTTTTTTTATTTTTTTTTGAATTTTTTTTAAAATTTATTTTTCATTTTTTTTTTTGAATTTTTTTTTTATTTTTTTTTGAAAATTTTCTTTTTAATTTTTTTTTTGAAATTTTTTTTTCGAAATTTTTTTTTCAATTTTTTTAAAATTTTTTTTTTGATTTTTTTTTGAAATTTTTTTTAAATTTATTTTTTTTGAAATTTTTTTTTTTGGAAATTTTTTTTTTTTATTTTTTTTTGAAAAATTTTTTTTATTTTTTTTTGAAATTTTTTTTTTTTTTGAAAAATTTTTTTTTTCATTTTTTTTTTTGAAAAATTTTTTTTTTCATTTTTTTTTGAATAATTTTTTTTTAAATTTTTTTTTGAAAAATTTTTTTATTTTTTTTATTTTTTTTTGAAATTTTTTTTTTATTTTTTTTTGAAAATTTTTTTTTTGAAATTTTTTTGAGAATTTTTTTTTTTATTTTTTTTTTTGAAATTTTTTTTGAAATTTTTTTTTTTTTTGATTTTTTTTTTGAAATTTTTTTTTTTTATTTTTTTTTCGAAATTTTTTTTGAGAATTTTTTTAAAATTTTTTTTTTTCGAAATTTTTTTTTCAATTTTTTAAAAATTTTTTTTGAAATTTTTTTTAAATTTTTTTTTCATTTTTTTTTTTATTTTTTTTTTGAAATTTTTTTTTTATTTTTTTTTTGAAATTTTTTTTTTATTTTTTTTTTGAAATTTTTTTGAGATTTTTTTTTTTATTTTTTTTTGAATTTTTTTTTGAAAATTTTTTTGAAATTTTTTTTGAAATTTTTTTTTTCGAAAACTTTTTTGAATTTTTTTTTGAAATTTTTTTTTTGAAAATTTTTTTTTTTTAATTTTTTTTTGAAAATTTTTTTTTAAATTTTTTTTCCAATTTTTTTTTGAGAATTTTTTTAAAAATTTTTTTTTCGAAATTTTTTTTTCAATTTTTTTTAATTTTTTTTTCGAAATTTTTTTTTCAATTTTTTTAAATTTTTTTTTTATTTTTTTTTGAAATTTTTTTTAAATTTATTTTTCATTTTTTTTTTGAATTTTTTTTAAATTTTTTTTTGAAAAATTTTTTTTTTATTTTTTTTTTTGAAATTTTTTTTTCGAAACTTTTTTTTCAATTTTTTTTAAATTTTTTTTTTGATTTTTTTTTGAAATTTTTTTTAAATTAATTTTTTTTGAAATTTTTTTTTTTGGAAATTTTTTTTTTTATTTTTTTTTGAAAAATTTTTTTTATTTTTTTTTGAAATTTTTTTTTTTTTTGAAAAATTTTTTTTTTCATTTTTTTTTTGAAAAATTTTTTTTTTTCATTTTTTTTTTTAAAATTTTTTTTTTAATTTTTTTTTGAAAAATTTTTTTTTTATTTTTTTTTTTGAAATTTTTTCGAGAATTTTTTTTAAATTTTTTTTTTCGAAAACTTTTTTGAAATTTTTTTTTTGAAAAGTTTTTTTTTTATTTTTTTTTTGAAATTTTTTTAAACATTTTTTTTTTGAATTTTTTTTTTCGAAATTTTTTTTCGAATTTTTTTTAAATTTTTTTTTTGGAAATTTTTTTTTTTTGAAATTTTTTTTTGAAAACTTTTTTGAAATTTTTTTTAAAATTTTTTTTTTCGAAATTTTTTTTAAATTTTTTTTTTGAAAATTTTTTTTTAAATTTTTATTTTTGAAATTTTTTTTTTTTATTTTTTTTTTGGAATTTTTTTTTTTTATTTTTTTTGAAAAATTTTTTTTTTTCATTTTTTTTGATTTTTTTTTTTTTTTGAAAAATTATTTTTTTCATTTTTTTTGAAAAATTTTTTTTTCATTTTTTTTTTTGAAAAATTTTTTTTTTAATTTTTTTTTGAAAAATTTTTTTTATTTTTTTTTTATTTTTTTTTGAAATTTTTTTTTTTTATTTTTTTTTGAAAGAAAATTTTATTTATTTTTTTTTTTTGAAATTTTTTTGAGAATTTTTTTTATTTTTTTTTGAATTTTTTTTTTGAAAATTTTTTTGAAAATTTTTTTGAAAATTTTTTTGAAATTTTTTTTGAAATTTTTTTTTTCGAAAACTTTTTTGAAATTTTTTTTGAAATTTTTTTTTTGAAAATTTTTTTTTTAATTTTTTTTTGAAAATTTTTTTTTTAATTTTTTTTTGGAAATTTTTTTGAGAATTTTTTTTTAAATTTTTTTTTAAATTTTTTTTTTGAATTTTTTTTTTTGAAAATTTTTTTGAAATTTTTTTTGAATTTTTTTTTTTGATTATTTTTTGAAAATTTTTTTTTTAAATTTTTTTTTCGAAAATTTTTTGAGAATTTTTTTAAAATTTTTTTTTTTCGAAATTTTTTTTTCAATTTTTTTAAATTTTTTTTTTTTTAATTTTTTTTTGAAATTTTTTTAAAATTTTTTTTTCATTTTTTTTTTTTTTTTTTTGAAATTTTTTTGAGAATTTTTTTAAAAATTTTTTTGATAATTTTTTTTTTTCATTTTTTTTTTATTTTTTTTTTGAAATTTTTTTGAGAATTTTTTTAAAAATTTTTTTTTGAAATTTTTTTTTTTTATTTTTTTTTTGGAAATTTTTTTTTTTTTTTTTTTTTTTTGAAAATTTTTTTTTTATTTTTTTTTGTAAATTATTTTTTTTTTTGAAAAATTTTTTTTTAAATTTTTTTTTGAAAATTTTATTTTTAATTTTTTTTTCGAAATTTTTTTGAGAATTTTTTTAAAAATTTTTTTTTCGAAATTTTTTTTTTATTTTTTTTTGAATTTTTTTTTTTATTTTTTTTTGAATTTTTTTTTTTTTTTTTTTTTGAAATTTTTTTGAGAATTTTTTTAAAAATTTTTTTTTTTAATTTTTTTTTTTGAAATTTTTAAATTTTTTTTTTGGAAATTTTTTTTTTATTTTTTTTTGAAAATTTTTTTATTTTTTTTTGAAATTTTTTTTTTTTTTGAAAAATTTTTTTTTTCATTTTTTTTTTGAAAATTTTTTTTTTCATTTTTTTTTTGAAAAATTTTTTTTTAAATTTTTTTTTGAAAAATTTTTTTTTTATTTTTTTTAAATTTTTTTTTGAATTTTTTTTTTTTTGAAAATTTTTTTTAATTTTTTTTTTTAAATTTTTTTGAGAATTTTTTTTTATTTTTTTTTTGAAAATTTTTTTGAAATTTTTTTTGAAATTTTTTTTTTTTTGATTTTTTTTTGAAATTTTTTTTTTTTATTTTTTTTTCGAAATTTTTTTGAGAATTTTTTTAAAATTTTTTTTTTCGAAATTTTTTTTTCAATTTTTAAAAAATTTTTTTTTAAATTTTTTTTTGAAATTTTTTAAAATTTTTTTTTTTATTTTTTTTTTATTTTTTTTTGAAATTTTTATTTATTTTTTTTTGAAATTTTTTTTTCATTTTTTTTTGAAATTTTTTTGAGATTTTTTTTTTAAATTTTTTTTTTGAATTTTTTTTTGAAAATTTTTTTGAAATTTTTTTTGAAATTTTTTTTTTCGAAAACTTTTTTGAAATTTTTTTTGAAATTTTTTTTTTGAAAATTTTTTTTTTTTAAATTTTTTTTTGAAAATTTTTTTTTTAATTTTTTTTCCAATTTTTTTTTGAGAATTTTTTTAAAAATTTTTTTTTCGAAATTTTTTTTTCAATTTTTTTAAATTTTTTTTTTAAATTTTTTTTTGAAATTTTTTTTTTATTTTTTTTTGAAAATTTTTTTTTTTATTTTTTTTTTGAAATTTTTTTGAGAATTTTTTTTTAAATTTTTTTTTTGAATTTTTTTTTTCGAAATTTTTTTTGAAATTTTTTTTTTCGAAAACTTTTTTGAAATTTTTTTTTTGAAAAGTTTTTTTTTTATTTTTTTTTTGAAATTTTTTTAAAAATTTTTTTTTTGAATTTTTTTTTTCGAAATTTTTTTTCGAATTTTTTTTAAATTTTTTTTTTGGAAATTTTTTTTTTTGAAATTTTTTTTTGAAAACTTTTTTGAAATTTTTTTTTGAATTTTTTTTTAAAATTTTTTTTTTCGAAATTTTTTTTTTGAAAATTTTTTTTTAAATTTTTATTTTTGAAATTTTTTTTTTATTTTTTTTTTGGAATTTTTTTTTTAATTTTTTTTGAAAAATTTTTTTTTTTTCATTTTTTTTGAAATTTTTTTTTTTTTTTGAAAAATTTTTTTTTTCATTTTTTTTGAAAAATTTTTTTTTCATTTTTTTTTTGAAAAATTTTTTTTTAATTTTTTTTTTGAAAATTTTTTTTTTATTTTTTTTTAATTTTTTTTTGAAATTTTTTTTTTTTATTTTTTTTTGAAAATTTTATTTTATTTTTTTTTTTTTTGAAATTTTTTTGAGAATTTTTTTTTATTTTTTTTTTGAATTTTTTTTTTTGAAAATTTTTTTGAAATTTTTTTTGAAATTTTTTTTTTCGAAAACTTTTTTGAAATTTTTTTTGAAATTTTTTTTTTGAAATTTTTTTTTTAAATTTTTTTTTCGAAAATTTTTTGAGAATTTTTTTAAAAATTTTTTTTTTCGAAATTTTTTTTTCAATTTTTTTAAATTTTTTTTTTTAAATTTTTTTTTGAAAAATTTTTTTTTTATTTTTTTTTTCAATTTTTTTGATAATTTTTTTTTTTATTTTTTTTTAATTTTTTTTTTAAATTTTTTTGAGAATTTTTTTAAAAATTTTTTTTTGAAATTTTTTTTTTTAATTTTTTTTTTTGGAATTTTTTTTTTTTTTATTTTTTTTTGAAAAATTTTTTTTATTTTTTTTTGTAAATTATTTTTTTTTTGAAAAATTTTTTTTTAAATTTTTTTTTGAAAATTTTATTTTTAATTTTTTTTTCGAAATTTTTTTGAGAATTTTTTTAAAAATTTTTTTTTCGAAATTTTTTTTTCAATTTTTTTTAAATTTTTTTTTAAATTTTTTTTGACATTTTTTTAAAATTTATTTTTCATTTTTTTTTTTTGAAAAATTTTTTTTTTATTTTTTTTTTTGAAATTTTTTTGAGAATTTTTTTTTTATTTTTTTGAGAATTTTTTTTTTTGAAAATTTTTTTGAAATTTTTTTTGAATTTTTTTTTTTTGATTATTTTTTGAAAATTTTTTTTTTTATTTTTTTTTCGAAATTTTTTTGAGAATTTTTTTAAAAATTTTTTTTTCGAAATTTTTTTTAAATTTTTTTTTAAATTTTTTTTTGAAATTTTTTTTAAATAAACATTTTTTTTTTGAATTTTTTTTGAATTTTTTTTTTTTTTTTTTTTTGAAAATTTTTTTTTTTATTTTTTTTTTTGAAATTTTTTTTTCGAAATTTTTTTTTCAATTTTTTTAAATTTTTTTTTTTTTTTTTTTTGAAATTTTTTTTAAATTTATTTTTCATTTTTTTTTTTTTGAATTTTTTTTAAATTTTTTTTTGAAAATTTTTTTTTTTATTTTTTTTTTTTGAAATTTTTTTTTCGAAACTTTTTTTTCAATTTTTTTAAAATTTTTTTTTTGATTTTTTTTTGAAATTTTTTTTAAATTTATTTTTTTTGAAATTTTTTTTTTGGAAATTTTTTTTTTTATTTTTTTTTGAAAAATTTTTTTTATTTTTTTTTGAAATTTTTTTTTTTTTTGAAAAATTTTTTTTTTCATTTTTTTTTGAGAAATTTTTTTTTTTCATTTTTTTTTGAAAAATTTTTTTTTAAATTTTTTTTTGAAAAATTTTTTTTTTATTTTTTTTTTTGAAATTTTTTCGAGAATTTTTTTTTAAATTTTTTTTTTGAATTTTTTTTTTCGAAATTTTTTTCGAATTTTTTTTAAATTTTTTTTTTGGAAATTTTTTTTTTTGAAATTTTTTTTTGAAAACTTTTTTGAAATTTTTTTTTTTTTGATTTTTTTTTGGAAAATTTTTTTTTTTTTTTTTTTTTTTGAAATTTTCTTGAGAATTTTTTAAAAAATTTTTTTTTCGAAATTTTTTTTTCAATTTTTTTCAAATTTTTTTTTGAAAATTTTTTATTTAATTTTTTTTTTATTTTTTTTTGAAATTTTTTTGAGAATTTTTTTTTAAATTTTTTTTTTGAATTTTTTTTTTCGAAATTTTTTTTCGAATTTTTTTTAAATTTTTTTTTTGAAATTTTTTTTGAAATTTTTTTTTTCGAAAACTTTTTTGAAATTTTTTTTTTGAAAATTTTTTTTTTTATTTTTTTTTCAATGTTTTTAATTTTTTTTTTTAAATTTTTTTTGAAAATTTTTTTTTGAATTTTTTTTAAATTTATTTTTTTTGAAATTTTTTTTTTTGGAAATTTTTTTTTTTATTTTTTTTTGAAAAATTTTTTTTATTTTTTTTTGAAATTTTTTTTTTTTTGAAAAATTTTTTTTTTCATTTTTTTTTTTGAAAAATTTTTTTTTTCATTTTTTTTTGAAAAATTTTTTTTTAAATTTTTTTTTGAAAAATTTTTTTTTGATTTTTTTTTTTGAAATTTTTTCGAGAATTTTTTTTTAAATTTTTTTTTTGAATTTTTTTTTTCGAAATTTTTTTTCGAATTTTTTTTAAATTTTTTTTTTGGAAATTTTTTTTTTGAAATTTTTTTTTGAAACCTTTTTTGAAATTTTTTTTGAAATTTTTTTTTTTGATTTTTTTTTGAAAATTTTTTTTTTTATTTTTTTTTGAAAATTTTTTTTTTTATTTTTTTTTTGAAATTTTTTTGAGAATTTTTTTTTAAATTTTTTTTTTGGATTTTTTTTTTCGAAATTTTTTTTCGAATTTTTTTTAAATTTTTTTTTTTGAAATTTTTTTTGAAATTTTTTTTTTCGAAAACTTTTTTGAATTTTTTTTTTGAAAATTTTTATTTTTATTTTTTTTTTCAATGTTTTTAAATTTTTTTTAAAATTTTTTTTTGAAAATTTTTTTTTGAATTTTTTTTTTAATTTTTTTTTTTATTTTTTTTTGAAAAATTTTTTTTTTTATTTTTTTTTTTGAAATTTTTTTGAGATTTTTTTTTTAAATTTTTTTTTTGAATTTTTTTTTTGAAAATTTTTTTGAAAACTTTTTTGAAATTTTTTTTTTGAAATTTTTTTTAAAATTTTTTTTTTCGAAATTTTTTTTAAATTTTTTTTTTGAAAATTTTTTTTAAAATTTTTATTTTTGAAATTTTTTTTTTTTTATTTTTTTTTGAATTTTTTTTAAATTTTTATTTTTGAAATTTTTTTTTTTATTTTTTTTTTTGAATTTTTTTTTAAATTTTTTTTTTGGAATTTTTTTTTTTAATTTTTTTTGAAAAAATTTTTTTTTTATTTTTTTTGAATTTTTTTTTTTTTTTTGAAAAATTTTTTTTTTCATTTTTTTTGAAAAATTTTTTTTCATTTTTTTTTTGAAAAATTTTTTTTTTAATTTTTTTTTGAAAATTTTTTTAAAATTTTTTATTTTTTTTTGAAATTTTTTTTTTTTATTTTTTTTTGAAAATTTTATTTTTTTATTTTTTTTTTGAAATTTTTTTAAATTTTTTTTTTTAATTTTTTTTTTTGAAAATTTTTTTGAAATTTTTTTTTTCGAAAACTTTTTTGAAATTTTTTTTGAAATTTTTTTTTTGAAAATTTTTTTTTTTAAATTTTTTTTTGAAAAATTTTTTTTTTAATTTTTTTTTTCGAAATTTTTTTGAGAATTTTTTTAAAAATTTTTTTTCGAAATTTTTTTTTCAATGTTTTTAAATTTTTTTTTAAATTTTTTTTTTTGAAATTTTTTTTAAATTTTTTTTTTTTAATTTTTTTTTTGAATTTTTTTTTTTGAAAATTTTTTTGAAATTTTTTTTTTCGAAAACTTTTTTGAAATTTTTTTTGAAATTTTTTTTTTGAAAATTTTTTTTTTTAAATTTTTTTTTGAAAAATTTTTTTTTTAATTTTTTTTTTTGAAATTTTCTTGAGAATTTTTTTAAAAATTTTTTTTTCGAAATTTTTTTTTCAATTTTTTTTTTATTTTTTTTTGAAATTTTTTTTTTTTATTTTTTTTTGAAATTTTTTTTTTTATTTTTTTTTGAAATTTTTTTGAGAATTTTTTTTTTATTTATTTTTTGAATTTTTTTTTTTGAAAATTTTTTTGAAATTTTTTTTTTCGAAAACTTTTTTGAAATTTTTTTTTAAATTTTTTTTTTTGGAAATTTTTTTTTTTTATTTTTTTTTGAAAAATTTTTTTTATTTTTTTTTGTAAATTATTTTTTTTTTGAAAAAATTTTTTTTAAATTTTTTTTTGAAAATTTTATTTTTAATTTTTTTTTCGAAATTTTTTTGAGAATTTTTTTAAAAATTTTTTTTTCGAAATTTTTTTTTCAATTTTTTTTAAATTTTTTTTTTAATTTTTTTTGAAATTTCTTTTAAATTTATTTTTTATTTTTTTTTTTGAAAAATTTTTTTTTTATTTTTTTTTTGAAATTTTTTTGAGAATTTTTTTTTTATTTTTTTGAGAATTTTTTTTTTGAAAATTTTTCTGAAATTTTTTTTGAAATTTTTTTTTTTTGATTATTTTTTGAAAATATTTTTTTTTTTTTTTTCGAAATTTTTTTAAAAATTTTTTTTTCGAATTTTTTTTTTCAATTTTTTTAAATTTTTTTTTTATATTTTTCTTTGAAATTTTTTTTAAATAAACATTTTTTTTTTTGAATTTTTTTTGAATTTTTTTTTTTATTTTTTTTTGAAAATTTTTTTTTATTTTATTTTTTTTTTTGAATTTTTTTTTTCGAAATTTTTTTTTAAATTTTTTTTTTTTATTTTTTTTTGAATTTTTTTTAAAATTTATTTTTCATTTTTTTTTTTGAATTTTTTTTTTATTTTTTTTTGAAAATTTTCATTTTAATTTTTTTTTTTGAAATTTTTTTTTCGAAATTTTTTTTTCAATTTTTTTAAAATTTTTTTTTTGATTTTTTTTTGAAATTTTTTTTAAATTTATTTTTTTTGAAATTTTTTTTTTTGGAAATTTTTTTTTTTTATTTTTTTTTGAAAAATTTTTTTTATTTTTTTTTGAAATTTTTTTTTTTTTTGAAAAATTTTTTTTTTCATTTTTTTTTTTGAAAAATTTTTTTTTTCATTTTTTTTTGAATAATTTTTTTTTAAATTTTTTTTTGAAAAATTTTTTTATTTTTTTTATTTTTTTTTGAAATTTTTTTTTTATTTTTTTTTGAAAATTTTTTTTTTGAAATTTTTTTGAGAATTTTTTTTTTTATTTTTTTTTTTGAAATTTTTTTTGAAATTTTTTTTTTTTTGATTTTTTTTTTGAAATTTTTTTTTTTTATTTTTTTTTCGAAATTTTTTTGAGAATTTTTTTAAAATTTTTTTTTTTCGAAATTTTTTTTTCAATTTTTTAAAAATTTTTTTTGAAATTTTTTTTAAATTTTTTTTTCATTTTTTTTTTTATTTTTTTTTTGAAATTTTTTTTTTATTTTTTTTTTGAAATTTTTTTTTTATTTTTTTTTTGAAATTTTTTTGAGATTTTTTTTTTTATTTTTTTTTGAATTTTTTTTTGAAAATTTTTTTGAAATTTTTTTTGAAATTTTTTTTTTCGAAAACTTTTTTGAATTTTTTTTTGAAATTTTTTTTTTGAAAATTTTTTTTTTTTAATTTTTTTTTGAAAATTTTTTTTTAAATTTTTTTTCCAATTTTTTTTTGAGAATTTTTTTAAAAATTTTTTTTTCGAAATTTTTTTTTCAATTTTTTTTAAATTTTTTTTTGAAATTTTTTTTTTTATTTTTTTTTAAATTTTTTTTTTAATTTTTTTTTTGAATTTTTTTTTTGAAAATTTTTTTGAAATTTTTTTTGAAATTTTTTTTTTGAATTTTTTTTTTCGAAAACTTTTTTAAAATTTTTTTTGAAATTTTTTTTTTGAAAATTTTTTTTTTTAATTTTTTTTTGAAAATTTTATTTTTAATTTTTTTTTCGAAATTTTTTTGAGAATTTTTTTAAAAATTTTTTTTTCGAATTTTTTTTTTCAATTTTTTTTAAATTTTTTTTTAAATTTTTTTTTGAAATTTTTTTAAAATTAATTTTTCATTTTTTTTTTGAAATTTTTTTTTTATTTTTTTTAAAAATTTTTTTTGAAATTTTTTTTTTATTTTTTTTTGAAAAATTTTTTTTTTATTTTTTTTTTGAAATTTTTTTGAGAATTTTTTTTTTATTTTTTTGAGAATTTTTTTTTTTGAAAATTTTTTTGAAATTTTTTTTGAAATTTTTTTTTTTGAAATTTTTTTTTTCGAAAACTTTTTTGAAATTTTTTTTGAAATTTTTTTTTTGAAAATTTTTTTTTTTAATTTTTTTTTTCGAAATTTTTTTGAGAATTTTTTTAAAAATTTTTTTTCGAAATTTTTTTTTCAATGTTTTTAAATTTTTTTTTTTTATTTTTTTTTTGAAATTTTTTTTAAATTTTTTTTTCATTTTTTTTTTAATTTTTTTTGAAATTTTTTTTTTATTTTTCTTTGAAAATTTTTTTTTTTATTTTTTTTTTGAAATTTTTTTGAGAATTTTTTTTGTTAATTTTTTTTTTGAATTTTTTTTTTGAAAATTTTTTTGAAATTTTTTTTGAAATTTTTTTTTTGAAATTTTTTTTTTCGAAAACTTTTTTGAAATTTTTTTTGAAATTTTTTTTTTGAAAATTTTTTTTTAAAATTTTTTTTTGAAAATTTTTTTTTAAAATTTTTTTTTGAAAATTTTATTTTTAATTTTTTTTTTTCGAAATTTTTTTGAGAATTTTTTTAAAAATTTTTTTTTCGAAATTTTTTTTTCAATTTTTTAAAAAATTTTTTTTTTTATTTTTTTTTGAAATTTTTTTGAAATTTATTTTTCATTTTTTTTTTTTTTTGAAATTTTTTTTTTTATTTTTTTTTGAAAAATTTTTTTTTATTTTTTTTTTGAAATTTTTTTTTCGAAATTTTTTTTTCAATTTTTTTAAAATTTTTTTTTTTGATTTTTTTTTTGAAATTTTTTTTAAATTTATTTTTTTTGAAATTTTTTTTTTGAAAATTTTTTTTTTTATTTTTTTTTTGAAATTTTTTTGAGAATTTTTTTTTTATTTTTTTTTTTGAAAATTTTTTTGAAATTTTTTTTGAATTTTTTTTTTTGATTTTTTTTTGAAATTTTTTTTTTTTTTTTTTTTTTCTAAATTTTTTTGAGAATTTTTTTAAAATTTTTTTTTTCGAAATTTTTTTTTCAATTTTTTAAAAAATTTTTTTGAAAATTTTTTTGAAATTTTTTTTGAAATTTTTTTTTTGAAATTTTTTTTTTCGAAAACTTTTTTGAAATTTTTTTTGAAATTTTTTTTTTGAAAATTTTTTTTTTTAATTTTTTTTTGAAAATTTTATTTTTAATTTTTTTTTCGAAATTTTTTTGAGAATTTTTTTAAAAATTTTTTTTTCGAAATTTTTTTTTCAATTTTTTTAAAATTTTTTTTTCAATTTTTTTTTGAAATTTTTTTTAAATTTATTTTTTTTGAAATTTTTTTTTTGAAAATTTTTTTTTTTCATTTTTTTTTGAAAATTTTTTTTTTTCATTTTTTTTTTGAAATTTTTTTTTTAATTTTTTTTTTTTGAAAATTTTTTTTTTTATTTTTTTTTTGAAATTTTCTTGAGAATTTTTTTAAAAATTTTTTTTTCGAAATTTTTTTTTCAATTTTTTTAAAATTTTTTTTTGAAAATTTTTTTTTTTATTTTTTTTTTATTTTTTTTTGAAATTTTTTTTTTTATTTTTTTTTGAAATTTTTTTTTTTATTTTTTTTTTGAAATTTTTTTGAGAATTTTTTTTTTATTTTTTTTTTGAATTTTTTTTTTTGAAAATTTTTTTGAAATTTTTTTTTTCGAAAACTTTTTTGAAATTTTTTTTTAAATTTTTTTTTTTGGAAATTTTTTTTTTTTATTTTTTTTTGAAAAATTTTTTTTATTTTTTTTTGTAAATTATTTTTTTTTTGAAAAAATTTTTTTTTAATTTTTTTTTGAAAATTTTATTTTTAATTTTTTTTTCGAAATTTTTTTGAGAATTTTTTTAAAAATTTTTTTTTCGAAATTTTTTTTTCAATTTTTTTTAAATTTTTTTTTTAATTTTTTTTGAAATTTTTTTTAAATTTATTTTTTATTTTTTTTTTGAAAATTTTTTTTTTTATTTTTTTTTTGAAATTTTTTTGAGAATTTTTTTTTTATTTTTTTGAGAATTTTTTTTTTGAAAATTTTTCTGAAATTTTTTTTGAAATTTTTTTTTTTTGATTATTTTTTGAAAATTTTTTTTTTTTTTTTTTTTCGAAATTTTTTTAAAAATTTTTTTTTCGAAATTTTTTTTTCAATTTTTTTAAATTTTTTTTTTTATATTTTTCTTTGAAATTTTTTTTAAATAAACATTTTTTTTTTGAATTTTTTTTGAATTTTTTTTTTTATTTTTTTTTGAAAATTTTTTTTTTTTTTATTTTTTTTTTTGAAATTTTTTTTTCGAAATTTTTTTTTCAATTTTTTTAAATTTTTTTTTTTTATTTTTTTTTGAATTTTTTTTAAAATTTATTTTTCATTTTTTTTTTTGAATTTTTTTTTTATTTTTTTTTGAAAATTTTCTTTTTAATTTTTTTTTTGAAATTTTTTTTTCGAAATTTTTTTTTCAATTTTTTTAAAATTTTTTTTTTGATTTTTTTTTGAAATTTTTTTTAAATTTATTTTTTTTGAAATTTTTTTTTTTGGAAATTTTTTTTTTTTATTTTTTTTTGAAAAATTTTTTTTATTTTTTTTTGAAATTTTTTTTTTTTTTGAAAAATTTTTTTTTTCATTTTTTTTTTTGAAAAATTTTTTTTTTCATTTTTTTTTGAATAATTTTTTTTTAAATTTTTTTTTGAAAAATTTTTTTATTTTTTTAATTTTTTTTTGAAATTTTTTTTTTATTTTTTTTTGAAAATTTTTTTTTTGAAATTTTTTTGAGAATTTTTTTTTTTATTTTTTTTTTTGAAATTTTTTTTGAAATTTTTTTTTTTTTTTGATTTTTTTTTTGAAATTTTTTTTTTTTATTTTTTTTTCGAAATTTTTTTTGAGAATTTTTTTAAAATTTTTTTTTTTCGAAATTTTTTTTTCAATTTTTTAAAAATTTTTTTTGAAATTTTTTTTAAATTTTTTTTTCATTTTTTTTTTTATTTTTTTTTTGAAATTTTTTTTTTATTTTTTTTTTGAAATTTTTTTTTTATTTTTTTTTTGAAATTTTTTTGAGATTTTTTTTTTTATTTTTTTTTGAATTTTTTTTTGAAAATTTTTTTGAAATTTTTTTTGAAATTTTTTTTTTCGAAAACTTTTTTGAATTTTTTTTTGAAATTTTTTTTTTGAAAATTTTTTTTTTTTAATTTTTTTTTGAAAATTTTTTTTTAAATTTTTTTTCCAATTTTTTTTTGAGAATTTTTTTAAAAATTTTTTTTTCGAAATTTTTTTTTCAATTTTTTTTAAATTTTTTTTTGAAATTTTTTTTTTATTTTTTTTTAAATTTTTTTTTTAATTTTTTTTTTGAATTTTTTTTTTGAAAATTTTTTTGAAATTTTTTTTGAAATTTTTTTTTTGAATTTTTTTTTTCGAAAACTTTTTTAAAATTTTTTTTGAAATTTTTTTTTTGAAAATTTTTTTTTTTAATTTTTTTTTGAAAATTTTATTTTTAATTTTTTTTTCGAAATTTTTTTGAGAATTTTTTTAAAAATTTTTTTTTCGAATTTTTTTTTTCAATTTTTTTTAAATTTTTTTTAAAATTTTTTTTTGAAATTTTTTTAAAATTTATTTTTCATTTTTTTTTTGAAATTTTTTTTTTATTTTTTTTAAAAATTTTTTTTGAAATTTTTTTTTTATTTTTTTTTGAAAAATTTTTTTTTTATTTTTTTTTTGAAATTTTTTTGAGAATTTTTTTTTTATTTTTTTGAGAATTTTTTTTTTTGAAAATTTTTTTGAAATTTTTTTTGAAATTTTTTTTTTTGAAATTTTTTTTTTCGAAAACTTTTTTGAAATTTTTTTTGAAATTTTTTTTTTGAAAATTTTTTTTTTTAATTTTTTTTTTCGAAATTTTTTTGAGAATTTTTTTAAAAATTTTTTTTCGAAATTTTTTTTTCAATGTTTTTAAATTTTTTTTTTTTATTTTTTTTTTGAAATTTTTTTTAAATTTTTTTTTCATTTTTTTTTTTAATTTTTTTTGAAATTTTTTTTTATTTTTCTTTGAAAATTTTTTTTTTTATTTTTTTTTTGAAATTTTTTTGAGAATTTTTTTTGTTAATTTTTTTTTTGAATTTTATTTTTGAAAATTTTTTTGAAATTTTTTTTGAAATTTTTTTTTTGAAATTTTTTTTTTCGAAAACTTTTTTGAAATTTTTTTTGAAATTTTTTTTTTGAAAATTTTTTTTTTAAATTTTTTTTTGAAAATTTTATTTTTAATTTTTTTTTTTCGAAATTTTTTTGAGAATTTTTTTAAAAATTTTTT
Source organism: Chrysolina oricalcia (assembly GCA_944452925.2). NCBI lineage: Eukaryota > Metazoa > Arthropoda > Insecta > Coleoptera > Chrysomelidae > Chrysolina > Chrysolina oricalcia. The sequence goes on from OX101819.2 coordinate 33,337,250, forward strand.
TTTCGAAATTTTTTTTTCAATTTTTTAAAAAATTTTTTTTTTTTTTTTTGAAATTTTTTTGAAATTTATTTTTCATTTTTTTTTTTTTTTGAAATTTTTTTTTTTATTTTTTTTTGAAAATTTTTTTTTTATTTTTTTTTTGAAATTTTTTTTTCGAAATTTTTTTTTCAATTTTTTTAAAATTTTTTTTTTTGATTTTTTTTTTGAAATTTTTTTTAAATTTATTTTTTTTGAAATTTTTTTTTTGAAAATTTTTTTTTTTATTTTTTTTTTGAAATTTTTTTGAGAATTTTTTTTTTATTTTTTTTTTTGAAAATTTTTTTGAAATTTTTTTTGAATTTTTTTTTTTGATTTTTTTTTGAAATTTTTTTTTTTTTTCTAAATTTTTTTGAGAATTTTTTTAAAATTTTTTTTTTCGAAATTTTTTTTTCAATTTTTTAAAAAATTTTTTTGAAAATTTTTTTGAAATTTTTTTTGAAATTTTTTTTTTTAAATTTTTTTTTTCGAAAACTTTTTTGAAATTTTTTTTGAAATTTTTTTTTTGAAAATTTTTTTTTTTAATTTTTTTTTGAAAATTTTATTTTTAATTTTTTTTTCGAAATTTTTTTGAGAATTTTTTTAAAAATTTTTTTTTCGAAATTTTTTTTTCAATTTTTTTAAAATTTTTTTTTCATTTTTTTTTTGAAATTTTTTTTAAATTTATTTTTTTTGAAATTTTTTTTTTGAAAATTTTTTTTTTCATTTTTTTTTGAAAATTTTTTTTTTCATTTTTTTTTTGAAATTTTTTTTTTAATTTTTTTTTTGAAATTTTTTTGAGAATTTTTTTTAAAATTTTTTTTTTAATTTTTTTTGAATTTTTTTTTTGAAAATTTTTTTGAAATTTTTTTTGAATTTTTTTTTTGATTATTTTTTGAAAATTTTTTTTTTTTATTTTTTTTTCGAAATTTTTTGAGAATTTTTTTAAAAATTTTTTTTTCGAAATTTTTTTTTCAATTTTTTTAAAAAATTTTTTTAAATTTTTTTTGAAATTTTTTTTAAATTTATTTTTTTTGAAATTTTTTTTTTTATTTTTTTTTGAAAAATTTTTTTTTTATTTTTTTTTTTGAAATTTTTTTGATAATTTTTTTTAAAATTTTTTTTTTCATTTTTTTTTGAATTTTTTTTTTCTTTTTTTTTTTGAAATTTTTTTGAGAATTTTTTTTAAATTTTTTTTTTTTAATTTTTTTTTTTAATTTTTTTTTTCGAAATTTTTTTTTCAATTTTTTTAAAATTTTTTTTTGAAATTTTTTTAAAATTTTTTTTTAATTTTTTTTTTTTTTTTGAAATTTTTTTTTTTATTTTTTTTTGAAAAATTTTTTTTTTTATTTTTTTTTTAAATTTTTTTGAGAATTTTTTTTTTTTTTTTTTTATTTTTTTTTGAAATTTTTTTGAGAATTTTTTTTAAAATTTTTTTTGAAATTTTTTTTTTGAAATTTTTTTTAAATTTTTTTTTGGAAATTTTTTTTTTTATTTTTTTTTGAAAAATTTTTTTTATTTTTTTTTGAAAATTATTTTTTTTTTGAAAAATTTTTTTTTTCATTTTTTTTTTGAAAATTTTTTTTTTTCATTTTTTTTTTGAAAAATTTTTTTTAAAATTTTTTTTTGAAAAATTTTTTTTTTCATTTTTTTTTTGAAAAATTTTTTTTCAAATTTTTTTTTGAAATTTTTTTTAAATTTATTTTTTATTTTTTTTTTTTTTGAAATTTTTTTTAAATTTTTTTTTGAAAATTTTTTTTTTTATTTTTTTTTTGAAATTTTTTTTCGAAATTTTTTTTTCAATTTTTTTAAATTTTTTTTTTTTGATTTTTTTTTGAAATTTTTTTTAAATTTATTTTTTTTGAAATTTTTTTTTTTTTTTTTGAAAATTTTTTTTTTTCATTTTTTTTTTGAAATTTTTTTGAGAATTTTTTTTAAAATTTTTTTTTTATTTTTTTTTTGAAATTTTTTTTTCGAAATTTTTTTTTCAATTTTTTTAAAATTTTTTTTTTTGATTTTTTTTTTGAAATTTTTTTTAAATTTATTTTTTTTGAAATTTTTTTTTTGAAAATTTTTTTTTTTATTTTTTTTTTGAAATTTTTTTGAGAATTTTTTTTTTATTTTTTTTTTTGAAAATTTTTTTTTTTCATTTTTTTTTTGAAAAATTTTTTTTAAAATTTTTTTTTGAAAAATTTTTTTTTTCATTTTTTTTTTGAAAAATTTTTTTTCAAATTTTTTTTTGAAATTTTTTTTAAATTTATTTTTTATTTTTTTTTTTTTTGAAATTTTTTTTAAATTTTTTTTTGAAAATTTTTTTTTTGAAATTTTTTTTTCGAAATTTTTTTTTCAATTTTTTTAAATTTTTTTTTTTTGATTTTTTTTTGAAATTTTTTTTAAATTTATTTTTTTTGAAATTTTTTTTTTTTTTTTTGAAAATTTTTTTTTTTCATTTTTTTTTTGAAATTTTTTTGAGAATTTTTTTTAAAATTTTTTTTTTATTTTTTTTTTGAAATTTTTTTTTCGAAATTTTTTTTTCAATTTTTTTAAAATTTTTTTTTTGATTTTTTTTTTGAAATTTTTTTTAAATTTATTTTTTTTGAAATTTTTTTTTTGAAAATTTTTTTTTTTATTTTTTTTTTGAAATTTTTTTGAGAATTTTTTTTTTATTTTTTTTTTTGAAAATTTTTTTGAAATTTTTTTTGAATTTTTTTTTTGATTTTTTTTTGAAATTTTTTTTTTTTTTTTTTTCTAAATTTTTTTGAGAATTTTTTTAAAAATTTTTTTTTCGAAATTTTTTTTTCAATTTTTTTAAAATTTTTTTTTCAATTTTTTTTTGAAATTTTTTTTAAATTTATTTTTTTTGAAATTTTTTTTTTGAAAATTTTTTTTTTTCATTTTTTTTTGAAAATTTTTTTTTTTCATTTTTTTTTTTAATTTTTTTTTTTAATTTTTTTTTTTTGAAAATTTTTTTTTTTATTTTTTTTTTGAAATTTTCTTGAGAATTTTTTTAAAAATTTTTTTTTCGAAATTTTTTTTTCAATTTTTTTAAAATTTTTTTTTGAAAATTTTTTTTTTTATTTTTTTTTTATTTTTTTTTGAATTTTTTTTTTTGAAAATTTTTTTGAAATTTTTTTTGAATTTTTTTTTTTTGATTATTTTTTGAAAATTTTTTTTTTAATTTTTTTTTTCGAAGTTTTTGAGAATTTTTTTAAAAAATTTTTTTTCGAAATTTTTTTTTCAATTTTTTTAAAATTTTTTTTAAATTTTTTTTTGAATTTTTTTTTAAATTTATTTTTCATTTTTTTTTTTTTTTTTTTGAATTTTTTTTTATTTTTTTTTGAAAATTTTTTTTTTATTTTTTTTTTCGAAATTTTTTTGAGAATTTTTTTTAAAAATTTTTTTTTCGAAATTTTTTTTTCAATTTTTTTAAAATTTTTTTCTTTGATTTTTTTTTGAAATTTTTTTTAAATTTATTTTTTTTCGAAATTTTTTTCTTTTGAAATTTTTTTTTTTTATTTTTTTTTTTTTTAAATTTTTTTTTTATTTTTTTTTTTTGAAATTTTTTTGATAATTTTTTTTAAAATTTTTTTTTTAAATTTTTTTTTTGAAATTTTTTTTTTGGAAATTTTTTTTTTTATTTTTTTTTGAAAATTTTTTTTATTTTTTTTTGAAAAATTTTTTTTTTTTGAAAAATTTTTTTTTTCATTTTTTTTTTTGAAAAATTTTTTTTTTCATTTTTTTTTGAAAAAATTTTTTTTAATTTTTTTTTTATTTTTTTTTGAAATTTTTTTTTATTTTTTTTTTGAAATTTTTTTGAGATTTTTTTTTTTATTTTTTTTTTTGAAATTTTTTTTGAAATTTTTTAATTTTTTTTGATTTTTTTTTTAAATTTTTTTTTTTTTTTTTTTTTTTTCGAAATTTTTTTGAGAATTTTTATAAAATTTTTTTTTTCGAAATTTTTTTTTCAATTTTTTAAAAAATTTTTTTGAAAATTTTTTTGAAATTTTTTTTGAAATTTTTTTTGAAATTTTTTTTTTCGAAAACTTTTTTGAAATTTTTTTTGAAATTTTTTTTTTGAAAATTTTTTTTTTAAATTTTTTTTTGAAAATTTTATTTTTAATTTTTTTTTCGAAATTTTTTTGAGAATTTTTTAAAAAATTTTTTTTTCGAAATTTTTTTTTCAATGTTTTTAAATTTTTTTTTTTTATTTTTTTTTTGAAATTTTTTTTAAATTTTTTTTTCATTTTTTTTTTTAATTTTTTTTGAAATTTTTTTTTATTTTTCTTTGAAAATTTTTTTTTTTATTTTTTTTTTGAAATTTTTTTGAGAATTTTTTTTGTTAATTTTTTTTTTGAATTTTATTTTTGAAAATTTTTTTGAAATTTTTTTTGAAATTTTTTTTTTGAAATTTTTTTTTTCGAAAACTTTTTTGAAATTTTTTTTGAAATTTTTTTTTTGAAAATTTTTTTTTTAAATTTTTTTTTGAAAATTTTATTTTTAATTTTTTTTTTTCGAAATTTTTTTGAGAATTTTTTTAAAAATTTTTTTTTCGAAATTTTTTTTTCAATTTTTTAAAAAATTTTTTTTTTTTTTTTTGAAATTTTTTTGAAATTTATTTTTCATTTTTTTTTTTTTTTGAAATTTTTTTTTTTATTTTTTTTTGAAAATTTTTTTTTTATTTTTTTTTTGAAATTTTTTTTTCGAAATTTTTTTTTCAATTTTTTTAAAATTTTTTTTTTTGATTTTTTTTTTGAAATTTTTTTTAAATTTATTTTTTTTGAAATTTTTTTTTTGAAAATTTTTTTTTTTATTTTTTTTTTGAAATTTTTTTGAGAATTTTTTTTTATTTTTTTTTTTGAAAATTTTTTTGAAATTTTTTTTGAATTTTTTTTTTTGATTTTTTTTTGAAATTTTTTTTTTTTTTTTTTTCTAAATTTTTTTGAGAATTTTTTTAAAATTTTTTTTTTCGAAATTTTTTTTTCAATTTTTTAAAAAATTTTTTTGAAAATTTTTTTGAAATTTTTTTTTTTGATTATTTTTTGAAAATTTTTTTTTTAATTTTTTTTTTCGAAGTTTTTGAGAATTTTTTTAAAAAATTTTTTTTCGAAATTTTTTTTTCAATTTTTTTAAAATTTTTTTTAAATTTTTTTTTGAATTTTTTTTTAAATTTATTTTTCATTTTTTTTTTTTTTTGAAATTTTTTTTAAATTTTTTTTTGAAAATTTTTTTTTTTATTTTTTTTTTGAAATTTTTTTTTCGAAATTTTTTTTTCAATTTTTTTAAATTTTTTTTTTTTGATTTTTTTTTGAAATTTTTTTTAAATTTATTTTTTTTGAAATTTTTTTTTTTTTTTTTGAAAATTTTTTTTTTTCATTTTTTTTTGAAATTTTTTTGAGAATTTTTTTTAAAATTTTTTTTTTATTTTTTTTTTGAAATTTTTTTTTCGAAATTTTTTTTTCAATTTTTTTAAATTTTTTTTTTTGATTTTTTTTTTGAAATTTTTTTTAAATTTATTTTTTTTGAAATTTTTTTTTTGAAAATTTTTTTTTTATTTTTTTTTTGAAATTTTTTTGAGAATTTTTTTTTTATTTTTTTTTTTGAAAATTTTTTTGAAATTTTTTTTGAATTTTTTTTTTTGATTTTTTTTTGAAATTTTTTTTTTTTTTTTTTTCTAAATTTTTTTGAGAATTTTTTTAAAAATTTTTTTTTCGAAATTTTTTTTTCAATTTTTTTAAAATTTTTTTTTCAATTTTTTTTTGAAATTTTTTTTAAATTTATTTTTTTTGAAATTTTTTTTTTGAAAATTTTTTTTTTTCATTTTTTTTTGAAAATTTTTTTTTTTCATTTTTTTTTTGAAATTTTTTTTTTAATTTTTTTTTTTTGAAAATTTTTTTTTTTATTTTTTTTTTGAAATTTTCTTGAGAATTTTTTTAAAAATTTTTTTTTCGAAATTTTTTTTTCAATTTTTTTAAAATTTTTTTTTGAAAATTTTTTTTTTTATTTTTTTTTTATTTTTTTTTGAATTTTTTTTTTGAAAATTTTTTTGAAATTTTTTTTGAATTTTTTTTTAAATTTTTTTTTTTTGATTTTTTTTTGAAATTTTTTTTAAATTTATTTTTTTTGAAATTTTTTTTTTTTTTTTTGAAAATTTTTTTTTTTCATTTTTTTTTTGAAATTTTTTTGAGAATTTTTTTAAAAATTTTTTTTTTTAATTTTTTTTTTTAATTTTTTTTTGGAAATTTTTTTTTTTTATTTTTTTTTGAAAAATTTTTTTATTTTTTTTTGTAAATTATTTTTTTTTGAAAAATTTTTTTTTTCATTTTTTTTTTGAAAATTTTTTTTTTTCATTTTTTTTTTGAAAAATTTTTTTTAAAATTTTTTTTTGAAAAATTTTTTTTTTCATTTTTTTTTTGAAAAATTTTTTTTCAAATTTTTTTTTGAAATTTTTTTTAAATTTATTTTTTATTTTTTTTTTTTTTGAAATTTTTTTTAAATTTTTTTTTGAAAATTTTTTTTTTTATTTTTTTTTTGAAATTTTTTTTTCGAAATTTTTTTTTCAATTTTTTTAAATTTTTTTTTTTTGATTTTTTTTTGAAATTTTTTTTAAATTTATTTTTTTTGAAATTTTTTTTTTTTTTTTGAAAATTTTTTTTTTTCATTTTTTTTTTGAAATTTTTTTGAGAATTTTTTTTAAAATTTTTTTTTTATTTTTTTTTTGAAATTTTTTTTTCGAATTTTTTTTTTCAATTTTTTTAAAATTTTTTTTTTTGATTTTTTTTTTGAAATTTTTTTTAAATTTATTTTTTTTGAAATTTTTTTTTTGAAAATTTTTTTTTTTATTTTTTTTTTGAAATTTTTTTGAGAATTTTTTTTTTATTTTTTTTTTTGAAAATTTTTTTGAAATTTTTTTTGAATTTTTTTTTTTGATTTTTTTTTGAAATTTTTTTTTTTTTTTTTTTTCTAAATTTTTTTGAGAATTTTTTTAAAAATTTTTTTTTCGAAATTTTTTTTTCAATTTTTTTAAAATTTTTTTTTCAATTTTTTTTTGAAATTTTTTTTAAATTTATTTTTTTTGAAATTTTTTTTTTGAAAATTTTTTTTTTTCATTTTTTTTTGAAAATTTTTTTTTTTCATTTTTTTTTTGAAATTTTTTTTTTTATTTTTTTTTTTTGAAAATTTTTTTTTTTATTTTTTTTTTGAAATTTTCTTGAGAATTTTTTTAAAAATTTTTTTTTCGAAATTTTTTTTTCAATTTTTTTAAAATTTTTTTTTGAAAATTTTTTTTTTTATTTTTTTTTTATTTTTTTTTGAAATTTTTTTTTCGAAATTTTTTTTTCAATTTTTTTAAATTTTTTTTTTTTGATTTTTTTTTGAAATTTTTTTTAAATTTATTTTTTTTGAAATTTTTTTTTTTTTTTTTGAAAATTTTTTTTTTTCATTTTTTTTTTGAAATTTTTTTGAGAATTTTTTTAAAAATTTTTTTTTTAAATTTTTTTTTTTAATTTTTTTTTGGAAATTTTTTTTTTTTATTTTTTTTTGAAAAATTTTTTTATTTTTTTTTGTAAATTATTTTTTTTTGAAAAATTTTTTTTTTCATTTTTTTTTTGAAAATTTTTTTTTTTCATTTTTTTTTTGAAAAATTTTTTTTAAAATTTTTTTTTGAAAAATTTTTTTTTTCATTTTTTTTTTGAAAAATTTTTTTTCAAATTTTTTTTTGAAATTTTTTTTAAATTTATTTTTTATTTTTTTTTTTTTTGAAATTTTTTTTAAATTTTTTTTTGAAAATTTTTTTTTTTTTTTTTTTTTTGAAATTTTTTTTTCGAAATTTTTTTTTCAATTTTTTTAAATTTTTTTTTTTTTATTTTTTTTTGAAATTTTTTTTAAATTTATTTTTTTTGAAATTTTTTTTTTTTTTTTGAAAATTTTTTTTTTTCATTTTTTTTTTGAAATTTTTTTGAGAATTTTTTTTAAAATTTTTTTTTTATTTTTTTTTTGAAATTTTTTTTTCGAATTTTTTTTTTCAATTTTTTTAAAATTTTTTTTTTTGATTTTTTTTTTGAAATTTTTTTTAAATTTATTTTTTTTGAAATTTTTTTTTTGAAAATTTTTTTTTTTATTTTTTTTTTGAAATTTTTTTGAGAATTTTTTTTTTATTTTTTTTTTTGAAAATTTTTTTGAAATTTTTTTTGAATTTTTTTTTTTGATTTTTTTTTGAAATTTTTTTTTTTTTTTTTTTTCTAAATTTTTTTGAGAATTTTTTTAAAAATTTTTTTTTCGAAATTTTTTTTTCAATTTTTTTAAAATTTTTTTTTCAATTTTTTTTTGAAATTTTTTTTAAATTTATTTTTTTTGAAATTTTTTTTTTGAAAATTTTTTTTTTTCATTTTTTTTTGAAAATTTTTTTTTTTCATTTTTTTTTTGAAATTTTTTTTTTTATTTTTTTTTTTTGAAAATTTTTTTTTTTATTTTTTTTTTGAAATTTTCTTGAGAATTTTTTTAAAAATTTTTTTTTCGAAATTTTTTTTTCAATTTTTTTAAAATTTTTTTTTGAAAATTTTTTTTTTTATTTTTTTTTTTATTTTTTTTTGAATTTTTTTTTTTGAAAATTTTTTTGAAATTTTTTTTGAATTTTTTTTTTTTGATTATTTTTTGAAAATTTTTTTTTTAATTTTTTTTTTCGAAGTTTTTGAGAATTTTTTTAAAAAATTTTTTTTCGAAATTTTTTTTTCAATTTTTTTAAAATTTTTTTAAAATTTTTTTTTGAATTTTTTTTTAAATTTATTTTTCATTTTTTTTTTTTTTTTTTTGAATTTTTTTTTATTTTTTTTTGAAAATTTTTTTTTTTATTTTTTTTTTCGAAATTTTTTTGAGAATTTTTTTAAAAATTTTTTTTTCGAAATTTTTTTTTCAATTTTTTTAAAATTTTTTTCTTTGATTTTTTTTTTAAATTTTTTTTAAATTTATTTTTTTTTGAAATTTTTTTTTTTTGAAATTTTTTTTTTTATTTTTTTTTTTTTGAAATTTTTTTTTTATTTTTTTTTTTTGAAATTTTTTTGATAATTTTTTTTAAAATTTTTTTTTGAAATTTTTTTTTTGAAATTTTTTTTTTGGAAATTTTTTTTTTTATTTTTTTTTGAAAATTTTTTTTATTTTTTTTTGAAAAATTTTTTTTTTTTTGAAAAATTTTTTTTTTCATTTTTTTTTTTGAAAAATTTTTTTTTTTCATTTTTTTTTGAAAAAATTTTTTTTAATTTTTTTTTTATTTTTTTTTGAAATTTTTTTTTATTTTTTTTTTGAAATTTTTTTGAGATTTTTTTTTTTATTTTTTTTTTTGAAATTTTTTTTGAAATTTTTTAATTTTTTTTGATTTTTTTTTTAAATTTTTTTTTTTTTTTTTTTTTCGAAATTTTTTTGAGAATTTTTATAAAATTTTTTTTTTCGAAATTTTTTTTTCAATTTTTTAAAAAATTTTTTTGAAAATTTTTTTGAAATTTTTTTTGAAATTTTTTTTGAAATTTTTTTTTTCGAAAACTTTTTTGAAATTTTTTTTGAAATTTTTTTTTTGAAAATTTTTTTTTTAAATTTTTTTTTGAAAATTTTATTTTTAATTTTTTTTTCGAAATTTTTTTGAGAATTTTTTAAAAAATTTTTTTTTCGAAATTTTTTTTTCAATGTTTTTAAATTTTTTTTTTTTATTTTTTTTTTGAAATTTTTTTTAAATTTTTTTTTCATTTTTTTTTTTTAATTTTTTTTGAATTTTTTTTTTATTTTTCTTTGAAAATTTTTTTTTTTATTTTTTTTTTGAAATTTTTTTGAGAATTTTTTTTGTTAATTTTTTTTTGAATTTTATTTTTGAAAATTTTTTTGAAATTTTTTTTGAAATTTTTTTTTTGAAATTTTTTTTTTCGAAAACTTTTTTGAAATTTTTTTTGAAATTTTTTTTTTGAAAATTTTTTTTTTAAATTTTTTTTTGAAAATTTTATTTTTAATTTTTTTTTTCGAAATTTTTTTGAGAATTTTTTTAAAAATTTTTTTTTCGAAATTTTTTTTTCAATTTTTTAAAAAATTTTTTTTTTTTTTTTGAAATTTTTTTGAAATTTATTTTTCATTTTTTTTTTTTTTTTGAAATTTTTTTTTTTATTTTTTTTTGAAAATTTTTTTTTTATTTTTTTTTTGAAATTTTTTTTTCGAAATTTTTTTTTCAATTTTTTTAAAATTTTTTTTTTTGATTTTTTTTTTGAAATTTTTTTTAAATTTATTTTTTTTGAAATTTTTTTTTTGAAAATTTTTTTTTTTATTTTTTTTTTGAAATTTTTTTGAGAATTTTTTTTTTATTTTTTTTTTGAAAATTTTTTTGAAATTTTTTTTGAATTTTTTTTTTGATTTTTTTTTGAAATTTTTTTTTTTTTTTTTTTTCTAAATTTTTTTGAGAATTTTTTTAAAATTTTTTTTTTCGAAATTTTTTTTTCAATTTTTTAAAAAATTTTTTTGAAAATTTTTTTGAAATTTTTTTTTTTGATTATTTTTTGAAAATTTTTTTTTTAATTTTTTTTTTCGAAGTTTTTGAGAATTTTTTTAAAAAATTTTTTTTCGAAATTTTTTTTTCAATTTTTTTAAAATTTTTTTTAAATTTTTTTTTGAATTTTTTTTTAAATTTATTTTTCATTTTTTTTTTTTTTTTGAAATTTTTTTTAAATTTTTTTTTGAAAATTTTTTTTTTTATTTTTTTTTTGAAATTTTTTTTTCGAAATTTTTTTTTCAATTTTTTTAAATTTTTTTTTTTTGATTTTTTTTTGAAATTTTTTTTAAATTTATTTTTTTTGAAATTTTTTTTTTTTTTTTTGAAAATTTTTTTTTTTCATTTTTTTTTTGAAATTTTTTTGAGAATTTTTTTTAAAATTTTTTTTTTATTTTTTTTTTGAAATTTTTTTTTCGAAATTTTTTTTTCAATTTTTTAAAAATTTTTTTTTTTGATTTTTTTTTTGAAATTTTTTTTAAATTTATTTTTTTTGAAATTTTTTTTTTGAAAATTTTTTTTTTTATTTTTTTTTTGAAATTTTTTTGAGAATTTTTTTTTTATTTTTTTTTTTGAAAATTTTTTTGAAATTTTTTTTGAATTTTTTTTTTTGATTTTTTTTTGAAATTTTTTTTTTTTTTTTTTTCTAAATTTTTTTGAGAATTTTTTTAAAAATTTTTTTTTCGAAATTTTTTTTTCAATTTTTTTAAAATTTTTTTTTCAATTTTTTTTTGAAATTTTTTTTAAATTTATTTTTTTTGAAATTTTTTTTTGAAAATTTTTTTTTTTCATTTTTTTTTGAAAATTTTTTTTTTTCATTTTTTTTTTGAAATTTTTTTTTTAATTTTTTTTTTTTGAAAATTTTTTTTTTTATTTTTTTTTTGAAATTTTCTTGAGAATTTTTTTAAAAATTTTTTTTTCGAAATTTTTTTTTCAATTTTTTTAAAAATTTTTTTTGAAAATTTTTTTTTTTATTTTTTTTTTATTTTTTTTTGAATTTTTTTTTTTGAAAATTTTTTTGAAATTTTTTTTGAATTTTTTTTTTTTGATTATTTTTTGAAAATTTTTTTTTTAATTTTTTTTTTCGAAGTTTTTGAGAATTTTTTTAAAAAATTTTTTTTCGAAATTTTTTTTTCAATTTTTTTAAAATTTTTTTTAAATTTTTTTTTGAATTTTTTTTTAAATTTATTTTTCATTTTTTTTTTTTTTTTTTTGAATTTTTTTTTATTTTTTTTTGAAAATTTTTTTTTTTATTTTTTTTTTCGAAATTTTTTTGAGAATTTTTTTAAAAATTTTTTTTTCGAAATTTTTTTTTCAATTTTTTTAAAATTTTTTTCTTTGATTTTTTTTTGAAATTTTTTTTAAATTTATTTTTTTTTGAAATTTTTTTTTTTTGAAATTTTTTTTTTTTATTTTTTTTTTTTTTGAAATTTTTTTTTTATTTTTTTTTTTTGAAATTTTTTTGATAATTTTTTTTAAAATTTTTTTTTGAAATTTTTTTTTTGAAATTTTTTTTTTGGAAATTTTTTTTTTTATTTTTTTTTGAAAATTTTTTTTATTTTTTTTTGAAAAATTTTTTTTTTTTTGAAAAATTTTTTTTTTCATTTTTTTTTTTGAAAAATTTTTTTTTTCATTTTTTTTTGAAAAAATTTTTTTTAATTTTTTTTTTATTTTTTTTTGAAATTTTTTTTTATTTTTTTTTTGAAATTTTTTTGAGATTTTTTTTTTATTTTTTTTTTTGAAATTTTTTTTGAAATTTTTTAATTTTTTTTGATTTTTTTTTTAAATTTTTTTTTTTTATTTTTTTTTCGAAATTTTTTTGAGAATTTTTATAAAATTTTTTTTTTCGAAATTTTTTTTTCAATTTTTTAAAAAATTTTTTTGAAATTTTTTTTGAAATTTTTTTTGAAATTTTTTTTTTCGAAAACTTTTTTGAAATTTTTTTTGAAATTTTTTTTTTGAAAATTTTTTTTTTAAATTTTTTTTTGAAAATTTTATTTTTAATTTTTTTTTCGAAATTTTTTTGAGAATTTTTTAAAAAATTTTTTTTTCGAAATTTTTTTTTCAATTTTTTTAAATTTTTTTTTTAAATTTTTTTTTGAAATTTTTTTAAAATTTTTTTTTCATTTTTTTTTTTATTTTTTTTGAAATTTTTTTTTTATTTTTTTTTGAAATTTTTTTTTTTTTATTTTTTTTTTGAAATTTTTTTGAGAATTTTTTTTTAAATTTTTTTTTTTATTTTTTTTTTGAAATTTTTAAATTTTTTTTTTGGAAATTTTTTTTTTTATTTTTTTTTTCAAAATTTTTTTTTCAATTTTTTTAAAATTTTTTTTTTAAATTTTTTTTTGAAATTTTTTTAAAATTTTTTTTTCATTTTTTTTTTTTTGAAATTTTTTTTTTATTTTTTTTTTGGAATTTTTTTTTTTTTATTTTTTTTTGAAAATTTTTTTTATTTTTTTTTGAAAATTTTTTTTTTTTGAAAAATTTTTTTTTTCATTTTTTTTTGAAAAATTTTTTTTTTAATTTTTTTTTGAAAAATTTTTTTTTTATTTTTTTTTGATTTTTTTTGAATTTTTTGAAATTTTTTTTGAATTTTTTTTTTGAAAATTTTTTTTTTTATTTTTTTTTTTTGAAATTTTTTTGATAATTTTTTTTAAAATTTTTTTTTGAAATTTTTTTTTTGAAATTTTTTTTAAATTTTTTTTTTGGAAATTTTTTTTTTATTTTTTTTTGAAAATTTTTTTAATTTTTTTTTGAAAAATTTTTTTTTTTTTGAAAAATTTTTTTTTTGAAAATTTTTTTTTTCATTTTTTTTTTGAAAAATTTTTTTTTTTCATTTTTTTTTGAAAAATTTTTTTTTAAATTTTTTTTTGAAAAATTTTTTTTTTATTTTTTTTTTATTTTTTTTTGAAATTTTTTTTAAATTTTTTTTTGAAAATTTTTTTTTTTCATTTTTTTTTTGAAATTTTTTTGAGATTTTTTTTTTATTTTTTTTTGAAAAATTTTTTTTTTTATTTTTTTTTTAAATTTTTTTGAGAATTTTTTTTTTTTTTTTTTTTATTTTTTTTTTGAAATTTTTTTGAGAATTTTTTTTAAAATTTTTTTTGAAATTTTTTTTTTGAAATTTTTTTTAAATTTTTTTTTGGAAATTTTTTTTTTTTATTTTTTTTTGAAAAATTTTTTTTATTTTTTTTTGAAAATAATTTTTTTTTTGAAAAATTTTTTTTTTCATTTTTTTTTTGAAAAATTTTTTTTTTCATTTTTTTTTTGAAAAATTTTTTTTTAAATTTTTTTTTGAAAAATTTTTTTTTATTTTTTTTTTGAAATTTTTTTGAGAATTTTTTTTTTATTTTTTTTTTGAAATTTTTTTTGAAATTTTTTTTTTTTTTGATTTTTTTTTGAAATTTTTTTTTTTTATTTTTTTTTCGAAATTTTTTTGAGAATTTTTTTTGAAATTTTTTTTAAATTTTTTTTCCATTTTTTTTTATTTTTTTTTGAAATTTTTTTTTTATTTTTTTTTGAAATTTTTTTTTTTTTTTTTTTGAATTTTTTTTTTGAAAATTTTTTTGAAATTTTTTTTGAAATTTTTTTTTTGAATTTTTTTTTTCGAAAACTTTTTTAAAATTTTTTTTGAAATTTTTTTTTTGAAAATTTTTTTTTTTAATTTTTTTTTGAAAATTTTATTTTTAATTTTTTTTTCGAAATTTTTTTGAGAATTTTTTTAAAAATTTTTTTTTCGAATTTTTTTTTTCAATTTTTTTTAAATTTTTTTTTAAATTTTTTTTTGAAATTTTTTTAAAATTTATTTTTCATTTTTTTTTTGAAATTTTTTTTTTATTTTTTTTAAAAATTTTTTTTGAAATTTTTTTTTTATTTTTTTTTGAAAAATTTTTTTTTTATTTTTTTTTTGAAATTTTTTTGAGAATTTTTTTTTTATTTTTTTGAGAATTTTTTTTTTTGAAAATTTTTTTGAAATTTTTTTTGAAATTTTTTTTTTTGAAATTTTTTTTTTCGAAAACTTTTTTGAAATTTTTTTTGAAATTTTTTTTTTGAAAATTTTTTTTTTTAATTTTTTTTTTCGAAATTTTTTTGAGAATTTTTTTAAAAATTTTTTTTCGAAATTTTTTTTTCAATGTTTTTAAATTTTTTTTTTTTATTTTTTTTTTGAAATTTTTTTTAAATTTTTTTTTCATTTTTTTTTTTTAATTTTTTTTGAAATTTTTTTTTATTTTTCTTTGAAAATTTTTTTTTTTATTTTTTTTTTGAAATTTTTTTGAGAATTTTTTTTGTTAATTTTTTTTTTGAATTTTTTTTTTGAAAATTTTTTTGAAATTTTTTTTGAAATTTTTTTTTTGAAATTTTTTTTTTCGAAAACTTTTTTGAAATTTTTTTTGAAATTTTTTTTTTGAAAATTTTTTTTTTAAATTTTTTTTTGAAAATTTTATTTTTAATTTTTTTTTTTCGAAATTTTTTTGAGAATTTTTTTAAAAATTTTTTTTTCGAAATTTTTTTTTCAATTTTTTAAAAAATTTTTTTTTTTTTTTTGAAATTTTTTTGAAATTTATTTTTCATTTTTTTTTTTTTTTTGAAATTTTTTTTTTTATTTTTTTTTGAAAATTTTTTTTTTATTTTTTTTTTGAAATTTTTTTTTCGAAATTTTTTTTTTCAATTTTTTTAAAATTTTTTTTTTTGATTTTTTTTTTGAAATTTTTTTTAAATTTATTTTTTTTGAAATTTTTTTTTTGAAAATTTTTTTTTTTATTTTTTTTTTGAAATTTTTTTGAGAATTTTTTTTTTATTTTTTTTTTTGAAAATTTTTTTGAAATTTTTTTTGAATTTTTTTTTTGATTTTTTTTTGAAATTTTTTTTTTTTTTTTTTTTCTAAATTTTTTTGAGAATTTTTTTAAAATTTTTTTTTTCGAAATTTTTTTTTCAATTTTTTAAAAAATTTTTTTGAAAATTTTTTTGAAATTTTTTTTGAAATTTTTTTTTTGAAATTTTTTTTTTCGAAAACTTTTTTGAAATTTTTTTTGAAATTTTTTTTTTGAAAATTTTTTTTTTTAATTTTTTTTTGAAAATTTTATTTTTAATTTTTTTTTCGAAATTTTTTTGAGAATTTTTTTAAAAATTTTTTTTTCGAAATTTTTTTTTCAATTTTTTTAAAATTTTTTTTTCATTTTTTTTTTGAAATTTTTTTTAAATTTATTTTTTTTGAAATTTTTTTTTTGAAAATTTTTTTTTTCATTTTTTTTTGAAAATTTTTTTTTTCATTTTTTTTTTGAAATTTTTTTTTTAATTTTTTTTTTGAAATTTTTTTGAGAATTTTTTTTAAAATTTTTTTTTTAATTTTTTTTGAATTTTTTTTTTGAAAATTTTTTTGAAATTTTTTTTGAATTTTTTTTTTGATTATTTTTTGAAAATTTTTTTTTTTTATTTTTTTTTCGAAATTTTTTGAGAATTTTTTTAAAAATTTTTTTTTCGAAATTTTTTTTTCAATTTTTTTAAAAAATTTTTTTAAATTTTTTTTGAAATTTTTTTTAAATTTATTTTTCATTTTTTTTATTTTTTTTTTTTTTTTTTGAAATTTTTTTTAAATTTTTTTTTGAAAAATTTTTTTTTTATTTTTTTTTTGAAATTTTTTTTTCGAAATTTTTTTTTCAATTTTTTTAAAATTTTTTTTTTGATTTTTTTTTGAAATTTTTTTTAAATTTATTTTTTTTGAAATTTTTTTTTTTATTTTTTTTTGAAAAATTTTTTTTTTATTTTTTTTTTTGAAATTTTTTTGATAATTTTTTTTAAAATTTTTTTTTTCATTTTTTTTTGAATTTTTTTTTTCTTTTTTTTTTTGAAATTTTTTTGAGAATTTTTTTTAAATTTTTTTTTTTTAATTTTTTTTTTTAATTTTTTTTTTCGAAATTTTTTTTTCAATTTTTTTAAAATTTTTTTTTGAAATTTTTTTAAAATTTTTTTTTAATTTTTTTTTTTTTTTTTGAAATTTTTTTTTTATTTTTTTTTGAAAAATTTTTTTTTTTATTTTTTTTTTAAATTTTTTTGAGAATTTTTTTTTTTATTTTTTTTTTGAAATTTTTTTGAGAATTTTTTTTAAAATTTTTTTTGAAATTTTTTTTTTGAAATTTTTTTTAAATTTTTTTTTGGAAATTTTTTTTTTTTATTTTTTTTTGAAAAATTTTTTTTATTTTTTTTTGAAAATTATTTTTTTTTTGAAAAATTTTTTTTTTCATTTTTTTTTTGAAAAATTTTTTTTTTCATTTTTTTTTTGAAAAATTTTTTTTTAAATTTTTTTTTGAAAAATTTTTTTTTATTTTTTTTTTGAAATTTTTTTGAGAATTTTTTTTTTATTTTTTTTTTGAAATTTTTTTTGAAATTTTTTTTTTTTTGATTTTTTTTTGAAATTTTTTTTTTTATTTTTTTTTCGAAATTTTTTTGAGAATTTTTTTTGAAATTTTTTTTAAATTTTTTTTCCATTTTTTTTTATTTTTTTTTGAAATTTTTTTTTTATTTTTTTTTGAATTTTTTTTTTTTTTTTTTTTGAAATTTTTTTGAGAATTTTTTAAAAAATTTTTTTTTTTTATTTTTTTTTTGAAATTTTTAAATTTTTTTTTTGGAAATTTTTTTTTTTATTTTTTTTTGAAAAATTTTTTATTTTTTTTTGAAATTTTTTTTTTTTTTTTGAAAATTTTTTTTTTCATTTTTTTTTGAAAAATTTTTTTTTGAAAAATTTTTTTTTAATTTTTTTTTGAATTTTTTTTTTATTTTTTTTTGAAATTTTTTTTTTTATTTTTTTTTGAAATTTTTTTGAGAATTTTTTTTTTATTTTTTTTTTTGAAAATTTTTTTGAAATTTTTTTTGAAATTTTTTTTTTTGATTTTTTTTTGAAAATTTTTTTTTTAATTTTTTTTTCGAAATTTTTTTGAGAATTTTTTTAAAATTTTTTTTTTTTCGAAATTTTTTTTTCAATTTTTTAAAAAATTTTTTTAAAATTTTTTTTTGAAATTTTTTTTAAATTTTTTTTTCATTTTTTTTTTATTTTTTTTTGAAATTTTTTTTTTATTTTTTTTTGAAATTTTTTTTTTTTATTTTTTTTTTTGAAATTTTTATGAGATTTTTTTTTTAAATTTTTTTTTTGAATTTTTTTTTGAAAATTTTTTTGAAATTTTTTTTTCGAAAACTTTTTTGAAATTTTTTTTGAAATTTTTTTTTTGAAAATTTTTTTTTTTTAATTTTTTTTTGAAAATTTTTTTTTTAATTTTTTTTCCAATTTTTTTTGAGAATTTTTTAAAAATTTTTTTTTCGAAATTTTTTTTTCAATTTTTTTAAAATTTTTTTTTAAATTTTTTTTTGAAATTTTTTTTTTTATTTTTTTTTTGAAATTTTTTTTTTTATTTTTTTTTGAAATTTTTTTGAGAATTTTTTTTTTATTTTTTTTTTGAAAATTTTTTTGAAATTTTTTTTGAAATTTTTTTTTTTTTGATTTTTTTTTGAAAATTTTTTTTTTAATTTTTTTTTCGAAATTTTTTTGAGAATTTTTTTAAAATTTTTTTTTTTTCGAAATTTTTTTTTCAATTTTTTAAAAAAATTTTTTAAAATTTTTTTTTGAAATTTTTTTTAAATTTTTTTTTCATTTTTTTTTATTTTTTTTTGAAATTTTTTTTTTATTTTTTTTTGAAATTTTTTTTTTTTATTTTTTTTTTGAAATTTTTATGAGATTTTTTTTTTAAATTTTTTTTTTGAATTTTTTTTTGAAAATTTTTTTGAAATTTTTTTGAAATTTTTTTTTCGAAAACTTTTTTGAAATTTTTTTTGAAATTTTTTTTTTGAAAATTTTTTTTTTTTAATTTTTTTTTGAAAATTTTTTTTTTAATTTTTTTTCCAATTTTTTTTGAGAATTTTTTAAAAATTTTTTTTTCGAAATTTTTTTTTCAATTTTTTTAAAATTTTTTTTTTAATTTTTTTTTGAAATTTTTTTTTTTATTTTTTTTTGAAAATTTTTTTTTTTTATTTTTTTTTTTGAAATTTTTTTTTATTTTTTTTTGAATTTTTTTTTTTGAGAATTTTTTTTTTATTTTTTTTTTGAATTTTTTTTTTTGAAAATTTTTTTGAAATTTTTTTTTTCGAAAACTTTTTTGAAATTTTTTTTTAAATTTTTTTTTTTGGAAATTTTTTTTTTTATTTTTTTTTGAAAAATTTTTTTTATTTTTTTTTGTAAATTATTTTTTTTTTGAAAAAATTTTTTTTTAATTTTTTTTTGAAAATTTTATTTTTAATTTTTTTTTCGAAATTTTTTTGAGAATTTTTTTAAAAATTTTTTTTTCGAAATTTTTTTTTCAATTTTTTTTAAATTTTTTTTTAAATTTTTTTTGAAATTTTTTTTAAATTTATTTTTTATTTTTTTTTTTGAAAAATTTTTTTTTTATTTTTTTTTTGAAATTTTTTTGAGAATTTTTTTTTTATTTTTTTGAGAATTTTTTTTTTGAAAATTTTTCTGAAATTTTTTTTGAAATTTTTTTTTTTGATTATTTTTTGAAAATTTTTTTTTTTTTTTTTTTTTTCGAAATTTTTTTAAAAATTTTTTTTTCGAAATTTTTTTTTCAATTTTTTTAAATTTTTTTTTTATATTTTTCTTTGAAATTTTTTTTAAATAAACATTTTTTTTTTGAATTTTTTTTGAATTTTTTTTTTATTTTTTTTTGAAAATTTTTTTTTTTTTATTTTTTTTTTTGAAATTTTTTTTTCGAAATTTTTTTTTCAATTTTTTTAAATTTTTTTTTTTTATTTTTTTTTGAATTTTTTTTAAAATTTATTTTTCATTTTTTTTTTTGAATTTTTTTTTTATTTTTTTTTGAAAATTTTCTTTTTAATTTTTTTTTTTGAAATTTTTTTTTCGAAATTTTTTTTTCAATTTTTTTAAAATTTTTTTTTTGATTTTTTTTTGAAATTTTTTTTAAATTTATTTTTTTTTAAATTTTTTTTTTTGGAAATTTTTTTTTTTTATTTTTTTTTGAAAAATTTTTTTTATTTTTTTTTGAAATTTTTTTTTTTTTGAAAAATTTTTTTTTTCATTTTTTTTTTTTGAAAAATTTTTTTTTTCATTTTTTTTTGAATAATTTTTTTTAAAATTTTTTTTTGAAAAATTTTTTTATTTTTTTTATTTTTTTTTGAAATTTTTTTTTTATTTTTTTTTGAAAATTTTTTTTTTGAAATTTTTTTGAGAATTTTTTTTTTTATTTTTTTTTTTGAAATTTTTTTTGAAATTTTTTTTTTTTTTGATTTTTTTTTTGAAATTTTTTTTTTTTATTTTTTTTTCGAAATTTTTTTTGAGAATTTTTTTAAAATTTTTTTTTTTCGAAATTTTTTTTTCAATTTTTTAAAAATTTTTTTTGAAATTTTTTTTAAATTTTTTTTTCATTTTTTTTTTTATTTTTTTTTTGAAATTTTTTTTTTATTTTTTTTTTGAAATTTTTTTTTTATTTTTTTTTTGAAATTTTTTTGAGATTTTTTTTTTTTATTTTTTTTGAATTTTTTTTTGAAAATTTTTTTGAAATTTTTTTTGAAATTTTTTTTTTCGAAAACTTTTTTGAATTTTTTTTTGAAATTTTTTTTTTGAAAATTTTTTTTTTTTAATTTTTTTTTGAAAATTTTTTTTTAAATTTTTTTTCCAATTTTTTTTTGAGAATTTTTTTAAAAATTTTTTTTTCGAAATTTTTTTTTAAATTTTTTTTAAATTTTTTTTTGAAATTTTTTTTTTTATTTTTTTTAAAATTTTTTTTTTAATTTTTTTTTTGAATTTTTTTTTTGAAAATTTTTTTGAAATTTTTTTTGAAATTTTTTTTTTGAATTTTTTTTTTCGAAAACTTTTTTAAAATTTTTTTTGAAATTTTTTTTTTGAAAATTTTTTTTTTTAATTTTTTTTTGAAAATTTTATTTTTAATTTTTTTTTCGAAATTTTTTTGAGAATTTTTTTAAAAATTTTTTTTTCGAATTTTTTTTTTCAATTTTTTTTAAATTTTTTTTTAAATTTTTTTTTTAAATTTTTTTAAAATTTATTTTTCATTTTTTTTTTTGAAATTTTTTTTTTATTTTTTTTAAAAATTTTTTTTGAAATTTTTTTTTTATTTTTTTTTGAAAAATTTTTTTTTTATTTTTTTTTTGAAATTTTTTTGAGAATTTTTTTTTTATTTTTTTGAGAATTTTTTTTTTTGAAAATTTTTTTGAAATTTTTTTTGAAATTTTTTTTTTTGAAATTTTTTTTTTCGAAAACTTTTTTGAAATTTTTTTTGAAATTTTTTTTTTGAAAATTTTTTTTTTTAATTTTTTTTTTCGAAATTTTTTTGAGAATTTTTTTAAAAATTTTTTTTCGAAATTTTTTTTTCAATGTTTTTAAATTTTTTTTTTTTATTTTTTTTTTGAAATTTTTTTTAAATTCATTTTTTTTTTTATTTTTTTTTGAAATTTTTTTTTTATTTTTCTTTGAAAATTTTTTTTTTTATTTTTTTTTTGAAATTTTTTTGAGAATTTTTTTTGTTAATTTTTTTTTTGAATTTTTTTTTTGAAAATTTTTTTGAAATTTTTTTTGAAATTTTTTTTTTGAAATTTTTTTTTTCGAAAACTTTTTTGAAATTTTTTTTGAAATTTTTTTTTTGAAAATTTTTTTTTTAAATTTTTTTTTGAAAATTTTATTTTTAATTTTTTTTTTTCGAAATTTTTTTGAGAATTTTTTTAAAAATTTTTTTTTCGAAATTTTTTTTTCAATTTTTTAAAAAATTTTTTTATTTTTTTTGAAATTTTTTTGAAATTTATTTTTCATTTTTTTTTTTTTTTGAAATTTTTTTTTTTATTTTTTTTTGAAAATTTTTTTTTTATTTTTTTTTTGAAATTTTTTTTTCGAAATTTTTTTTTCAATTTTTTTAAAATTTTTTTTTTTGATTTTTTTTTTGAAATTTTTTTTAAATTTATTTTTTTTGAAATTTTTTTTTTGAAAATTTTTTTTTTTATTTTTTTTTTGAAATTTTTTTGAGAATTTTTTTTTTATTTTTTTTTTTGAAAATTTTTTTGAAATTTTTTTTGAATTTTTTTTTTTGATTTTTTTTTGAAATTTTTTTTTTTTTTTTTTTTATCTAAATTTTTTTGAGAATTTTTTTAAAATTTTTTTTTTCGAAATTTTTTTTTCAATTTTTTAAAAAATTTTTTTGAAAATTTTTTTGAAATTTTTTTTGAAATTTTTTTTTTGAAATTTTTTTTTTCGAAAACTTTTTTGAAATTTTTTTTGAAATTTTTTTTTTTGAAATTTTTTTTTTCGAAAACTTTTTTGAAATTTTTTTTGAAATTTTTTTTTTGAAAATTTTTTTTTTTAATTTTTTTTTTCGAAATTTTTTTGAGAATTTTTTTAAAAATTTTTTTTCGAAATTTTTTTTTCAATGTTTTTAAATTTTTTTTTTTTATTTTTTTTTTGAAATTTTTTTTAAATTTTTTTTTCATTTTTTTTTAAATTTTTTTTGAAATTTTTTTTTTATTTTTCTTTGAAAATTTTTTTTTTTATTTTTTTTTTGAAATTTTTTTGAGAATTTTTTTTGTTAATTTTTTTTTTGAATTTTTTTTTTGAAAATTTTTTTGAAATTTTTTTTGAAATTTTTTTTTTGAAATTTTTTTTTTCGAAAACTTTTTTGAAATTTTTTTTGAAATTTTTTTTTTGAAAATTTTTTTTTAAAATTTTTTTTTGAAAATTTTATTTTTAATTTTTTTTTTTCGAAATTTTTTTGATAATTTTTTTAAAAATTTTTTTTTCGAAATTTTTTTTTCAATTTTTTAAAAAATTTTTTTTTTTATTTTTTTTTGAAATTTTTTTGAAATTTATTTTTCATTTTTTTTTTTTTTGAAATTTTTTTTTTTATTTTTTTTTGAAAATTTTTTTTTTATTTTTTTTTTGAAATTTTTTTTTCGAAATTTTTTTTTCAATTTTTTTAAAATTTTTTTTTTTGATTTTTTTTTTGAAATTTTTTTTAAATTTATTTTTTTTGAAATTTTTTTTTTGAAAATTTTTTTTTTTATTTTTTTTTTGAAATTTTTTTGAGAATTTTTTTTTTATTTTTTTTTTTGAAAATTTTTTTGAAATTTTTTTTGAATTTTTTTTTTTGATTTTTTTTTGAATTTTTTTTTTTTTTTTTTTTTTTCTAAATTTTTTTGAGAATTTTTTTAAAATTTTTTTTTTCGAAATTTTTTTTTCAATTTTTTAAAAAATTTTTTTGAAAATTTTTTTGAAATTTTTTTTGAAATTTTTTTTTTTAAATTTTTTTTTTCGAAAACTTTTTTGAAATTTTTTTTGAAATTTTTTTTTTGAAAATTTTTTTTTTTAATTTTTTTTTGAAAATTTTATTTTTAATTTTTTTTTCGAAATTTTTTTGAGAATTTTTTTAAAAATTTTTTTTTCGAAATTTTTTTTTCAATTTTTTTAAAATTTTTTTTTCAATTTTTTTTTGAAATTTTTTTTAAATTTATTTTTTTTGAAATTTTTTTTTTGAAAATTTTTTTTTTTCATTTTTTTTTGAAAATTTTTTTTTTTCATTTTTTTTTTGAAATTTTTTTTTTAATTTTTTTTTTTTGAAAAATTTTTTTTTTATTTTTTTTTTGAAATTTTCTTGAGAATTTTTTTAAAAATTTTTTTTTCGAAATTTTTTTTTCAAT
Organism: Chrysolina oricalcia; assembly: GCA_944452925.2. Lineage (NCBI taxonomy): Eukaryota > Metazoa > Arthropoda > Insecta > Coleoptera > Chrysomelidae > Chrysolina > Chrysolina oricalcia. The sequence goes on from OX101819.2 coordinate 33,360,480, forward strand.
TTTTTTAAAATTTTTTTTTGAAAATTTTTTTTTTTATTTTTTTTTTATTTTTTTTTGAAATTTTTTTTTTTATTTTTTTTTGAAATTTTTTTTTTTATTTTTTTTTTGAAATTTTTTTGAGAATTTTTTTTTTATTTTTTTTTTGAATTTTTTTTTTTGAAAACTTTTTTGAAATTTTTTTTTAAATTTTTTTTTTTGGAAATTTTTTTTTTTTATTTTTTTTTGAAAAATTTTTTTTATTTTTTTTTGTAAATTATTTTTTTTTTGAAAAAATTTTTTTTTAATTTTTTTTTGAAAATTTTATTTTTAATTTTTTTTTCGAAATTTTTTTGAGAATTTTTTTAAAAATTTTTTTTTCGAAATTTTTTTTTCAATTTTTTTTAAATTTTTTTTTTAATTTTTTTTGAAATTTTTTTTAAATTTATTTTTTATTTTTTTTTTTGAAAATTTTTTTTTTTATTTTTTTTTTGAAATTTTTTTGAGAATTTTTTTTTTATTTTTTTGAGAATTTTTTTTTTGAAAATTTTTCTGAAATTTTTTTTGAAATTTTTTTTTTTTGATTATTTTTTGAAAATTTTTTTTTTTTTTTTTTTTTTCGAAATTTTTTTAAAAATTTTTTTTTCGAAATTTTTTTTTCAATTTTTTTAAATTTTTTTTTTTATATTTTTCTTTGAAATTTTTTTTAAATAAACATTTTTTTTTTTGAATTTTTTTTGAATTTTTTTTTTTATTTTTTTTTGAAAATTTTTTTTTTTTTTATTTTTTTTTTTGAAATTTTTTTTTCGAAATTTTTTTTTCAATTTTTTTAAATTTTTTTTTTTTATTTTTTTTTGAATTTTTTTTAAAATTTATTTTTCATTTTTTTTTTTGAATTTTTTTTTTATTTTTTTTTGAAAATTTTCTTTTTAATTTTTTTTTTTGAAATTTTTTTTTCGAAATTTTTTTTTCAATTTTTTTAAAATTTTTTTTTTGATTTTTTTTTGAAATTTTTTTTAAATTTATTTTTTTTTAAATTTTTTTTTTTGGAAATTTTTTTTTTTTATTTTTTTTTGAAAAATTTTTTTTATTTTTTTTTGAAATTTTTTTTTTTTTGAAAAATTTTTTTTTTCATTTTTTTTTTTTGAAAAATTTTTTTTTTCATTTTTTTTTGAATAATTTTTTTTAAAATTTTTTTTTGAAAAATTTTTTTATTTTTTTTATTTTTTTTTGAAATTTTTTTTTTATTTTTTTTTGAAAATTTTTTTTTTGAAATTTTTTTGAGAATTTTTTTTTTAATTTTTTTTTTTGAAATTTTTTTTGAAATTTTTTTTTTTTTTGATTTTTTTTTTGAAATTTTTTTTTTTTATTTTTTTTTCGAAATTTTTTTTGAGAATTTTTTTAAAATTTTTTTTTTTCGAAATTTTTTTTTCAATTTTTTAAAAATTTTTTTTGAAATTTTTTTTAAATTTTTTTTTCATTTTTTTTTTTATTTTTTTTTTGAAATTTTTTTTTTATTTTTTTTTTGAAATTTTTTTTTTATTTTTTTTTTGAAATTTTTTTGAGATTTTTTTTTTTTATTTTTTTTGAATTTTTTTTTGAAAATTTTTTTGAAATTTTTTTTGAAATTTTTTTTTTCGAAAACTTTTTTGAATTTTTTTTTGAAATTTTTTTTTTGAAAATTTTTTTTTTTTAATTTTTTTTTGAAAATTTTTTTTTAAATTTTTTTTCCAATTTTTTTTTGAGAATTTTTTTAAAAATTTTTTTTTCGAAATTTTTTTTTAAATTTTTTTTAAATTTTTTTTTGAAATTTTTTTTTTTATTTTTTTTAAAATTTTTTTTTTAATTTTTTTTTTGAATTTTTTTTTTGAAAATTTTTTTGAAATTTTTTTTGAAATTTTTTTTTTGAATTTTTTTTTTCGAAAACTTTTTTAAAATTTTTTTTGAAATTTTTTTTTTGAAAATTTTTTTTTTTAATTTTTTTTTGAAAATTTTATTTTTAATTTTTTTTTCGAAATTTTTTTGAGAATTTTTTTAAAAATTTTTTTTTCGAATTTTTTTTTTCAATTTTTTTTAAATTTTTTTTTAAATTTTTTTTTTAAATTTTTTTAAAATTTATTTTTCATTTTTTTTTTTGAAATTTTTTTTTTATTTTTTTTAAAAATTTTTTTTGAAATTTTTTTTTTATTTTTTTTTGAAAAATTTTTTTTTTATTTTTTTTTTGAAATTTTTTTGAGAATTTTTTTTTTATTTTTTTGAGAATTTTTTTTTTTGAAAATTTTTTTGAAATTTTTTTTGAAATTTTTTTTTTTGAAATTTTTTTTTTCGAAAACTTTTTTGAAATTTTTTTTGAAATTTTTTTTTTGAAAATTTTTTTTTTTAATTTTTTTTTTCGAAATTTTTTTGAGAATTTTTTTAAAAATTTTTTTTCGAAATTTTTTTTTCAATGTTTTTAAATTTTTTTTTTTTATTTTTTTTTTGAAATTTTTTTTAAATTCATTTTTTTTTTTAATTTTTTTTGAAATTTTTTTTTTATTTTTCTTTGAAAATTTTTTTTTTTATTTTTTTTTTGAAATTTTTTTGAGAATTTTTTTTGTTAATTTTTTTTTTGAATTTTTTTTTTGAAAATTTTTTTGAAATTTTTTTTGAAATTTTTTTTTTGAAATTTTTTTTTTCGAAAACTTTTTTGAAATTTTTTTTGAAATTTTTTTTTTGAAAATTTTTTTTTTAAATTTTTTTTTGAAAATTTTATTTTTAATTTTTTTTTTTCGAAATTTTTTTGAGAATTTTTTTAAAAATTTTTTTTTCGAAATTTTTTTTTCAATTTTTTAAAAAATTTTTTTTTTTTTTTGAAATTTTTTTGAAATTTATTTTTCATTTTTTTTTTTTTTTGAAATTTTTTTTTTTATTTTTTTTTGAAAATTTTTTTTTTATTTTTTTTTTGAAATTTTTTTTTCGAAATTTTTTTTTCAATTTTTTTAAAATTTTTTTTTTTGATTTTTTTTTTGAAATTTTTTTTAAATTTATTTTTTTTGAAATTTTTTTTTTGAAAATTTTTTTTTTTATTTTTTTTTTGAAATTTTTTTGAGAATTTTTTTTTTATTTTTTTTTTTGAAAATTTTTTTGAAATTTTTTTTGAATTTTTTTTTTTGATTTTTTTTTGAAATTTTTTTTTTTTTTTTTTTTTCTAAATTTTTTTGAGAATTTTTTTAAAATTTTTTTTTTCGAAATTTTTTTTTCAATTTTTTAAAAAATTTTTTTGAAAATTTTTTTGAAATTTTTTTTGAAATTTTTTTTTTGAAATTTTTTTTTTCGAAAACTTTTTTGAAATTTTTTTTGAAATTTTTTTTTTTGAAATTTTTTTTTTCGAAAACTTTTTTGAAATTTTTTTTGAAATTTTTTTTTTGAAAATTTTTTTTTTTAATTTTTTTTTTCGAAATTTTTTTGAGAATTTTTTTAAAAATTTTTTTTCGAAATTTTTTTTTCAATGTTTTTAAATTTTTTTTTTAATTTTTTTTTTGAAATTTTTTTTAAATTTTTTTTTCATTTTTTTTTTTAATTTTTTTTGAAATTTTTTTTTTATTTTTCTTTGAAAATTTTTTTTTTTATTTTTTTTTTGAAATTTTTTTGAGAATTTTTTTTGTTAATTTTTTTTTTGAATTTTTTTTTTGAAAATTTTTTTGAAATTTTTTTTGAAATTTTTTTTTTGAAATTTTTTTTTTCGAAAACTTTTTTGAAATTTTTTTTGAAATTTTTTTTTTGAAAATTTTTTTTTAAAATTTTTTTTTGAAAATTTTATTTTTAATTTTTTTTTTTCGAAATTTTTTTGATAATTTTTTTAAAAATTTTTTTTTCGAAATTTTTTTTTCAATTTTTTAAAAAATTTTTTTTTTTATTTTTTTTTGAAATTTTTTTGAAATTTATTTTTCATTTTTTTTTTTTTTTGAAATTTTTTTTTTTATTTTTTTTTGAAAATTTTTTTTTTATTTTTTTTTTGAAATTTTTTTTTCGAAATTTTTTTTTCAATTTTTTTAAAATTTTTTTTTTTGATTTTTTTTTTGAAATTTTTTTTAAATTTATTTTTTTTGAAATTTTTTTTTTGAAAATTTTTTTTTTTATTTTTTTTTTGAAATTTTTTTGAGAATTTTTTTTTTATTTTTTTTTTTGAAAATTTTTTTGAAATTTTTTTTGAATTTTTTTTTTTGATTTTTTTTTGAAATTTTTTTTTTTTTTTTTTTTTTCTAAATTTTTTTGAGAATTTTTTTAAAATTTTTTTTTTCGAAATTTTTTTTTCAATTTTTTAAAAAATTTTTTTGAAAATTTTTTTGAAATTTTTTTTGAAATTTTTTTTTTGAAATTTTTTTTTTCGAAAACTTTTTTGAAATTTTTTTTGAAATTTTTTTTTTGAAAATTTTTTTTTTTAATTTTTTTTTGAAAATTTTATTTTTAATTTTTTTTTCGAAATTTTTTTGAGAATTTTTTTAAAAATTTTTTTTTCGAAATTTTTTTTTCAATTTTTTTAAAATTTTTTTTTCAATTTTTTTTTGAAATTTTTTTTAAATTTATTTTTTTTGAAATTTTTTTTTTGAAAATTTTTTTTTTTCATTTTTTTTTGAAAATTTTTTTTTTTCATTTTTTTTTTGAAATTTTTTTTTTAATTTTTTTTTTTTGAAAAATTTTTTTTTTATTTTTTTTTTGAAATTTTCTTGAGAATTTTTTTAAAAATTTTTTTTTCGAAATTTTTTTTTCAATTTTTTTAAAATTTTTTTTTGAAAATTTTTTTTTTTATTTTTTTTTTATTTTTTTTTGAAATTTTTTTTTTTATTTTTTTTTGAAATTTTTTTTTTTATTTTTTTTTTGAAATTTTTTTGAGAATTTTTTTTTTATTTTTTTTTTGAATTTTTTTTTTTGAAAACTTTTTTGAAATTTTTTTTTAAATTTTTTTTTTTGGAAATTTTTTTTTTTTATTTTTTTTTGAAAAATTTTTTTTATTTTTTTTTGTAAATTATTTTTTTTTTGAAAAAATTTTTTTTTAATTTTTTTTTGAAAATTTTATTTTTAATTTTTTTTTCGAAATTTTTTTGAGAATTTTTTTAAAAATTTTTTTTTCGAAATTTTTTTTTCAATTTTTTTTAAATTTTTTTTTTAATTTTTTTTGAAATTTTTTTTAAATTTATTTTTTATTTTTTTTTTTGAAAATTTTTTTTTTTATTTTTTTTTTGAAATTTTTTTGAGAATTTTTTTTTTATTTTTTTGAGAATTTTTTTTTTGAAAATTTTTCTGAAATTTTTTTTGAAATTTTTTTTTTTGATTATTTTTTGAAAATTTTTTTTTTTTTTTTTTTTTTCGAAATTTTTTTAAAAATTTTTTTTTCGAAATTTTTTTTTCAATTTTTTTAAATTTTTTTTTTTATATTTTTCTTTGAAATTTTTTTTAAATAAACATTTTTTTTTTTGAATTTTTTTTGAATTTTTTTTTTTATTTTTTTTTGAAAATTTTTTTTTTTTTTATTTTTTTTTTTGAAATTTTTTTTTCGAAATTTTTTTTTCAATTTTTTTAAATTTTTTTTTTTTATTTTTTTTTGAATTTTTTTTAAAATTTATTTTTCATTTTTTTTTTTGAATTTTTTTTTTATTTTTTTTTGAAAATTTTCTTTTTAATTTTTTTTTTTGAAATTTTTTTTTCGAAATTTTTTTTTCAATTTTTTTAAAATTTTTTTTTTGATTTTTTTTTGAAATTTTTTTTAAATTTATTTTTTTTGAAATTTTTTTTTTTGGAAATTTTTTTTTTTTATTTTTTTTTGAAAAATTTTTTTTATTTTTTTTTGAAATTTTTTTTTTTTTTGAAAAATTTTTTTTTTCATTTTTTTTTTTGAAAAATTTTTTTTTTCATTTTTTTTTGAATAATTTTTTTTTAAATTTTTTTTTGAAAAATTTTTTTATTTTTTTTATTTTTTTTTGAAATTTTTTTTTTATTTTTTTTTGAAAATTTTTTTTTTGAAATTTTTTTGAGAATTTTTTTTTTTATTTTTTTTTTTGAAATTTTTTTTGAAATTTTTTTTTTTTTGATTTTTTTTTTGAAATTTTTTTTTTTTATTTTTTTTTCGAAATTTTTTTTGAGAATTTTTTTAAAATTTTTTTTTTTCGAAATTTTTTTTTCAATTTTTTAAAAATTTTTTTTGAAATTTTTTTTAAATTTTTTTTTCATTTTTTTTTTTATTTTTTTTTTGAAATTTTTTTTTTATTTTTTTTTTGAAATTTTTTTTTAATTTTTTTTTTGAAATTTTTTTGAGATTTTTTTTTTTATTTTTTTTTGAATTTTTTTTTGAAAATTTTTTTGAAATTTTTTTTGAAATTTTTTTTTTCGAAAACTTTTTTGAATTTTTTTTTGAAATTTTTTTTTTGAAAATTTTTTTTTTTTTATTTTTTTTTGAAAATTTTTTTTTAAATTTTTTTTCCAATTTTTTTTTGAGAATTTTTTTAAAAATTTTTTTTTCGAAATTTTTTTTTCAATTTTTTTTAAATTTTTTTTTGAAATTTTTTTTTTTATTTTTTTTTAAATTTTTTTTTTAATTTTTTTTTTGAATTTTTTTTTTGAAAATTTTTTTGAAATTTTTTTTGAAATTTTTTTTTTGAATTTTTTTTTTCGAAAACTTTTTTAAAATTTTTTTTGAAATTTTTTTTTTGAAAATTTTTTTTTTTAATTTTTTTTTGAAAATTTTATTTTTAATTTTTTTTTCGAAATTTTTTTGAGAATTTTTTTAAAAATTTTTTTTTCGAATTTTTTTTTTCAATTTTTTTTAAATTTTTTTTTAAATTTTTTTTTGAAATTTTTTTAAAATTTATTTTTCATTTTTTTTTTTGAAATTTTTTTTTTATTTTTTTTAAAAATTTTTTTTGAAATTTTTTTTTTATTTTTTTTTGAAAAATTTTTTTTTTATTTTTTTTTTGAAATTTTTTTGAGAATTTTTTTTTTATTTTTTTGAGAATTTTTTTTTTTGAAAATTTTTTTGAAATTTTTTTTGAAATTTTTTTTTTTGAAATTTTTTTTTTCGAAAACTTTTTTGAAATTTTTTTTTTGAAAATTTTTTTTTTTAATTTTTTTTTCGAAATTTTTTTGAGAATTTTTTTAAAAATTTTTTTTCGAAATTTTTTTTTCAATGTTTTTAAATTTTTTTTTTAAATTTTTTTTTTGAAATTTTTTTTAAATTTTTTTTTCATTTTTTTTTTTTTATTTTTTTTGAAATTTTTTTTTATTTTTCTTTGAAAATTTTTTTTTTATTTTTTTTTTGAAATTTTTTTGAGAATTTTTTTTGTTAATTTTTTTTTTGAATTTTATTTTTGAAAATTTTTTTGAAATTTTTTTTGAAATTTTTTTTTTGAAATTTTTTTTTTCGAAAACTTTTTTGAAATTTTTTTTGAAATTTTTTTTTTGAAAATTTTTTTTTTAAATTTTTTTTTGAAAATTTTATTTTTAATTTTTTTTTTTCGAAATTTTTTTGAGAATTTTTTTAAAAATTTTTTTTTCGAAATTTTTTTTTCAATTTTTTAAAAAATTTTTTTTTTTTTTTTTGAAATTTTTTTGAAATTTATTTTTCATTTTTTTTTTTTTTTTGAAATTTTTTTTTTTATTTTTTTTTGAAAATTTTTTTTTTATTTTTTTTTTGAAATTTTTTTTTCGAAATTTTTTTTTCAATTTTTTTAAAATTTTTTTTTTTGATTTTTTTTTTGAAATTTTTTTTAAATTTATTTTTTTTGAAATTTTTTTTTTATTTTTTTTTGAAAAATTTTTTTTTTATTTTTTTTTTTGAAATTTTTTTGATAATTTTTTTTAAAATTTTTTTTTTCATTTTTTTTTGAATTTTTTTTTTCTTTTTTTTTTTGAAATTTTTTTGAGAATTTTTTTTAAATTTTTTTTTTTTAATTTTTTTTTTTAATTTTTTTTTTCGAAATTTTTTTTTCAATTTTTTTAAAATTTTTTTTTGAAATTTTTTTAAAATTTTTTTTTAATTTTTTTTTTTTTTTTTGAAATTTTTTTTTTTATTTTTTTTTGAAAAATTTTTTTTTTTATTTTTTTTTTAAATTTTTTTGAGAATTTTTTTTTTTTTTTTTTTTATTTTTTTTTTGAAATTTTTTTGAGAATTTTTTTTAAAATTTTTTTTGAAATTTTTTTTTTGAATTTTTTTTTAAATTTTTTTTTGGAAATTTTTTTTTTTTATTTTTTTTTGAAAAATTTTTTTTATTTTTTTTTGAAAATTATTTTTTTTTTGAAAAATTTTTTTTTTCATTTTTTTTTTGAAAAATTTTTTTTTTCATTTTTTTTTTGAAAAATTTTTTTTTAAATTTTTTTTTGAAAAATTTTTTTTTATTTTTTTTTTGAAATTTTTTTGAGAATTTTTTTTTTATTTTTTTTTTGAAATTTTTTTTGAAATTTTTTTTTTTTTTGATTTTTTTTTGAAATTTTTTTTTTTTATTTTTTTTTCGAAATTTTTTTGAGAATTTTTTTTGAAATTTTTTTTAAATTTTTTTTCCATTTTTTTTTATTTTTTTTTGAAATTTTTTTTTTATTTTTTTTTGAAATTTTTTTTTTTTTTTTTTTGAATTTTTTTTTTGAAAATTTTTTTGAAATTTTTTTTGAAATTTTTTTTTTGAATTTTTTTTTTCGAAAACTTTTTTAAAATTTTTTTTGAAATTTTTTTTTTGAAAATTTTTTTTTTTAATTTTTTTTTGAAAATTTTATTTTTAATTTTTTTTTCGAAATTTTTTTGAGAATTTTTTTAAAAATTTTTTTTTCGAATTTTTTTTTTCAATTTTTTTTAAATTTTTTTTAAAATTTTTTTTTGAAATTTTTTTAAAATTTATTTTTCATTTTTTTTTTGAAATTTTTTTTTTATTTTTTTTAAAAATTTTTTTTGAAATTTTTTTTTTATTTTTTTTTGAAAAATTTTTTTTTTATTTTTTTTTTGAAATTTTTTTGAGAATTTTTTTTTTATTTTTTTGAGAATTTTTTTTTTTGAAAATTTTTTTGAAATTTTTTTTGAAATTTTTTTTTTTGAAATTTTTTTTTTCGAAAACTTTTTTGAAATTTTTTTTGAAATTTTTTTTTTGAAAATTTTTTTTTTTAATTTTTTTTTTCGAAATTTTTTTGAGAATTTTTTTAAAAATTTTTTTTCGAAATTTTTTTTTCAATGTTTTTAAATTTTTTTTTTTTATTTTTTTTTTGAAATTTTTTTTAAATTTTTTTTTCATTTTTTTTTTTTAATTTTTTTTGAAATTTTTTTTTATTTTTCTTTGAAAATTTTTTTTTTTATTTTTTTTTTGAAATTTTTTTGAGAATTTTTTTTGTTAATTTTTTTTTTGAATTTTTTTTTTGAAAATTTTTTTGAAATTTTTTTTGAAATTTTTTTTTTGAAATTTTTTTTTTCGAAAACTTTTTTGAAATTTTTTTTGAAATTTTTTTTTTGAAAATTTTTTTTTTAAATTTTTTTTTGAAAATTTTATTTTTAATTTTTTTTTTTCGAAATTTTTTTGAGAATTTTTTTATAAATTTTTTTTTCGAAATTTTTTTTTCAATTTTTTAAAAAATTTTTTTTTTTTTTTTGAAATTTTTTTGAAATTTATTTTTCATTTTTTTTTTTTTTTTGAAATTTTTTTTTTTATTTTTTTTTGAAAATTTTTTTTTTATTTTTTTTTTGAAATTTTTTTTTCGAAATTTTTTTTTCAATTTTTTTAAAATTTTTTTTTTTGATTTTTTTTTTGAAATTTTTTTTAAATTTTTTTTTTTTGAAATTTTTTTTTTGAAAATTTTTTTTTTTATTTTTTTTTTGAAATTTTTTTGAGAATTTTTTTTTTATTTTTTTTTTTGAAAATTTTTTTGAAATTTTTTTTGAATTTTTTTTTTTGATTTTTTTTTGAAATTTTTTTTTTTTTTTTTTTCTAAATTTTTTTGAGAATTTTTTTAAAAATTTTTTTTTCGAAATTTTTTTTTCAATTTTTTAAAAAATTTTTTTGAAAATTTTTTTGAAATTTTTTTTGAAATTTTTTTTTTGAAATTTTTTTTTTCGAAAACTTTTTTGAAATTTTTTTTGAAATTTTTTTTTTGAAAATTTTTTTTTTTAATTTTTTTTTGAAAATTTTATTTTTAATTTTTTTTTCGAAATTTTTTTGAGAATTTTTTTAAAAATTTTTTTTTCGAAATTTTTTTTTCAATTTTTTTAAAATTTTTTTTTCATTTTTTTTTTGAAATTTTTTTTAAATTTATTTTTTTTGAAATTTTTTTTTTGAAAATTTTTTTTTTCATTTTTTTTTGAAAATTTTTTTTTTTCATTTTTTTTTTGAAATTTTTTTTTTAATTTTTTTTTTGAAATTTTTTTGAGAATTTTTTTTAAAATTTTTTTTTTAATTTTTTTTGAATTTTTTTTTTGAAAATTTTTTTGAAATTTTTTTTGAATTTTTTTTTTGATTATTTTTTGAAAATTTTTTTTTTTTATTTTTTTTTCGAAATTTTTTGAGAATTTTTTTAAAAATTTTTTTTTCGAAATTTTTTTTTCAATTTTTTTAAAAAATTTTTTTAAATTTTTTTTGAAATTTTTTTAAATTTATTTTTCATTTTTTTTATTTTTTTTTTTTTTTTTGAAATTTTTTTTAAATTTTTTTTTGAAAAATTTTTTTTTTATTTTTTTTTTGAAATTTTTTTTTCGAAATTTTTTTTTCAATTTTTTTAAAATTTTTTTTTTGATTTTTTTTTGAAATTTTTTTTAAATTTATTTTTTTTGAAATTTTTTTTTTTATTTTTTTTTGAAAAATTTTTTTTTTATTTTTTTTTTTGAAATTTTTTTGATAATTTTTTTTAAAATTTTTTTTTTCATTTTTTTTTGAATTTTTTTTTTTCTTTTTTTTTTTGAAATTTTTTTGAGAATTTTTTTTAAAATTTTTTTTTTTAATTTTTTTTTTTAATTTTTTTTTTCGAAATTTTTTTTTCAATTTTTTTAAAATTTTTTTTTGAAATTTTTTTAAAATTTTTTTTTAATTTTTTTTTTTTTTTTTGAAATTTTTTTTTTTATTTTTTTTTGAAAAATTTTTTTTTTAATTTTTTTTTTAAATTTTTTTGAGAATTTTTTTTTTATTTTTTTTTTGAAATTTTTTTGAGAATTTTTTTTAAAATTTTTTTTGAAATTTTTTTTTTGAAATTTTTTTTAAATTTTTTTTTGGAAATTTTTTTTTTTTATTTTTTTTTGAAAAATTTTTTTTATTTTTTTTTGAAAATTATTTTTTTTTTGAAAAATTTTTTTTTCATTTTTTTTTTGAAAAATTTTTTTTTTCATTTTTTTTTTGAAAAATTTTTTTTTTAATTTTTTTTTGAAAAATTTTTTTTTATTTTTTTTTTGAAATTTTTTTGAGAATTTTTTTTTTATTTTTTTTTTGAAAATTTTTTTGAAATTTTTTTTTTTTTTGATTTTTTTTTGAAATTTTTTTTTTTATTTTTTTTTCGAAATTTTTTTGAGAATTTTTTTTGAAATTTTTTTTAAATTTTTTTTCCATTTTTTTTTATTTTTTTTTGAAATTTTTTTTTTATTTTTTTTTGAATTTTTTTTTTTTTTTTTTTTGAAATTTTTTTGAGAATTTTTTTAAAAATTTTTTTTTTTAATTTTTTTTTTGAAATTTTTAAATTTTTTTTTTGGAAATTTTTTTTTTTATTTTTTTTTGAAAAATTTTTAATTTTTTTTTGAATTTTTTTTTTTTTTTTTGAAAATTTTTTTTTCATTTTTTTTTGAAAAATTTTTTTTTGAAAAATTTTTTTTTAATTTTTTTTTGAATTTTTTTTTTATTTTTTTTTGAAATTTTTTTTTTTATTTTTTTTTGAAATTTTTTTGAGAATTTTTTTTTTATTTTTTTTTTTGAAAATTTTTTTGAAATTTTTTTTGAAATTTTTTTTTTTGATTTTTTTTTGAAAATTTTTTTTTTAATTTTTTTTTCGAAATTTTTTTGAGAATTTTTTTAAAATTTTTTTTTTTTCGAAATTTTTTTTTCAATTTTTTAAAAAATTTTTTTAAAATTTTTTTTTGAAATTTTTTTTAAATTTTTTTTTCATTTTTTTTTTATTTTTTTTTGAAATTTTTTTTTTATTTTTTTTTGAAATTTTTTTTTTTTTATTTTTTTTTTTGAAATTTTTATGAGATTTTTTTTTTAAATTTTTTTTTTGAATTTTTTTTTGAAAATTTTTTTGAAATTTTTTTGAAATTTTTTTTTCGAAAACTTTTTTGAAATTTTTTTTGAAATTTTTTTTTTGAAAATTTTTTTTTTTTAATTTTTTTTTGAAAATTTTTTTTTTAATTTTTTTTCCAATTTTTTTTGAGAATTTTTTAAAAATTTTTTTTTCGAAATTTTTTTTTCAATTTTTTTAAAATTTTTTTTTAAATTTTTTTTTGAAATTTTTTTTTTTATTTTTTTTTTGAAATTTTTTTTTTTATTTTTTTTTGAAATTTTTTTGAGAATTTTTTTTTTATTTTTTTTTTTGAAAATTTTTTTGAAATTTTTTTTGAAATTTTTTTTTTTTTGATTTTTTTTTGAAAAATTTTTTTTTAATTTTTTTTTCGAAATTTTTTTGAGAATTTTTTTAAATTTTTTTTTTTTTCGAAATTTTTTTTTCAATTTTTTAAAAAATTTTTTTAAAATTTTTTTTTGAAATTTTTTTTAAATTTTTTTTTCATTTTTTTTTATTTTTTTTTGAAATTTTTTTTTTATTTTTTTTTGAAATTTTTTTTTTTTATTTTTTTTTTGAAATTTTTATGAGATTTTTTTTTTAAATTTTTTTTTTGAATTTTTTTTTGAAAATTTTTTTGAAATTTTTTTGAAATTTTTTTTTCGAAAACTTTTTTGAAATTTTTTTTGAAATTTTTTTTTTGAAAATTTTTTTTTTTTAATTTTTTTTTGAAAATTTTTTTTTTAATTTTTTTTCCAATTTTTTTTGAGAATTTTTTAAAAATTTTTTTTTCGAAATTTTTTTTTCAATTTTTTTAAAATTTTTTTTTTAATTTTTTTTTGAAATTTTTTTTTTTATTTTTTTTTGAAAATTTTTTTTTTTTATTTTTTTTTTTGAAATTTTTTTTTATTTTTTTTTGAATTTTTTTTTTTGAAAATTTTTTTGAAAATTTTTTTGAAATTTTTTTTGAAATTTTTTTTTTCGAAAACTTTTTTGAAATTTTTTTTGAAATTTTTTTTTTGAAAATTTTTTTTTTTTTTTTTGAAAATTTTTTTTTTTATTTTTTTTTTGAAATTTTTTTTTCAATTTTTTTAAAATTTTTTTTTGAAATTTTTTTTAAATTTATTTTTTTTGAAATTTTTTTTTTGAAAATTTTTTTTTTCATTTTTTTTTGAAAATTTTTTTTTTTCATTTTTTTTTTGAAATTTTTTTTTTAATTTTTTTTTTTTGGTTTTTTTTTGAAAATTTTTTTTTTTATTTTTTTTTTGAAATTTTCTTGAGAATTTTTTTAAAAATTTTTTTTTCGAAATTTTTTTTTCAATTTTTTTAAAATTTTTTTTTGAAATTTTTTTTTTTATTTTTTTTTTATTTTTTTTTGAAATTTTTTTTTTTTATTTTTTTTTGAAATTTTTTTTTTTATTTTTTTTTTGAAATTTTTTTGAGAATTTTTTTTTTATTTTTTTTTTGAATTTTTTTTTTTGAAAATTTTTTTGAAATTTTTTTTTTCGAAAACTTTTTTGAAATTTTTTTTTAAATTTTTTTTTTTGGAAATTTTTTTTTTTTATTTTTTTTTGAAAAATTTTTTTTATTTTTTTTTGTAAATTATTTTTTTTTTGAAAAAATTTTTTTTAAATTTTTTTTTGAAAATTTTATTTTTAATTTTTTTTTCGAAATTTTTTTGAGAATTTTTTTAAAAATTTTTTTTTCGAAATTTTTTTTTCAATTTTTTTTAAATTTTTTTTTAAATTTTTTTTGAAATTTTTTTTAAATTTATTTTTTATTTTTTTTTTTGAAAAATTTTTTTTTTATTTTTTTTTTGAAATTTTTTTGAGAATTTTTTTTTTATTTTTTTGAGAATTTTTTTTTTGAAAATTTTTCTGAAATTTTTTTTGAAATTTTTTTTTTTTGATTATTTTTTGAAAATTTTTTTTTTTTTTTTTTTTCGAAATTTTTTTAAAAATTTTTTTTTCGAAATTTTTTTTTCAATTTTTTTAAATTTTTTTTTTTATATTTTTCTTTGAAATTTTTTTTAAATAAACATTTTTTTTTTGAATTTTTTTTGAATTTTTTTTTTTATTTTTTTTTGAAAATTTTTTTTTTTTTATTTTTTTTTTGAAATTTTTTTTTCGAAATTTTTTTTTCAATTTTTTTAAATTTTTTTTTTTTATTTTTTTTTGAATTTTTTTAAAAATTTATTTTTCATTTTTTTTTTTGAATTTTTTTTTTATTTTTTTTTGAAAATTTTCTTTTTAATTTTTTTTTTTGAAATTTTTTTTTCGAAATTTTTTTTTCAATTTTTTTAAAATTTTTTTTTTGATTTTTTTTTGAAATTTTTTTTAAATTTATTTTTTTTGAAATTTTTTTTTTTGGAAATTTTTTTTTTTATTTTTTTTTGAAAAATTTTTTTTATTTTTTTTTGAAATTTTTTTTTTTTGAAAAATTTTTTTTTTCATTTTTTTTTTTTGAAAAATTTTTTTTTTCATTTTTTTTTGAATAATTTTTTTTAAAATTTTTTTTTGAAAAATTTTTTTATTTTTTTTATTTTTTTTTGAAATTTTTTTTTTATTTTTTTTTGAAAATTTTTTTTTTGAAATTTTTTTGAGAATTTTTTTTTTTATTTTTTTTTTTGAAATTTTTTTTGAAATTTTTTTTTTTTTTGATTTTTTTTTTGAAATTTTTTTTTTTTATTTTTTTTTCGAAATTTTTTTTGAGAATTTTTTTAAAATTTTTTTTTTTCGAAATTTTTTTTTCAATTTTTTAAAAATTTTTTTTGAAATTTTTTTTAAATTTTTTTTTCATTTTTTTTTTTATTTTTTTTTTTGAAATTTTTTTTTTATTTTTTTTTTGAAATTTTTTTTTTATTTTTTTTTTGAAATTTTTTTGAGATTTTTTTTTTATTTTTTTTGAATTTTTTTTTGAAAATTTTTTTGAAATTTTTTTTGAAATTTTTTTTTTCGAAAACTTTTTTGAATTTTTTTTTGAAATTTTTTTTTTGAAAATTTTTTTTTTTTAATTTTTTTTTGAAAATTTTTTTTTAAATTTTTTTTCCAATTTTTTTTTGAGAATTTTTTTAAAAATTTTTTTTTCGAAATTTTTTTTTCAATTTTTTTTAAATTTTTTTTTGAAATTTTTTTTTTTATTTTTTTTAAAATTTTTTTTTTAATTTTTTTTTTGAATTTTTTTTTTGAAAATTTTTTTGAAATTTTTTTTGAAATTTTTTTTTTGAATTTTTTTTTTCGAAAACTTTTTTAAAATTTTTTTTGAAATTTTTTTTTTGAAAATTTTTTTTTTTAATTTTTTTTTGAAAATTTTATTTTTAATTTTTTTTTCGAAATTTTTTTGAGAATTTTTTTAAAAATTTTTTTTTCGAATTTTTTTTTTCAATTTTTTTTAAATTTTTTTTTAAATTTTTTTTTGAAATTTTTTTAAAATTTATTTTTCATTTTTTTTTTGAAATTTTTTTTTTATTTTTTTTAAAAATTTTTTTTGAAATTTTTTTTTTATTTTTTTTTGAAAAATTTTTTTTTTATTTTTTTTTTGAAATTTTTTTGAGAATTTTTTTTTTATTTTTTTGAGAATTTTTTTTTTTGAAAATTTTTTTGAAATTTTTTTTGAAATTTTTTTTTTTGAAATTTTTTTTTTCGAAAACTTTTTTGAAATTTTTTTTGAAATTTTTTTTTTGAAAATTGTTTTTTTTAATTTTTTTTTTCGAAATTTTTTTGAGAATTTTTTTAAAAATTTTTTTTCGAAATTTTTTTTTCAATGTTTTTAAATTTTTTTTTTTTATTTTTTTTTTGAAATTTTTTTTAAATTTTTTTTTCATTTTTTTTTTTTTATTTTTTTTGAAATTTTTTTTTTATTTTTCTTTGAAAATTTTTTTTTTTATTTTTTTTTTGAAATTTTTTTGAGAATTTTTTTTGTTAATTTTTTTTTTGAATTTTTTTTTTGAAAATTTTTTTGAAATTTTTTTTGAAATTTTTTTTTTGAAATTTTTTTTTTCGAAAACTTTTTTGAAATTTTTTTTGAAATTTTTTTTTTGAAAATTTTTTTTTTTAATTTTTTTTTGAAAATTTTATTTTTAATTTTTTTTTTTCGAAATTTTTTTGAGAATTTTTTTAAAAATTTTTCTTTCGAAATTTTTTTTTCAATTTTTTAAAAAAATTTTTTTTTTTTTTGAAATTTTTTTGAAATTTATTTTTCATTTTTTTTTTTTTTTGAAATTTTTTTTTTTATTTTTTTTTGAAAATTTTTTTTTTATTTTTTTTTTGAAATTTTTTTTTCGAAATTTTTTTTTCAATTTTTTTAAAATTTTTTTTTTTGATTTTTTTTTTGAAATTTTTTTTAAATTTATTTTTTTTGAAATTTTTTTTTTGAAAATTTTTTTTTTTATTTTTTTTTTGAAATTTTTTTGAGAATTTTTTTTTTATTTTTTTTTTTGAAAATTTTTTTGAAATTTTTTTTGAATTTTTTTTTTTGATTTTTTTTTGAAATTTTTTTTTTTTTTTTTTTTCTAAATTTTTTTGAGAATTTTTTTAAAATTTTTTTTTTCGAAATTTTTTTTTCAATTTTTTAAAAAATTTTTTTGAAAATTTTTTTGAAATTTTTTTTGAAATTTTTTTTTTGAAATTTTTTTTTTCGAAAACTTTTTTGAAATTTTTTTTGAAATTTTTTTTTTGAAAATTTTTTTTTTTAATTTTTTTTTGAAAATTTTATTTTTAATTTTTTTTTCGAAATTTTTTTGAGAATTTTTTTAAAAATTTTTTTTTCGAAATTTTTTTTTCAATTTTTTTAAAATTTTTTTTTCATTTTTTTTTTGAAATTTTTTTTAAATTTATTTTTTTTGAAATTTTTTTTTTGAAAATTTTTTTTTTCATTTTTTTTTGAAAATTTTTTTTTTTCATTTTTTTTTTGAAATTTTTTTTTTAATTTTTTTTTTGAAATTTTTTTGAGAATTTTTTTTAAAATTTTTTTTTTAATTTTTTTTGAATTTTTTTTTTGAAAATTTTTTTGAAATTTTTTTTGAATTCTTTTTTTGATTATTTTTTGAAATTTTTTTTTTTTTATTTTTTTTTCGAAATTTTTTGAGAATTTTTTTAAAAATTTTTTTTTCGAAATTTTTTTTTCAATTTTTTTAAAAATTTTTTTTAAATTTTTTTTGAAATTTTTTTTAAATTTATTTTTCATTTTTTTTATTTTTTTTTTTTTTTTTTGAAATTTTTTTTAAATTTTTTTTTGAAAAATTTTTTTTTTATTTTTTTTTTGAAATTTTTTTTTCGAAATTTTTTTTTCAATTTTTTTAAAATTTTTTTTTTGATTTTTTTTGAAATTTTTTTTAAATTTATTTTTTTTGAAATTTTTTTTTTATTTTTTTTTGAAAAATTTTTTTTTTATTTTTTTTTTTGAAATTTTTTTGATAATTTTTTTTAAAAATTTTTTTTTCATTTTTTTTTTGAATTTTTTTTTTCTTTTTTTTTTGAAATTTTTTTGAGAATTTTTTTTAAATTTTTTTTTTTTAATTTTTTTTTTGAATTTTTTTTTTCGAAATTTTTTTTTCAATTTTTTTAAAATTTTTTTTTGAAATTTTTTTAAAATTTTTTTTTCATTTTTTTTTTTTTTTTAAATTTTTTTTTTATTTTTTTTTGAAAAATTTTTTTTTTATTTTTTTTTTAAATTTTTTTGAGAATTTTTTTTTTTTTTTTTTTTATTTTTTTTTTGAAATTTTTTTGAGAATTTTTTTTAAAATTTTTTTTGAAATTTTTTTTTTGAAATTTTTTTTAAATTTTTTTTTGGAAATTTTTTTTTTTTATTTTTTTTTGAAAAATTTTTTTTATTTTTTTTTGAAAATTATTTTTTTTTTGAAAAATTTTTTTTTTCATTTTTTTTTTGAAAAATTTTTTTTTTCATTTTTTTTTTGAAAAATTTTTTTTTAAATTTTTTTTTGAAAAATTTTTTTTTATTTTTTTTTTGAAATTTTTTTGAGAATTTTTTTTTTATTTTTTTTTGAAATTTTTTTTGAAATTTTTTTTTTTTTTGATTTTTTTTTGAAATTTTTTTTTTTTATTTTTTTTTCGAAATTTTTTTGAGAATTTTTTTTGAAATTTTTTTTAAATTTTTTTTCCATTTTTTTTTATTTTTTTTTGAAATTTTTTTTTTATTTTTTTTTGAAATTTTTTTTTTTTTTTTTGAAATTTTTTTGAGAATTTTTTTAAAAATTTTTTTTTTTAATTTTTTTTTTGAAATTTTTAAATTTTTTTTTTGGAATTTTTTTTTTTATTTTTTTTTGAAAAATTTTTTATTTTTTTTTGAAATTTTTTTTTTTTTTTTGAAAATTTTTTTTTTCATTTTTTTTTGAAAAATTTTTTTTTGAAAAATTTTTTTTTAATTTTTTTTTGAATTTTTTTTTTATTTTTTTTTGAAATTTTTTTTTTTATTTTTTTTTGAAATTTTTTTGAGAATTTTTTTTTTATTTTTTTTTTTGAAAATTTTTTTGAAATTTTTTTTGAAATTTTTTTTTTTTTGATTTTTTTTTGAAAATTTTTTTTTTAATTTTTTTTTCGAAATTTTTTTGAGAATTTTTTTAAAATTTTTTTTTTTTCGAAATTTTTTTTTCAATTTTTTAAAAAATTTTTTTAAATTTTTTTTTTGAAATTTTTTTAAAATTTTTTTTTAATTTTTTTTTTATTTTTTTTTGAAATTTTTTTTTTATTTTTTTTTGAAATTTTTTTTTTTTATTTTTTTTTTTTGAAATTTTTATGAGATTTTTTTTTTAAATTTTTTTTTTGAATTTTTTTTTGAAAATTTTTTTGAAATTTTTTTGAAATTTTTTTTTCCAAAACTTTTTTGAAATTTTTTTTGAAATTTTTTTTTTGAAAATTTTTTTTTTTAATTTTTTTTTGAAAATTTTTTTTTTTATTTTTTTTCCAATTTTTTTTGAGAATTTTTTAAAAATTTTTTTTTCGAAATTTTTTTTTCAATTTTTTTAAAATTTTTTTTAAAATTTTTTTTTGAAATTTTTTTTTTTATTTTTTTTTTGAAATTTTTTTTTTTATTTTTTTTTGAAATTTTTTTGAGAATTTTTTTTTTATTTTTTTTTTTGAAAATTTTTTTGAAATTTTTTTTGAAATTTTTTTTTTTTTGATTTTTTTTTGAAAATTTTTTTTTAAATTTTTTTTTCGAAATTTTTTTGAGAATTTTTTTA
The DNA here is from genome assembly GCA_944452925.2 of Chrysolina oricalcia. Lineage (NCBI taxonomy): Eukaryota > Metazoa > Arthropoda > Insecta > Coleoptera > Chrysomelidae > Chrysolina > Chrysolina oricalcia. The sequence continues at coordinate 33,379,855 of OX101819.2, forward strand.
AAATTTTTTTTTTTTCGAAATTTTTTTTTCAATTTTTTAAAAAATTTTTTTAAAATTTTTTTTTGAAATTTTTTTTAAATTTTTTTTTCATTTTTTTTTTATTTTTTTTTGAAATTTTTTTTTTATTTTTTTTTGAAATTTTTTTTTTTATTTTTTTTTTGAAATTTTTATGAGATTTTTTTTTTAATTTTTTTTTTGAATTTTTTTTTGAAAATTTTTTTGAAATTTTTTTGAAATTTTTTTTTCGAAAACTTTTTTGAAATTTTTTTTGAAATTTTTTTTTTGAAAATTTTTTTTTTTTAATTTTTTTTTGAAAATTTTTTTTTTAATTTTTTTTCCAATTTTTTTTGAGAATTTTTTAAAAATTTTTTTTTCGAAATTTTTTTTTCAATTTTTTTAAAATTTTTTTTTAAATTTTTTTTTGAAATTTTTTTTTTTATTTTTTTTTGAAAATTTTTTTTTTTTATTTTTTTTTTTAATTTTTTTTTTTGAAAATTTTTTTTTTAATTTTTTTTTTTGAAAATTTTTTTGAAAATTTTTTTGAAATTTTTTTTGAAATTTTTTTTTTCGAAAACTTTTTTGAAATTTTTGTTTTGAAAATTTTTTTTTTTTTTTTTGAAAATTTTTTTTTTTATTTTTTTTTTGAAATTTTTTTGAGAATTTTTTTTGAAATTTTTTTTTTTTATTTTTTTTTCGAAATTTTTTGAGAATTTTTTTAAAATTTTTTTTTTTCGAAATTTTTTTTTCAATTTTTTAAAAATTTTTTTTAAAATTTTTTTTTGAAATTTTTTTAAAATTTTTTTTTCATTTTTTTTTTATTTTTTTTTGAAATTTTTTTTTTATTTTTTTTTGAAATTTTTTTTTTTATTTTTTTTTTGAAATTTTCTTGAGATTTTTTTTTAAATTTTTTTCTTGAATTTTTTTTTGAAAATTTTTTTGAAATTTTTTTTGAAATTTTTTTTTTCGAAAACTTTTTTGAATTTTTTTTTGAAATTTTTTTTTTGAAAATTTTTTTTTAAAATTTTTTTTTGAAAATTTTTTTCAAAATTTTTTTTTCAATTTTTTTAAAAATTTTTTTTGAAATTTTTTTTTATTTTTTTTTAAATTTTTTTTTAAATTTTTTTTTGAATTTTTTTTTTGAAAATTTTTTTGAAATTTTTTTTTTGAATTTTTTTTTTTCGAAAACTTTTTTGAAATTTTTTTTGAAATTTTTTTTTTGAAAATTTTTTTTTTTAATTTTTTTTTGAAAATTTTATTTTTAATTTTTTTTTCGAAATTTTTTTGAGAATTTTTTTAAAAATTTTTTTTTCGAAATTTTTTTTTCAATTTTTTTCAAATTTTTTTTTTATTTTTTTTGAAATTTTTTTTAAATTTATTTTTCATTTTTTTTTTTGAAATTTTTTTTTTATTTTTTTTTTAAATTTTTTTTGAAATTTTTTTTTTATTTTTTTTTGAAATTTTTTTTTTTTTTTTTGAAATTTTTTTGAGAATTTTTTTAAAAATTTTTTTTTTTAATTTTTTTTTTGAAATTTTTAAATTTTTTTTTTGGAATTTTTTTTTTTATTTTTTTTTGAAAAATTTTTTATTTTTTTTTGAAATTTTTTTTTTTTTTTTGAAAATTTTTTTTTTCATTTTTTTTTGAAAAATTTTTTTTTGAAAAATTTTTTTTTAATTTTTTTTTGAATTTTTTTTTTATTTTTTTTTGAAATTTTTTTTTTTATTTTTTTTTGAAATTTTTTTGAGAATTTTTTTTTTATTTTTTTTTTTGAAAATTTTTTTGAAATTTTTTTTGAAATTTTTTTTTTTTTGATTTTTTTTTGAAAATTTTTTTTTTAATTTTTTTTTCGAAATTTTTTTGAGAATTTTTTTAAAATTTTTTTTTTTTCGAAATTTTTTTTTCAATTTTTTAAAAAATTTTTTTAAATTTTTTTTTTGAAATTTTTTTTAAATTTTTTTTTAATTTTTTTTTTATTTTTTTTTGAAATTTTTTTTTTATTTTTTTTTGAAATTTTTTTTTTTTATTTTTTTTTTTTGAAATTTTTATGAGATTTTTTTTTTAAATTTTTTTTTTGAATTTTTTTTTGAAAATTTTTTTGAAATTTTTTTGAAATTTTTTTTTCCAAAACTTTTTTGAAATTTTTTTTGAAATTTTTTTTTTGAAAATTTTTTTTTTTAATTTTTTTTTGAAAATTTTTTTTTTTATTTTTTTTCCAATTTTTTTTGAGAATTTTTTAAAAATTTTTTTTTCGAAATTTTTTTTTCAATTTTTTTAAAATTTTTTTTAAAATTTTTTTTTGAAATTTTTTTTTTTATTTTTTTTTTGAAATTTTTTTTTTTATTTTTTTTTGAAATTTTTTTGAGAATTTTTTTTTTATTTTTTTTTTTGAAAATTTTTTTGAAATTTTTTTTGAAATTTTTTTTTTTTTGATTTTTTTTTGAAAATTTTTTTTTAAATTTTTTTTTCGAAATTTTTTTGAGAATTTTTTTAAAATTTTTTTTTTTTCGAAATTTTTTTTTCAATTTTTTAAAAAATTTTTTTAAAATTTTTTTTTGAAATTTTTTTTAAATTTTTTTTTCATTTTTTTTTTATTTTTTTTTGAAATTTTTTTTTTATTTTTTTTTGAAATTTTTTTTTTTATTTTTTTTTTGAAATTTTTATGAGATTTTTTTTTTAATTTTTTTTTTGAATTTTTTTTTGAAAATTTTTTTGAAATTTTTTTGAAATTTTTTTTTCGAAAACTTTTTTGAAATTTTTTTTGAAATTTTTTTTTTGAAAATTTTTTTTTTTTAATTTTTTTTTGAAAATTTTTTTTTTAATTTTTTTTCCAATTTTTTTTGAGAATTTTTTAAAAATTTTTTTTTCGAAATTTTTTTTTCAATTTTTTTAAAATTTTTTTTTAAATTTTTTTTTGAAATTTTTTTTTTTATTTTTTTTTGAAAATTTTTTTTTTTTATTTTTTTTTTTAATTTTTTTTTTTGAAAATTTTTTTTTTAATTTTTTTTTTTGAAAATTTTTTTGAAAATTTTTTTGAAATTTTTTTTGAAATTTTTTTTTTCGAAAACTTTTTTGAAATTTTTGTTTTGAAAATTTTTTTTTTTTTTTTTGAAAATTTTTTTTTTTATTTTTTTTTTGAAATTTTTTTGAGAATTTTTTTTTAAATTTTTTTTTTTAATTTTTTTTTTGAATTTTTTTTTTGAAAATTTTTTTGAAATTTTTTTGAATTTTTTTTTTTTGATTATTTTTTGAAATTTTTTTTTTTTATTTTTTTTTCGAAATTTTTTGAGAATTTTTTTAAAATTTTTTTTTTTCGAAATTTTTTTTTCAATTTTTTAAAAATTTTTTTTAAAATTTTTTTTTGAAATTTTTTTAAAATTTTTTTTTCATTTTTTTTTTTATTTTTTTTTGAAATTTTTTTTTTATTTTTTTTTGAAATTTTTTTTTTTATTTTTTTTTTGAAATTTTCTTGAGATTTTTTTTTAAATTTTTTTCTTGAATTTTTTTTTGAAAATTTTTTTGAAATTTTTTTTGAAATTTTTTTTTTCGAAAACTTTTTTGAATTTTTTTTTGAAATTTTTTTTTTGAAAATTTTTTTTTTAAATTTTTTTTTGAAAATTTTTTTCAAAATTTTTTTTTCAATTTTTTTAAAAATTTTTTTTGAAATTTTTTTTTATTTTTTTTTAAATTTTTTTTTAAATTTTTTTTTGAATTTTTTTTTTGAAAATTTTTTTGAAATTTTTTTTTTGAATTTTTTTTTTTCGAAAACTTTTTTGAAATTTTTTTTGAAATTTTTTTTTTGAAAATTTTTTTTTTTAATTTTTTTTTGAAAATTTTATTTTTAATTTTTTTTTCGAAATTTTTTTGAGAATTTTTTTAAAAATTTTTTTTTCGAAATTTTTTTTTCAATTTTTTTCAAATTTTTTTTTTATTTTTTTTGAAATTTTTTTTAAATTTATTTTTCATTTTTTTTTTTGAAATTTTTTTTTTATTTTTTTTTTAAATTTTTTTTGAAATTTTTTTTTATTTTTTTTAAAAAAATTTTTTTTTTATTTTTTTTTTGAAATTTTTTTGAGAATTTTTTTTTTATTTTTTTGAGAATTTTTTTTTTTGAAAATTTTTTTGAAATTTTTTTTGAAATTTTTTTTTTTGAAATTTTTTTTTTCGAAAACTTTTTTGAAATTTTTTTTGAAATTTTTGTTTTGAAAATTTTTTTTTTTAATTTTTTTTTTCGAAATTTTTTTGAGAATTTTTTTAAAAATTTTTTTTCGAAATTTTTTTTTCAAAGTTTTTAAATTTTTTTTTTTTAATTTTTTTTTGAAATTTTTTTTAAATTTTTTTTTCATTTCTTTTTCTTAATTTTTTTTGAAATTTTTTTTTATTTTTCTTTGAAAATTTTTTTTTTATTTTTTTTTTGAAATTTTTTTGAGAATTTTTTTTGTTAATTTTTTTTTTGAATTTTTTTTTTGAAAATTTTTTTGAAATTTTTTTTTTGAAATTTTTTTTTCGAAAACTTTTTTGAAATTTTTTTTGAAATTTTTTTTTTGAAAATTTTTTTTTTTAATTTTTTTTTGAAAATTTTATTTTTAATTTTTTTTTTTCGAAATTTTTTTGAGAATTTTTTTAAAAATTTTTTTTTCGAATTTTTTTTTCAATTTTTTTAAAATTTTTTTTTTATTTTTTTTTGAAATTTTTTTAAAATTTATTTTTCATTTTTTTTTTTTTTTGAATTTTTTTTTTTTATTTTTTTTTGAAAATTTTTTTTTTTATTTTTTTTTTGAAATTTTTTTTTCGAAATTTTTTTTTCAATTTTTTTAAAATTTTTTTTTTTGATTTTTTTTTGAAATTTTTTTTAAATTTATTTTTTTTGAAATTTTTTTTTTGAAAATTTTTTTTTTTTATTTTTTTTTTGAAATTTTTTTGAGAATTTTTTTTTTATTTTTTTTTTGAAAATTTTTTTGAAATTTTTTTTGAATTTTTTTTTTTTTGATTTTTTTTTGAAATTTTTTTTTTTATTTTTTTTTCTACATTTTTTTGAGAATTTTTTTAAAATTTTTTTTTTCGAAATTTTTTTTTCAATTTTTTAAAAATTTTTTTTGAAAATTTTTTTGAAATTTTTTTTGAAATTTTTTTTTTGAAAATTTTTTTTTTAAATTTTTTTTTGAAAATTTTATTTTTAATTTTTTTTTCGAAATTTTTTTGAGAATTTTTTTAAAAATTTTTTTTTCGAAATTTTTTTTTCAATTTTTTTAAAATTTTTTTTTCAGTTTTTTTTTGAAATTTTTTTTAAATTTATTTTTTTTGAAATTTTTTTTTTTATTTTTTTTTGAAAATTTTTTTTTTATTTTTTTTTTTGAAATTTTTTTGAGAATTTTTTTTTTTTAATTTTTTTTTTGAATTTTTTTTTTGAAATTTTTTTTAAATTTTTTTTTTGAATTTTTTTTTTGAAAATTTTTTTTTCATTTTTTTTTGAAAATTTTTTTTTTTCATTTTTTTTGAAATATTTTTTTTATTTTTTTTTTTAAATTTTTTTGAGAATTTTTTTTAAAATTTTTTTTTTAATTTTTTTTGAATTTTTTTTTTGAAAATTTTTTTGAAATTTTTTTTGAATTTTTTTTTTGATTATTTTTTGAAAATTTTTTTTTTTTATTTTTTTTTCGAAATTTTTTTGAGAATTTTTTTTGAATTTTTTTTTGAAAATTTTTTTGAAATTTTTTTGAAATTTTTTTTTCGAAAACTTTTTTGAAATTTTTTTTGAAATTTTTTTTTTGAAAATTTTTTTTTTTAATTTTTTTTTGAAAATTTTTTTTTTTATTTTTTTTCCAATTTTTTTTGAGAATTTTTTAAAAATTTTTTTTTCGAAATTTTTTTTTCAATTTTTTTAAAATTTTTTTTTAAATTTTTTTTTGAAATTTTTTTTTTTATTTTTTTTTTGAAATTTTTTTTTTTATTTTTTTTTGAAATTTTTTTGAGAATTTTTTTTTTATTTTTTTTTTTGAAAATTTTTTTGAAATTTTTTTTGAAATTTTTTTTTTTTTGATTTTTTTTTGAAAATTTTTTTTTTAATTTTTTTTTCGAAATTTTTTTGAGAATTTTTTTAAAATTTTTTTTTTTTCGAAATTTTTTTTTCAATTTTTTAAAAAAATTTTTTAAAATTTTTTTTTGAAATTTTTTTTAAATTTTTTTTTCATTTTTTTTTTATTTTTTTTTGAAATTTTTTTTTTATTTTTTTTTGAAATTTTTTTTTTTTATTTTTTTTTGAAATTTTTATGAGATTTTTTTTTTTAATTTTTTTTTTGAATTTTTTTTTGAAAATTTTTTTGAAATTTTTTTGAAATTTTTTTTTCGAAAACTTTTTTGAAATTTTTTTTGAAATTTTTTTTTTGAAAATTTTTTTTTTTTAATTTTTTTTTGAAAATTTTTTTTTTAATTTTTTTTCCAATTTTTTTTGAGAATTTTTTAAAAATTTTTTTTTCGAAATTTTTTTTTCAATTTTTTTAAATTTTTTTTTTAAATTTTTTTTTGAAATTTTTTTTTTTATTTTTTTTTGAAAATTTTTTTTTTTTATTTTTTTTTTTGAAATTTTTTTTTATTTTTTTTTTAATTTTTTTTTTTGAAAATTTTTTTGAAAATTTTTTTGAAATTTTTTTTGAAATTTTTTTTTTCGAAAACTTTTTTGAAATTTTTTTTGAAATTTTTGTTTTGAAAATTTTTTTTTTTTTTTTTGAAAATTTTTTTTTTTATTTTTTTTTTGAAATTTTTTTGAGAATTTTTTTTTAAATTTTTTTTTTTAATTTTTTTTTTGAATTTTTTTTTTTGAAAATTTTTTTGAAATTTTTTTGAATTTTTTTTTTTTGATTATTTTTTGAAATTTTTTTTTTTTATTTTTTTTTCGAAATTTTTTGAGAATTTTTTTAAAATTTTTTTTTTTCGAAATTTTTTTTTCAATTTTTTAAAAATTTTTTTTAAAATTTTTTTTTGAAATTTTTTTAAAATTTTTTTTTCATTTTTTTTTTTTTATTTTTTTTTGAATTTTTTTTTTTATTTTTTTTTGAAATTTTTTTTTTTATTTTTTTTTTGAAATTTTCTTGAGATTTTTTTTTTAATTTTTTTCTTGAATTTTTTTTTGAAAATTTTTTTGAAATTTTTTTTGAAATTTTTTTTTTCGAAAACTTTTTTGAATTTTTTTTTGAAATTTTTTTTTTGAAAATTTTTTTTTTAAATTTTTTTTTGAAAATTTTTTTCAAAATTTTTTTTTCAATTTTTTTAAAAATTTTTTTTGAAATTTTTTTTTATTTTTTTTTTAATTTTTTTTTAAATTTATTTTTGAATTTTTTTTTTGAAAATTTTTTTGAAATTTTTTTTTGAATTTTTTTTTTTCGAAAACTTTTTTGAAATTTTTTTTGAAATTTTTTTTTTGAAAATTTTTTTTTTTAATTTTTTTTTGAAAATTTTATTTTTAATTTTTTTTTCGAAATTTTTTTGAGAATTTTTTTAAAAATTTTTTTTTCGAAATTTTTTTTTCAATTTTTTTCAAATTTTTTTTTTTATTTTTTTTTGAAATTTTTTTTAAATTTATTTTTCATTTTTTTTTTTTGAAATTTTTTTTTTATTTTTTTTTTAAATTTTTTTTTATTTTTTTTTAAAAAATTTTTTTTTTATTTTTTTTTTGAAATTTTTTTGAGAATTTTTTTTTTATTTTTTTGAGAATTTTTTTTTTTTGAAAATTTTTTTGAAATTTTTTTTGAAATTTTTTTTTTTGAAATTTTTTTTTTCGAAAACTTTTTTGAAATTTTTTTTGAAATTTTTTTTTTGAAAATTTTTTTTTTTAATTTTTTTTTTCGAAATTTTTTTGAGAATTTTTTTAAAAATTTTTTTTCGAAATTTTTTTTTCAATGTTTTTAAATTTTTTTTTTTTAATTTTTTTTTGAAATTTTTTTTAAATTTTTTTTTCATTTCTTTTTCTTAATTTTTTTTGAAATTTTTTTTTATTTTTCTTTGAAAATTTTTTTTTTTATTTTTTTTTTGAAATTTTTTTGAGAATTTTTTTTGTTAATTTTTTTTTTGAATTTTTTTTTTGAAAATTTTTTTGAAATTTTTTTTTTGAAATTTTTTTTTTCGAAAACTTTTTTGAAATTTTTTTTGAAATTTTTTTTTTGAAAATTTTTTTTTTTAATTTTTTTTTGAAAATTTTATTTTTAATTTTTTTTTTTCGAAATTTTTTTGAGAATTTTTTTAAAAATTTTTTTTTCGAAATTTTTTTTTCAATTTTTTTAAAATTTTTTTTTTATTTTTTTTTGAAATTTTTTTAAAATTTATTTTTCATTTTTTTTTTTTTTTTGAATTTTTTTTTTTTATTTTTTTTTGAAAATTTTTTTTTTTATTTTTTTTTGAAATTTTTTTTTCGAAATTTTTTTTTCAATTTTTTTAAAATTTTTTTTTTTGATTTTTTTTTGAAATTTTTTTTAAATTTATTTTTTTTGAAATTTTTTTTTTGAAAATTTTTTTTTTTTTTTTTTTTTTTGAAATTTTTTTGAGAATTTTTTTTTTATTTTTTTTTTGAAAATTTTTTTGAAATTTTTTTTGAATTTTTTTTTTTTTGATTTTTTTTTGAAATTTTTTTTTTTTTTTTTTTCTACATTTTTTTGAGAATTTTTTTAAAATTTTTTTTTTCGAAATTTTTTTTTCAATTTTTTAAAAATTTTTTTTGAAAATTTTTTTGAAATTTTTTTTGAAATTTTTTTTTTGAAAATTTTTTTTTTAAATTTTTTTTTGAAAATTTTATTTTTAATTTTTTTTTCGAAATTTTTTTGAGAATTTTTTTAAAAATTTTTTTTTCGAAATTTTTTTTTCAATTTTTTTAAAATTTTTTTTTCAGTTTTTTTTTGAAATTTTTTTTAAATTTATTTTTTTTGAAATTTTTTTTTTTATTTTTTTTTGAAAATTTTTTTTTTATTTTTTTTTTTGAAATTTTTTTGAGAATTTTTTTTTTTAATTTTTTTTTTGAATTTTTTTTTTGAAATTTTTTTTAATTTTTTTTTTGAATTTTTTTTTTGAAAATTTTTTTTTCATTTTTTTTTGAAAATTTTTTTTTTTCATTTTTTTTGAAATATTTTTTTTATTTTTTTTTTGAAATTTTTTTGAGAATTTTTTTTAAAATTTTTTTTTTAATTTTTTTTGAATTTTTTTTTTGAAAATTTTTTTGAAATTTTTTTTGAATTTTTTTTTTGATTATTTTTTGAAAATTTTTTTTTTTTATTTTTTTTTCGAAATTTTTTTGAGAATTTTTTTAAAAATTTTTTTTTCGAAATTTTTTTAAAAATTTTTTTAAAAATTTTTTTAAAATTTTTTTTTGAAATTTTTTTTAAATTTATTTTTTTTGAATTTTTTTTTTTATTTTTTTTTGAAAAATTTTTTTTTTATTTTTTTTTTGAAATTTTTTTTTCGAAATTTTTTTTTCAATTTTTTTAAAATTTTTTTTTTGATTTTTTTTCGAAATTTTTTTTAAATTTTTTTTTTTTGAAATTTTTTTTTTATTTTTTTTTGAAAAATTTTTTTTTTATTTATTTTTTTTGAAATTTTTTTGATAATTTTTTTTAAAATTTTTTTTTTCATTTTTTTTTGAAATTTTTTTTTCTTTTTTTTTTGAAATTTTTTTGAGAATTTTTTTAAAAATTTTTTTTTTAATTTTTTTTTTCGAATTTTTTTTTTCGAAATTTTTTTTTCAATTTTTTTAAAATTTTTTTTGGAAATTTTTTTAAAATTTTTTTTTCATTTTTTTTTTTTTTTTTTTTTGAAATTTTTTTTTTATTTTTTTTTGAAAAATTTTTTTTTTTATTTTTTTTTTAAATTTTTTTGAGAATTTTTTTTTTTTATTTTTTTTTATTTTTTTTTTGAAATTTTTTTGAGAATTTTTTTAAAAATTTTTTTTTGAAATTTTTTTTTTGAAATTTTTTTTAAATTTTTTTTTTGGAAATTTTTTTTTTTATTTTTTTTTGAAAAATTTTTTTTATTTTTTTTTGAAAATTATTTTTTTTTGAAAAATTTTTTTTTTCATTTTTTTTTTGAAAAAATTTTTTTTTCATTTTTTTTTTGAAAAATTTTTTTTTAAATTTTTTTTTGAAAAATTTTTTTTTATTTTTTTTTTGAAATTTTTTTGAGAATTTTTTTTTTATTTTTTTTTTGAAATTTTTTTTGAAATTTTTTTTTTTTTGATTTTTTTTTGAAATTTTTTTTTTTTTATTTTTTTTCGAAATTTTTTTGAGAATTTTTTTTGAAATTTTTTTTCCATTTTTTTTTTATTTTTTTTTGAAATTTTTTTTTATTTTTTTTTGAAATTTTTTTTTTTTTTTTTTTGAAATTTTTTTGAGAATTTTTTTAAAAATTTTTTTTTCAATTTTTTTTTTGAAATTTTTAAATTTTTTTTTTGGAAATTTTTTTTTTAATTTTTTTTTGAAAAATTTTTTATTTTTTTTTTAAATTTTTTTTTTTTTTGAAAAATTTTTTTTTTCATTTTTTTTTTGAAAATTTTTTTTTTCATTTTTTTTTGAAAAATTTTTTTTTAAATTTTTTTTTGAAAAATTTTTTTTTTATTTTTTTTTTATTTTTTTTTGAATTTTTTTTTTATTTTTTTTTGAATTTTTTAAAAAAATTTTCTAAAATTTTTTTTTGAAATTTTTTTTAAATTTTTTTTTCATTTTTTTTTTATTTTTTTTTTGAAATTTTTTTTTAATTTTTTTTTGAAATTTTTTTTTTTTATTTTTTTTTTGAAATTTTTTTGAGATTTTTTTTTTTAATTTTTTTTTTGAATTTTTTTTTGAAAATTTTTTTGAAATTTTTTTTTTCGAAAACTTTTTTGAAATTTTTTTTGAAATTTTTTTTTTGAAAATTTTTTTTTTTTATTTTTTTTTGAAAATTTTTTTTTTAATTTTTTTCCAATTTTTTTTGAGAATTTTTTAAAAAATTTTTTTTCGAAATTTTTTTTTCAATTTTTTTAAAATTTTTTTTTAATTTTTTTTTGAAATTTTTTTTTTATTTTTTTTTGAAAATTTTTTTTTTTAATTTTTTTTTTGAAATTTTTTTGAGAATTTTTTTTAAAATTTTTTTTTTGAATTTTTTTTTTCGAAATTTTTTTTGAAATTTTTTTTTTTGAAATTTTTTTTTTCGAAAACTTTTTTGAAATTTTTTTTTTGAAAAGTTTTCTTTAAATTTTTTTTTTGAAATTTTTTTAAAAATTTTTTTTTTTAATTTTTTTTTTCGAAATTTTTTTTCGAATTTTTTTTAAATTTTTTTTTTGGAAATTTTTTTTTTGTAATTTTTTTTTGAAAACTTTTTTGAAATTTTTTTTTTGAAATTTTTTTTAAAATTTTTTTTTTCGAAATTTTTTTTAAATTTTTTTTTGAAAATTTTTTTTTTAATTTTTATTTTTGAAATTTTTTTTTTTATTTTTTTTTTGGAATTTTTTTTTTTAAATTTTTTTTGAAAAATTTTTTTTTTCATTTTTTTTGAAATTTTTTTTTTTTTGAAAAATTTTTTTTTTCATTTTTTTTTGAAAATTTTTTTTTCATTTTTTTTTTGAAAAATTTTTTTTTTCATTTTTTTTTGAAAAATTTTTTATTTATTTTTTTTTGAATTTTTTTTTTTATTTTTTTTTGAAAATTTTATTTTTTTATTTTTTTTTTGAAATTTTTTTGAGAATTTTTTTTTATTTTTTTTTTGAATTTTTTTTTTTGAAAATTTATTTGAAAATTTTTTTGAAATTTTTTTTGAAATTTTTTTTTTCGAAAACTTTTTTGAAATTTTTTTTGAAATTTTTTTTTTGAAAATTTTTTTTTTTTATTTTTTTTTGAAAATTTTTTTTTTTATTTTTTTTTTGAAATTTTTTTGAGAATTTTTTTTAAAATTTTTTTTTTTAATTTTTTTTTTGAATTTTTTTTTTTGAAAATTTTTTTGAAATTTTTTTTGAATTTTTTTTTTTGATTATTTTTTGAAAATTTTTTTTTAAATTTTTTTTTCGAAAATTTTTTGAGAATTTTTTTAAAAATTTTTTTTTTCGAAATTTTTTTTTCAATTTTTTTTTTAAATTTTTTTTTGAAATTTTTTTAAAATTTTTTTTTCATTTTTTTTTTTTTTTTTTTTGAAATTTTTTTTTTTTTTTTGAAAAAATTTTTTTTTATTTTTTTTTTTAAATTTTTTTGATAATTTTTTTTTTTTATTTTTTTTTTATTTTTTTTTTTGAAATTTTTTTGAGAATTTTTTTAAAAATTTTTTTTTGAAATTTTTTTTTTTAATTTTTTTTTTTGGAAATTTTTTTTATTTTTTTTTGTAAATTATTTTTTTTTTGAAAATTTTTTTTTTTCATTTTTTTTTTGAAAAAATTTTTTTTTCATTTTTTTTTGAAATTTTTTTTTTAAATTTTTTTTGAAAAATTTTTTTTTTCATTTTTTTTTTATTTTTTTTTTAAATTTTTTTTTTATTTTTTTTTGAAAATTTTTTTTTTATTTTTTTTTTAAATTTTTTTGAGAATTTTTTTTTTATTTTTTTTTTTGAAAATTTTTTTGAAATTTTTTTTGAAATTTTTTCTTTTTTGATTTTTTTTTGAAATTTTTTTAAAATTTATTTTTCATTTTTTTTTTTTTTTTTTTTTTGAAATTTTTTTTTTTATTTTTTTTTGAAAATTTTTTTTTTATTTTTTTTTTGAAATTTTTTTGAGAATTTTTTTTTAAATTTTTTTTTCGAAATTTTTTTGAGAATTTTTTTAAAATTTTTTTTTTTCGAAATTTTTTTTTCAATTTTTTAAAAATTTTTTTTAAATTTTTTTTTTGAAATTTTTTTTTATTTTTTTTTGAAATTTTTTTTTTTATTTTTTTTTTTGAAATTTTTTTGAGATTTTTTTTTTAAATTTTTTTTTTGAATTTTTTTTTGAAAATTTTTTTGAAATTTTTTTTGAAATTTTTTTTTTCGAAAACTTTTTTGAAATTTTTTTTGAAATTTTTTTTTTGAAAATTTTTTTTTTAAATTTTTTTTTGAAAATTTTTTTTTAATTTTTTTTCCAATTTTTTTTGAGAATTTTTTAAAAATTTTTTTTTCGAATTTTTTTTTTCAATTTTTTTAAAATTTTTTTTTAAATTTTTTTTTGAAATTTTTTTTTTATTTTTTTTTGAAAATTTTTTTTTTTCATTTTTTTTTGAAATTTTTTTGAGAATTTTTTTTTAAATTTTTTTTTTGAATTTTTTTTTTCGAAATTTTTTTTGAAATTTTTTTTTTTGAAATTTTTTTTTTCGAAAACTTTTTTGAAATTTTTTTTTTAAAAATTTTTTTTAATTTTTTTTTTGAAATTTTTTTAAAAATTTTTTTTTTGAATTTTTTTTTTCGAAATTTTTTTTCGAATTTTTTTTAAATTTTTTTTTTGGAAATTTTTTTTTTCGAAATTTTTTTTTGAAAACTTTTTTGAAATTTTTTTTTTGAAATTTTTTTTAAAATTTTTTTTTTCGAAATTTTTTTTAAATTTTTTTTTTGAAAATTTTTTTTTAAATTTTTATTTTTGAAATTTTTTTTTTTATTTTTTTTTTGGAATTTTTTTTTAAAATTTTTTTTGAAAAAATTTTTTTTTTTCATTTTTTTTGAAATTTTTTTTTTTTTTTTGAAAAATTTTTTTTTTCATTTTTTTTGAAAATTTTTTTTTCATTTTTTTTTTGAAAAATTTTTTTTTTCATTTTTTTTTGAAAAATTTTTTATTTATTTTTTTTTTAAATTTTTTTTTTTTATTTTTTTTTTGAAAATTTTTTTGAAAATTTTTTTGAAATTTTTTTTGAAATTTGTTTTTTCGAAAACTTTTTTGAAATTTTTTTTGAAATTTTTTTTTTGAAAATTTTTTTTTTAAAATATTTTTTCGAAAATATTTTTTTTTTATTTTTTTTTGAAATTTTTTTGAGAATTTTTTTTAAAATTTTTTTTTTAATTTTTTTTTTGAATTTTTTTTTTTGAAAATTTTTTTGAAATTTTTTTTGAATTTTTTTTTTGATTATTTTTCGAAATTTTTTTTTCAATTTTTTTAAAAATTTTTTTTTAAATTTTTTTTTGAAATTTTTTTAAAATTTTTTTTTCATTTTTTTTTTTTTTTTTTTTGAAATTTTTTTTTTTTTTTTGAAAAATTTTTTTTTTATTTTTTTTTTTAAATTTTTTTGATAATTTTTTTTTTTTTTTTTTTTTATTTTTTTTTTGAAATTTTTTTGAGAATTTTTTTAAAAATTTTTTTTTGAATTTTTTTTTTTAATTTTTTTTTTTGGAAATTTTTTTTTTATTTTTTTTTGAAAAATTTTTTTTATTTTTTTTTGTAAATTATTTTTTTTTTGAAAAATTTTTTTTTTCATTTTTTTTTTGAAAAAATTTTTTTTTCATTTTTTTTTGAAAATTTTTTTTTAAATTTTTTTTTGAAAAATTTTTTTTTTCATTTTTTTTTTTTTTGAAATTTTTTTTTTATTTTTTTTTGAAAATTTTTTTTTTATTTTTTTTTTAATTTTTTTGAGATTTTTTTTTTAATTTTTTTTTTGAAAATTTTTTTGAAATTTTTTTTGAAATTTTTTTTTTTTTGATTTTTTTTTGAAATTTTTTTAAAATTTATTTTTCATTTTTTTTTTTTTTTTTTGAAATTTTTTTTTTTATTTTTTTTTGAAAATTTTTTTTTTATTTTTTTTTTGAAATTTTTTTGAGAATTTTTTTTTTATTTTTTTTTTGAATTTTTTTTTTTGAAATTTTTTTTTATTTTTTTTTGAAATTTTTTTTTTTATTTTTTTTTTGAAATTTTTTTGAGATTTTTTTTTTAAATTTTTTTTTTGAATTTTTTTTTGAAAATTTTTTTGAAATGTTTTTTGAAATTTTTTTTTTCGAAAACTTTTTTGAAATTTTTTTTGAAATTTTTTTTTGAAAATTTTTTTTTTTTAATTTTTTTTTGAAAATTTTTTTTAAAATTTTTTTTCCAATTTTTTTTGAGAATTTTTTAAAAATTTTTTTTTCGAATTTTTTTTTTCAATTTTTTTAAAATTTTTTTTTAAATTTTTTTTTGAAATTTTTTTTAAATTTTTTTTTGAAAATTTTTTTTTTTTATTTTTTTTTTGAAATTTTTTTGAGAATTTTTTTTAAAATTTTTTTTTTGAATTTTTTTTTTCGAAATTTTTTTTGAAATTTTTTTTTTTGAAATTTTTTTTTTCGAAAACTTTTTTGAAATTTTTTTTTTTTAAATTTTTTTTAATTTTTTTTTTGAAATTTTTTTAAAAATTTTTTTTTTGAATTTTTTTTTTCGAAATTTTTTTTCGAATTTTTTTTAAATTTTTTTTTTGGAAATTTTTTTTTTCGAAATTTTTTTTTGAAAACTTTTTTGAAATTTTGTTTTTGAAATTTTTTTTAAAATTTTTTTTTTCGAAATTTTTTTTAAATTTTTTTTTTGAAAATTTTTTTTTAAATTTTTATTTTTGAAATTTTTTTTTTTATTTTTTTTTTGGAATTTTTTTTTTTAATTTTTTTTGAAAAAAAATTTTTTTTTCATTTTTTTTGAAATTTTTTTTTTTTTTTTGAAAAATTTTTTTTTTCATTTTTTTTGAAAATTTTTTTTTCATTTTTTTTTTGAAAAATTTTTTTTTTCATTTTTTTTTGAAAAATTTTTTATTTATTTTTTTTTTAAATTTTTTTTTTTTATTTTTTTTTGAAAATTTTTTTGAAAATTTTTTTGAAATTTTTTTTGAAATTTGTTTTTTCGAAAACTTTTTTGAAATTTTTTTTGAAATTTTTTTTTTGAAAATTTTTTTTTTTAAATATTTTTTTGAAAATTTTTTTTTTTATTTTTTTTTTGAAATTTTTTTGAGAATTTTTTTTTAAATTTTTTTTTTTAATTTTTTTTTTGAATTTTTTTTTTTGAAAATTTTTTTGAAATTTTTTTTGAATTTTTTTTTTGATTATTTTTCGAAATTTTTTTTTCAATTTTTTTAAAAATTTTTTTTAAAATTTTTTTTTGAAATTTTTTTGAAATTTTTTTAAAATTTTTTTTTCATTTTTTTTTTTTTTTTTTTTGAAATTTTTTTTTTTTTTTGAAAAATTTTTTTTTTATTTTTTTTTTAAATTTTTTTGATAATTTTTTTTTTTTTTTTTTTATTTTTTTTTTTGAAATTTTTTTGAGAATTTTTTAAAAAATTTTTTTTTGAAATTTTTTTTTTAAATTTTTTTTTTTGGAAATTTTTTTTTTTATTTTTTTTTGAAAAAATTTTTTTATTTTTTTTTGTAAATTATTTTTTTTTTGAAAAATTTTTTTTTTCATTTTTTTTTGAAAAAATTTTTTTTTCATTTTTTTTTTTTTTTTTTTTTGAAATTTTTTTTTTTTATTTTTTTTTGAAATTTTTTTTTTTATTTTTTTTTTGAAATTTTTTTGAGAATTTTTTTTTTTATTTTTTTTTGAATTTTTTTTTTTGAAAATTTTCTTGAAATTTTTTTTGAAAATTTTTTTTTTAAATTTTTTTTTGAAAAATTTTTTTTTATTTTTTTTTATTTTTTTTTGAAATTTTTTTTTTATTTTTTTTTGAAAATTTTTTTTTTTATTTTTTTTTCGAATTTTTTTTGAGAATTTTTTTAAAATTTTTTTTTTCGAAATTTTTTTTTCAATTTTTTAAAATTTTTTTTTAAAATTTTTTTTTGAAATTTTTTTTAAATTTTTTTTTCATTTTTTTTTTTATTTTTTTTTGAAATTTTTTTTTTATTTTTTTTGAAATTTTTTTTTTTTATTTTTTTTTTGAAATTTTTTTGAGATTTTTTTTTAAATTTTTTTTTTGAATTTTTTTTTGAAAATTTTTTTGAAATTTTTTTTGAAATTTTTTTTTTCGTAAACTTTTTTGAAATTTTTTTTGAAATTTTTTTTTTGAAAATTTTTTTTTTAAATTTTTTTTGAAAATTTTTTTTTTTAATTTTTTTTCCAATTTTTTTTTGAGAATTTTTTTAAAAATTTTTTTTTCGAAATTTTTTTTTCAATTTTTTTAAAAATTTTTTTTGAAATTTTTTTTTTTATTTTTTTTTTAATTTTTTTTTAATTTTTTTTTTGAATTTTTTTTTTGAAATTTTTTTTGAAATTTTTTTTTGAAATTTTTTTTTTCGAAAACTTTTTTGAAATTTTTTTTTTGAAAATTTTTTTTTTAAATTTTTTTTTGAAAATTTTATTTTTAATTTTTTTTTCGAAATTTTTTTGAGAATTTTTTTAAAAATTTTTTTTTCGAAATTTTTTTTTCAATTTTTTTTAAATTTTTTTTTAAATTTTTTTTGAATTTTTTTTTAAATTTATTTTTCATTTTTTTTTTTTGAAAATTTTTTTTTTTATTTTTTTTTTGAAATTTTTTTGAGAATTTTTTTTTTAATTTTTTTTTTGAAATTTTTTTAAAAATTTTTTTTTTGAATTTTTTTTTTCGAAATTTTTTTTCGAATTTTTTTTAAATTTTTTTTTTGGAAATTTTTTTTTTCGAAATTTTTTTTTGAAAACTTTTTTGAAATTTTGTTTTTGAAATTTTTTTTAAAATTTTTTTTTTCGAAATTTTTTTTAAATTTTTTTTTTGAAAATTTTTTTTTAAATTTTTATTTTTGAAATTTTTTTTTTTATTTTTTTTTTGGAATTTTTTTTTTTAATTTTTTTTGAAAAAAAATTTTTTTTTCATTTTTTTTGAAATTTTTTTTTTTTTTTTGAAAAATTTTTTTTTTCATTTTTTTTGAAAATTTTTTTTTCATTTTTTTTTTGAAAAATTTTTTTTTTTCATTTTTTTTTGAAAAATTTTTTATTTATTTTTTTTTTAAATTTTTTTTTTTTATTTTTTTTTGAAAATTTTTTTGAAAATTTTTTTGAAATTTTTTTTGAAATTTGTTTTTTCGAAAACTTTTTTGAAATTTTTTTTGAAATTTTTTTTTTGAAAATTTTTTTTTTTAAATATTTTTTTGAAAATTTTTTTTTTTATTTTTTTTTTGAAATTTTTTTGAGAATTTTTTTTTAAATTTTTTTTTTTAATTTTTTTTTTGAATTTTTTTTTTTGAAAATTTTTTTGAAATTTTTTTTGAATTTTTTTTTTGATTATTTTTCGAAATTTTTTTTTCAATTTTTTTAAAAATTTTTTTTTAAATTTTTTTTTGAAATTTTTTTGAAATTTTTTTAAAATTTTTTTTTCATTTTTTTTTTTTTTTTTTTTGAAATTTTTTTTTTTTTTTGAAAAATTTTTTTTTTATTTTTTTTTTTAAATTTTTTTGATAATTTTTTTTTTTTTTTTTTTTTTTTTTTTGAAATTTTTTTGAGAATTTTTTTAAAAATTTTTTTTTGAAATTTTTTTTTTAAATTTTTTTTTTTGGAAATTTTTTTTTTTATTTTTTTTTGAAAAAATTTTTTTATTTTTTTTTGTAAATTATTTTTTTTTTGAAAAATTTTTTTTTTCATTTTTTTTTGAAAAAATTTTTTTTTCATTTTTTTTTTTTTTTTTTTTTGAAATTTTTTTTTTTTATTTTTTTTTGAAATTTTTTTTTTTATTTTTTTTTTGAAATTTTTTTGAGAATTTTTTTTTTTATTTTTTTTTGAATTTTTTTTTTTGAAAATTTTCTTGAAATTTTTTTTGAAAATTTTTTTTTTAAATTTTTTTTTGAAAAATTTTTTTTTATTTTTTTTTATTTTTTTTTGAAATTTTTTTTTTATTTTTTTTTGAAAATTTTTTTTTTTATTTTTTTTTCGAATTTTTTTTGAGAATTTTTTTAAAATTTTTTTTTTCGAAATTTTTTTTTCAATTTTTTAAAATTTTTTTTTAAAATTTTTTTTTGAAATTTTTTTTAAATTTTTTTTTCATTTTTTTTTTTATTTTTTTTTGAAATTTTTTTTTTATTTTTTTTGAAATTTTTTTTTTTTATTTTTTTTTTGAAATTTTTTTGAGATTTTTTTTTTTAATTTTTTTTTTGAATTTTTTTTTGAAAATTTTTTTGAAATTTTTTTTGAAATTTTTTTTTTCGTAAACTTTTTTGAAATTTTTTTTGAAATTTTTTTTTTGAAAATTTTTTTTTTAAATTTTTTTTGAAAATTTTTTTTTTAATTTTTTTTCCAATTTTTTTTTGAGAATTTTTTTAAAAATTTTTTTTTCGAAATTTTTTTTTCAATTTTTTTAAAAATTTTTTTTGAAATTTTTTTTTTTATTTTTTTTTTAATTTTTTTTTAATTTTTTTTTTGAATTTTTTTTTTGAAATTTTTTTTGAAATTTTTTTTTGAAATTTTTTTTTTCGAAAACTTTTTTGAAATTTTTTTTTTGAAAATTTTTTTTTTTAATTTTTTTTTGAAAATTTTATTTTTAATTTTTTTTTCGAAATTTTTTTGAGAATTTTTTTAAAAATTTTTTTTTCGAAATTTTTTTTTCAATTTTTTTTAAATTTTTTTTTAAATTTTTTTTGAATTTTTTTTTAAATTTATTTTTCATTTTTTTTTTTTTGAAAATTTTTTTTTTTATTTTTTTTTTGAAATTTTTTTGAGAATTTTTTTTTTATTTTTTTGAGAATTTTTTTTTTTGAAAATTTTTTTGAAATTTTTTTTGAATTTTTTTTTTGATTATTTTTCGAAATTTTTTTTTCAATTTTTTTAAAAATTTTTTTTTAAATTTTTTTTTGAAATTTTTTTAAAATTTTTTTTTCATTTTTTTTTTTTTTTTTTTTGAAATTTTTTTTTTTTTTTTGAAAAATTTTTTTTTTATTTTTTTTTTTAAATTTTTTTGATAATTTTTTTTTTTTTTTTTTTTTATTTTTTTTTTGAAATTTTTTTGAGAATTTTTTTAAAAATTTTTTTTTGAATTTTTTTTTTTAATTTTTTTTTTTGGAAATTTTTTTTTTATTTTTTTTTGAAAAATTTTTTTTATTTTTTTTTGTAAATTATTTTTTTTTTGAAAAATTTTTTTTTTCATTTTTTTTTTGAAAAAATTTTTTTTTCATTTTTTTTTGAAAATTTTTTTTTAAATTTTTTTTTGAAAAATTTTTTTTTTCATTTTTTTTTTTTTTGAAATTTTTTTTTTATTTTTTTTTGAAAATTTTTTTTTTATTTTTTTTTTAATTTTTTTGAGATTTTTTTTTTAATTTTTTTTTTGAAAATTTTTTTGAAATTTTTTTTGAAATTTTTTTTTTTTTGATTTTTTTTTGAAATTTTTTTAAAATTTATTTTTCATTTTTTTTTTTTTTTTTTGAAATTTTTTTTTTTATTTTTTTTTGAAAATTTTTTTTTTATTTTTTTTTTGAAATTTTTTTGAGAATTTTTTTTTTATTTTTTTTTTGAATTTTTTTTTTTGAAATTTTTTTTTATTTTTTTTTGAAATTTTTTTTTTTATTTTTTTTTTGAAATTTTTTTGAGATTTTTTTTTTAAATTTTTTTTTTGAATTTTTTTTTGAAAATTTTTTTGAAATGTTTTTTGAAATTTTTTTTTTCGAAAACTTTTTTGAAATTTTTTTTGAAATTTTTTTTTGAAAATTTTTTTTTTTTAATTTTTTTTTGAAAATTTTTTTTAAAATTTTTTTTCCAATTTTTTTTGAGAATTTTTTAAAAATTTTTTTTTCGAATTTTTTTTTTCAATTTTTTTAAAATTTTTTTTTAAATTTTTT
Organism: Chrysolina oricalcia; assembly: GCA_944452925.2. Classification (NCBI taxonomy): domain Eukaryota; kingdom Metazoa; phylum Arthropoda; class Insecta; order Coleoptera; family Chrysomelidae; genus Chrysolina; species Chrysolina oricalcia. Next base: position 33,400,484 of record OX101819.2, read on the forward strand.
TTTGAAATTTTTTTTAAATTTTTTTTTGAAAATTTTTTTTTTTTATTTTTTTTTTGAAATTTTTTTGAGAATTTTTTTTAAAATTTTTTTTTTGAATTTTTTTTTTCGAAATTTTTTTTGAAATTTTTTTTTTTGAAATTTTTTTTTTCGAAAACTTTTTTGAAATTTTTTTTTTTAAAATTTTTTTTAATTTTTTTTTTGAAATTTTTTTAAAAATTTTTTTTTTGAATTTTTTTTTTCGAAATTTTTTTTCGAATTTTTTTTAAATTTTTTTTTTGGAAATTTTTTTTTTCGAAATTTTTTTTTGAAAACTTTTTTGAAATTTTGTTTTTGAAATTTTTTTTAAAATTTTTTTTTTCGAAATTTTTTTTAAATTTTTTTTTTGAAAATTTTTTTTTAAATTTTTATTTTTGAAATTTTTTTTTTTATTTTTTTTTTGGAATTTTTTTTTTTAATTTTTTTTGAAAAAAAATTTTTTTTTCATTTTTTTTGAAATTTTTTTTTTTTTTTTGAAAAATTTTTTTTTTCATTTTTTTTGAAAATTTTTTTTTCATTTTTTTTTTGAAAAATTTTTTTTTTCATTTTTTTTTGAAAAATTTTTTATTTATTTTTTTTTTAAATTTTTTTTTTTTATTTTTTTTTGAAAATTTTTTTGAAAATTTTTTTGAAATTTTTTTTGAAATTTGTTTTTTCGAAAACTTTTTTGAAATTTTTTTTGAAATTTTTTTTTTGAAAATTTTTTTTTTTAAATATTTTTTTGAAAATTTTTTTTTTTATTTTTTTTTTGAAATTTTTTTGAGAATTTTTTTTTAAATTTTTTTTTTTAATTTTTTTTTTGAATTTTTTTTTTTGAAAATTTTTTTGAAATTTTTTTTGAATTTTTTTTTTGATTATTTTTCGAAATTTTTTTTTCAATTTTTTTAAAAATTTTTTTTAAAATTTTTTTTTGAAATTTTTTTGAAATTTTTTTAAAATTTTTTTTTCATTTTTTTTTTTTTTTTTTTTGAAATTTTTTTTTTTTTTTGAAAAATTTTTTTTTTATTTTTTTTTTAAATTTTTTTGATAATTTTTTTTTTTTTTTTTTTATTTTTTTTTTTGAAATTTTTTTGAGAATTTTTTAAAAAATTTTTTTTTGAAATTTTTTTTTTAAATTTTTTTTTTTGGAAATTTTTTTTTTTATTTTTTTTTGAAAAAATTTTTTTATTTTTTTTTGTAAATTATTTTTTTTTTGAAAAATTTTTTTTTTCATTTTTTTTTGAAAAAATTTTTTTTTCATTTTTTTTTTTTTTTTTTTTTGAAATTTTTTTTTTTTATTTTTTTTTGAAATTTTTTTTTTTATTTTTTTTTTGAAATTTTTTTGAGAATTTTTTTTTTTATTTTTTTTTGAATTTTTTTTTTTGAAAATTTTCTTGAAATTTTTTTTGAAAATTTTTTTTTTAAATTTTTTTTTGAAAAATTTTTTTTTATTTTTTTTTATTTTTTTTTGAAATTTTTTTTTTATTTTTTTTTGAAAATTTTTTTTTTTATTTTTTTTTCGAATTTTTTTTGAGAATTTTTTTAAAATTTTTTTTTTCGAAATTTTTTTTTCAATTTTTTAAAATTTTTTTTTAAAATTTTTTTTTGAAATTTTTTTTAAATTTTTTTTTCATTTTTTTTTTTATTTTTTTTTGAAATTTTTTTTTTATTTTTTTTGAAATTTTTTTTTTTTATTTTTTTTTTGAAATTTTTTTGAGATTTTTTTTTAAATTTTTTTTTTGAATTTTTTTTTGAAAATTTTTTTGAAATTTTTTTTGAAATTTTTTTTTTCGTAAACTTTTTTGAAATTTTTTTTGAAATTTTTTTTTTGAAAATTTTTTTTTTAAATTTTTTTTGAAAATTTTTTTTTTTAATTTTTTTTCCAATTTTTTTTTGAGAATTTTTTTAAAAATTTTTTTTTCGAAATTTTTTTTTCAATTTTTTTAAAAATTTTTTTTGAAATTTTTTTTTTTATTTTTTTTTTAATTTTTTTTTAATTTTTTTTTTGAATTTTTTTTTTGAAATTTTTTTTGAAATTTTTTTTTGAAATTTTTTTTTTCGAAAACTTTTTTGAAATTTTTTTTTTGAAAATTTTTTTTTTAAATTTTTTTTTGAAAATTTTATTTTTAATTTTTTTTTCGAAATTTTTTTGAGAATTTTTTTAAAAATTTTTTTTTCGAAATTTTTTTTTCAATTTTTTTTAAATTTTTTTTTAAATTTTTTTTGAATTTTTTTTTAAATTTATTTTTCATTTTTTTTTTTTGAAAATTTTTTTTTTTATTTTTTTTTTGAAATTTTTTTGAGAATTTTTTTTTTAATTTTTTTTTTGAAATTTTTTTAAAAATTTTTTTTTTGAATTTTTTTTTTCGAAATTTTTTTTCGAATTTTTTTTAAATTTTTTTTTTGGAAATTTTTTTTTTCGAAATTTTTTTTTGAAAACTTTTTTGAAATTTTGTTTTTGAAATTTTTTTTAAAATTTTTTTTTTCGAAATTTTTTTTAAATTTTTTTTTTGAAAATTTTTTTTTAAATTTTTATTTTTGAAATTTTTTTTTTTATTTTTTTTTTGGAATTTTTTTTTTTAATTTTTTTTGAAAAAAAATTTTTTTTTCATTTTTTTTGAAATTTTTTTTTTTTTTTTGAAAAATTTTTTTTTTCATTTTTTTTGAAAATTTTTTTTTCATTTTTTTTTTGAAAAATTTTTTTTTTTCATTTTTTTTTGAAAAATTTTTTATTTATTTTTTTTTTAAATTTTTTTTTTTTATTTTTTTTTGAAAATTTTTTTGAAAATTTTTTTGAAATTTTTTTTGAAATTTGTTTTTTCGAAAACTTTTTTGAAATTTTTTTTGAAATTTTTTTTTTGAAAATTTTTTTTTTTAAATATTTTTTTGAAAATTTTTTTTTTTATTTTTTTTTTGAAATTTTTTTGAGAATTTTTTTTTAAATTTTTTTTTTTAATTTTTTTTTTGAATTTTTTTTTTTGAAAATTTTTTTGAAATTTTTTTTGAATTTTTTTTTTGATTATTTTTCGAAATTTTTTTTTCAATTTTTTTAAAAATTTTTTTTTAAATTTTTTTTTGAAATTTTTTTGAAATTTTTTTAAAATTTTTTTTTCATTTTTTTTTTTTTTTTTTTTGAAATTTTTTTTTTTTTTTGAAAAATTTTTTTTTTATTTTTTTTTTTAAATTTTTTTGATAATTTTTTTTTTTTTTTTTTTATTTTTTTTTTGAAATTTTTTTGAGAATTTTTTTAAAAATTTTTTTTTGAAATTTTTTTTTTAAATTTTTTTTTTTGGAAATTTTTTTTTTTATTTTTTTTTGAAAAAATTTTTTTATTTTTTTTTGTAAATTATTTTTTTTTTGAAAAATTTTTTTTTTCATTTTTTTTTGAAAAAATTTTTTTTTCATTTTTTTTTTTTTTTTTTTTTGAAATTTTTTTTTTTTATTTTTTTTTGAAATTTTTTTTTTTATTTTTTTTTTGAAATTTTTTTGAGAATTTTTTTTTTTATTTTTTTTTGAATTTTTTTTTTTGAAAATTTTCTTGAAATTTTTTTTGAAAATTTTTTTTTTAAATTTTTTTTTGAAAAATTTTTTTTTATTTTTTTTTATTTTTTTTTGAAATTTTTTTTTTATTTTTTTTTGAAAATTTTTTTTTTTATTTTTTTTTCGAATTTTTTTTGAGAATTTTTTTAAAATTTTTTTTTTCGAAATTTTTTTTTCAATTTTTTAAAATTTTTTTTTAAAATTTTTTTTTGAAATTTTTTTTAAATTTTTTTTTCATTTTTTTTTTTATTTTTTTTTGAAATTTTTTTTTTATTTTTTTTGAAATTTTTTTTTTTTATTTTTTTTTTGAAATTTTTTTGAGATTTTTTTTTTTAATTTTTTTTTTGAATTTTTTTTTGAAAATTTTTTTGAAATTTTTTTTGAAATTTTTTTTTTCGTAAACTTTTTTGAAATTTTTTTTGAAATTTTTTTTTTGAAAATTTTTTTTTTAAATTTTTTTTGAAAATTTTTTTTTTTAATTTTTTTTCCAATTTTTTTTTGAGAATTTTTTTAAAAATTTTTTTTTCGAAATTTTTTTTTCAATTTTTTTAAAAATTTTTTTTGAAATTTTTTTTTTTATTTTTTTTTTAATTTTTTTTTAATTTTTTTTTTGAATTTTTTTTTTGAAATTTTTTTTGAAATTTTTTTTTGAAATTTTTTTTTTCGAAAACTTTTTTGAAATTTTTTTTTTGAAAATTTTTTTTTTTAATTTTTTTTTGAAAATTTTATTTTTAATTTTTTTTTCGAAATTTTTTTGAGAATTTTTTTAAAAATTTTTTTTTCGAAATTTTTTTTTCAATTTTTTTTAAATTTTTTTTTAAATTTTTTTTGAATTTTTTTTTAAATTTATTTTTCATTTTTTTTTTTTTGAAAATTTTTTTTTTTATTTTTTTTTTGAAATTTTTTTGAGAATTTTTTTTTTATTTTTTTGAGAATTTTTTTTTTTGAAAATTTTTTTGAAATTTTTTTTGAAATTTTTTTTTTTGATTATTTTTTGAAATTTTTTTTTAAATTTTTTTTTCGAAATTTTTTTTTCAATTTTTTTAAAAATTTTTTTTAAATTTTTTTTTGAAATTTTTTTTAAATAAACATTTTTTTTTTGAATTTTTTTTGAATTTTTTTTTTATTTTTTTTTGAAATTTTTTTTTTTATTTTTTCTTTTGAAATTTTTTTTTCGAAATTTTTTTTTCAATTTTTTTTAAAATTTTTTTTTAAATTTATTTTTAATTTTTTTTTTTTAATTTTTTTTGAATTTTTTTTTTTATTTTTTTTTGAAAATTTTTTTTTTATTTTTTTTTTGAAATTTTTTTTTCGAAATTTTTTTTCAATTTTTTTAAAAATTTTTTTTGATTTTTTTTGAAATTTTTTTTAAATTTATTTTTTTTTAAATTTTTTTTTTTGGAAATTTTTTTTTTTATTTTTTTTTGAAAAATTTTTTTTATTTTTTTTTGAAATTTTTTTTTTTTTTGAAAAATTTTTTTTTTCATTTTTTTTTTGAAAAATTTTTTTTTTCATTTTTTTTTGAAAAATTTTTTTTTTAATTTTTTTTTGAAAAATTTTTTTTTTATTTTTTTCATTTTTTTTTGAAATTTTTTTTTTTATTTTTTTTTGAAAATTTTTTTTTTGAAATTTTTTTGAGAATTTTTTTTTTATTTTTTTTTTGAAAATTTTTTTGAAATTTTTTTTGAATTTTTTTTTTTTGATTTTTTTTTGAATTTTTTTTTAATTTTTTTTTCGAAATTTTTTTGAGAATTTTTTAAAATTTTTTTTTGAAAATTTTTTTGAAATTTTTTTTTGAAATTTTTTTTTTGAAAATTTTTTTTTTTTATTTTTTTTTGAAAATTTTATTTTTAATTTTTTTTTCGAATTTTTTTTGAGAATTTTTTTAAAAATTTTTTTTTCGAAATTTTTTTTTCAATTTTTTTAAAATTTTTTTTAAAATTTTTTTTTGAAATTTTTTTTTTTATTTTTTTTTGAAAATTTTTTTTTTATTTTTTTTTTTGAAATTTTTTTGAGAATTTTTTTTTTTAATTTTTTTTTTGAATTTTTTTTTTGAAATTTTTTTTAAATTTTTTTTTTTAATTTTTTTTTTGAAAATTTTTTTTTCATTTTTTTTTGAAAATTTTTTTTTTCATTTTTTTTTGAAATTTTTTTTTTATTTTTATTTTTGAAATTTTTTTGAGAATTTTTTTTAAAATTTTTTTTAAATTTTTTTTTTGAATTTTTTTTTTGATTTTTTTTTTGATTATTTTTTGAAAAATTTTTTTTTAATTTTTTTTTCGAAATTTTTTTGAGAATTTTTTTAAAAATTTTTTTTTCGAATTTTTTTTTTCAATTTTTTTAAAAATTTTTTTTAAATTTTTTTTTGAAATTTTTTTTAAATTTATTTTTCATTTTTTTTTTTTTTTTTTGAAATTTTTTTTTTATTTTTTTTTGAAAATTTTTTTTTTATTTTTTTTTTAAATTTTTTTTTCGAAATTTTTTTTTCAATTTTTTTAAAATTTTTTTTTTGATTTTTTTTTGAAATTTTTTTTAAATTTATTTTTTTTGAAATTTTTTTTTATTTTTTTTTGAAAAATTTTTTTTTTATTTTTTTTTTTGAAATTTTTTTGATAATTTTTTTTAAAATTTTTTTTTTTCATTTTTTTTTGAAATTTTTTTGAGAATTTTTTTTAAATTTTTTTTTTTTAATTTTTTTTTTGAATTTTTTTTTTCGAAATTTTTTTTTCAATTTTTTTAAAATTTTTTTTTGAAATTTTTTTAAAATTTTTTTTTCATTCTTTTTTTTTTTTTTGAATTTTTTTAAATTTTTTTTTGAAAATTTTTTTTTTTATTTTTTTTTTAAATTTTTTTGAGAATTTTTTTTTTTATTTTTTTTTTTTTTTTTTTGAAATTTTTTTGAGAATTTTTTTAAAAATTTTTTTTTGAAATTTTTTTTTTGAAATTTTTTTTAAATTTTTTTTTTGGAAATTTTTTTTTTTATTTTTTTTTGAAAATTTTTTTTTATTTTTTTTTGAAAATTATTTTTTTTTTGAAAAATTTTTTTTTTCATTTTTTTTTTGAAAAATTTTTTTTTTCATTTTTTTTTTGAAAATTTTTTTAAAAAATTTTTTTTTGAAAATTTTTTTTTTTATTTTTTTTTTATTTTTTTTTGAAATTTTTTTTTTTATTTTTTTTTGAAAATTTTTTTTTTTATTTTTTTTTTGAAATTTTTTTGAGATTTTTTTTTTTATTTTTTTTTTTGAAAATTTTTTTGAAATTTTTTTTGAAATTTTTTTTTTTTTTGATTTTTTTTTGAAATTTTTTTGTTTTTTATTTTTTTTTCGAAATTTTTTTGAGAATTTTTTTAAAATTTTTTTTTTCGAAATTTTTTTTTCAATTTTTTAAAAATTTTTTTTAAAATTTTTTTTTGAAATTTTTTTTAAATTTTTTTTTCATTTTTTTTTTATTTTTTTTTGAAATTTTTTTTTTATTTTTTTTTGAAATTTTTTTTTTTTATTTTTTTTTGAAATTTTTTTGAGAATTTTTTTAAAAATTTTTTTTTTATTTTTTTTTTGAAATTTTTAAATTTTTTTTTTGGAATTTTTTTTTTATTTTTTTTTGAAAAATTTTTTTTATTTTTTTTTGAAAATTTTTTTTTTCATTTTTTTTTTGAAAATTTTTTTTTAAAATTTTTTTTTGAAAAATTTTTTTTTTATTTTTTTTTTATTTTTTTTTGAATTTTTTTTTTATTTTTTTTTGAAAATTTTTTTTTTATTTTTTTTTGAATTTTTTTTGAGAATTTTTTTTTAATTTTTTTTTTGAAAATTTTTTTGAAAATTTTTTTGAATTTTTTTTTTTTTTTGATTTTTTTTTGAAAATTTTTTTTTTATTTTTTTTTCGAAATTTTTTTGAGAATTTTTTTAAAATTTTTTTTTTTCGAAATTTTTTTTTCAATTTTTTAAAAAAATTTTTTTAAATTTTTTTTTGAAATTTTTTTTAAATTTTTTTTTCATTTTTTTTTAATTTTTTTTTGAAATTTTTTTTTTTATTTTTTTTTGAAATTTTTTTTTTTTTATTTTTTTTTTGAAATTTTTTTGAGATTTTTTTTTTAAATTTTTTTTTTGAATTTTTTTTTGAAAATTTTTTTGAAATTTTTTTTGAAATTTTTTTTTCGAAATTTTTTTTTCAATTTTTTAAAAAATTTTTTTTTTGATTTTTTTTTGAAATTTTTTTTAAATTTATTTTTTTTTAAATTTTTTTTTATTTTTTTTTAAAAAATTTTTTTTTTATTTTTTTTTTGAAATTTTTTTTAAAATTTTTTCATTTTTTTTTGAAATTTTTTTTTTCTTTTTTTTTTGAAATTTTTTTGAGAATTTTTTTTAAAATTTTTTTTTAAATTTTTTTTTTGAATTTTTTTTTTCGAAATTTTTTTTTCAATTTTTTTAAAATTTTTTTTTGAAATTTTTTTAAAATTTTTTTTTCATTCTTTTTTTTTTTTTTTTTTTTGAAATTTTTTTTAAAATTTTTTTTTGAAAAATTTTTTTTTTATTTTTTTTTTAAATTTTTTTGAGAATTTTTTTTTTTATTTTTTTTTTGAAATTTTTTTGAGAAATTTTTTAAAAATTTTTTTTTGAAATTTTTTTTTTGAAATTTTTTTTAAATTTTTTTTTTGGAAATTTTTTTTTTTATTTTTTTTTGAAAAATTTTTTTTATTTTTTTTTTGAAAATTATTTTTTTTTTGAAAAATTTTTTTTTTAATTTTTTTTTTGAAAAATTTTTTTTTTCATTTTTTTTTTGAAAATTTTTTTAAAAAATTTTTTTTTGAAAAATTTTTTTTTTATTTTTTTTTTATTTTTTTTTGAAATTTTTTTTTTATTTTTTTTTGAAAATTTTTTTTTTTATTTTTTTTTTGAAATTTTTTTGAGAATTTTTTTTTTATTTTTTTTTTTTGAAAATTTTTTTGAATTTTTTTTTGAAATTTTTTTTTTTTTTTGATTTTTTTTTTGAAATTTTTTTTTTTTTTTTTTGAAAAATTTTTTTTTTCATTTTTTTTGAAAATTTTTTTTTCATTTTTTTTTTGAAAAATTTTTTTTTTCATTTTTTTTTGAAAAATTTTTTATTTATTTTTTTTTAATTTTTTTTTTTTTATTTTTTTTTGAAAATTTTATTTTTTTATTTTTTTTTTTGAAATTTTTTTGAGAATTTTTTTTTATTTTTTTTTGAATTTTTTTTTGAAAATTTTTTTGAAAATTTTTTTGAAATTTTTTTTGAAATTTTTTTTTTCGAAAAGTTTTTTGAAATTTTTTTTGAAATTTTTTTTTTGAAAATTTTTTTTTTAAATATTTTTTTGAAAATTTTTTTTTTTTATTTTTTTTTTGAAATTTTTTTGAGAATTTTTTTTAAAATTTTTTTTTTAAATTTTTTTTTTGAATTTTTTTTTTTGAAAATTTTTTTGAAATTTTTTTTGAATTTTTTTTTTGATTATTTTTCGAAATTTTTTTTTCAATTTTTTTAAAAATTTTTTTTAAAATTTTTTTTTGAAATTTTTTTAAAATTTTTTTTTCATTTTTTTTTTTTTTTTTTTTTTGAAATTTTTTTTTTTTTTTGAAAAATTTTTTTTTTATTTTTTTTTTTAAATTTTTTTGATAATTTTTTTTTTATTTTTTTTTTATTTTTTTTTTTGAAATTTTTTTGAGAATTTTTTTAAAAATTTTTTTTTTAATTTTTTTTTTTAAATTTTTTTTTTTGGAAATTTTTTTTTTTATTTTTTTTTGAAAAATTTTTTTTATTTTTTTTTGTAAATTATTTTTTTTTTGAAAATTTTTTTTTTTCATTTTTTTTTGAAAAAATTTTTTTTTCATTTTTTTTTGAAAATTTTTTTTTAAAATTTTTTTTTGAAAAATTTTTTTTTTATTTTTTTTTTTTTTTTAATTTTTTTTTTAATTTTTTTTTGAAAATTTTTTTTTTATTTTTTTTTTAATTTTTTTGAGATTTTTTTTTTTATTTTTTTTTTGAAAATTTTTTTGAAATTTTTTTTGAAATTTTTTTTTTTTTGATTTTTTTTTGAAATTTTTTTAAAATTTATTTTTCATTTTTTTTTTTTTTTTTTTTTGAAATTTTTTTTTTTTATTTTTTTTTGAAAATTTTTTTTTTATTTTTTTTTTGAAATTTTTTTGAGAATTTTTTTTTTTTTTTTTTTTGAATTTTTTTTTTTGAAAATTTTCTTGAAATTTTTTTTGAAAATTTTTTTTTTAAATTTTTTTTTATTTTTTTTTATTTTTTTTTGAAATTTTTTTTTTATTTTTTTTTGAAAATTTTTTTTTTTATTTTTTTTTCGAATTTTTTTTGAGAATTTTTTTAAAATTTTTTTTTTCGAAATTTTTTTTTCAATTTTTTAAAATTTTTTTTTAAAATTTTTTTTTGAAATTTTTTTAAAATTTTTTTTTCATTTTTTTTTTTATTTTTTTTTGAAATTTTTTTTTTATTTTTTTTGAAATTTTTTTTTTTTATTTTTTTTTTGAAATTTTTTTGAGATTTTTTTTTTTTAATTTTTTTTTTGAATTTTTTTTTGAAAATTTTTTTGAAATTTTTTTTGAAATTTTTTTTTTCGTAAACTTTTTTGAAATTTTTTTTGAAATTTTTTTTTTGAAAATTTTTTTTTTTAATTTTTTTTGAAAATTTTTTTTTTAAATTTTTTTTCCATTTTTTTTTTGAGAATTTTTTTAAAAATTTTTTTTTCGAAATTTTTTTTTCAATTTTTTTAAAAATTTTTTTTGAAATTTTTTTTTTTATTTTTTTTTAAAATTTTTTTTTTAATTTTTTTTTTGAATTTTTTTTTTGAAATTTTTTTTGAATTTTTTTTTTTGAAAATTTTTTTTTTTAATTTTTTTTTGAAAATTTTATTTTTAATTTTTTTTTCGAAATTTTTTTGAGAATTTTTTTAAAAATTTTTTTTTCGAAATTTTTTTTTCAATTTTTTTTAAATTTTTTTTTTAATTTTTTTTGAATTTTTTTTTAAATTTATTTTTCTTTTTTTTTTTTTATTTTTTTTTTGAAATTTTTTTGATAATTTTTTTTTTTTTTTTTTTTATTTTTTTTTTTGAAATTTTTTTGAGAATTTTTTTTAAAATTTTTTTTTTTAATTTTTTTTTTTAATTTTTTTTTTTGAAAATTTTTTTTTCATTTTTTTTTTATTTTTTTTTGAAATTTTTTTTTTTATTTTTTTTTGAAATTTTTTTTTTTTTATTTTTTTTTTGAAATTTTTTTGAGATTTTTTTTTTTAATTTTTTTTTTGAATTTTTTTTTGAAAATTTTTTTGAAATTTTTTTTGAAATTTTTTTTTCGAAATTTTTTTTTCAATTTTTAAAAAATTTTTTTTTTTGATTTTTTTTTGAAATTTTTTTTAAATTTATTTTTTTTGAAATTTTTTTTTATTTTTTTTTTGGAAATTTTTTTTTTTATTTTTTTTTGAAAAATTTTTTTTATTTTTTTTTTGAAAATTATTTTTTTTTTGAAAAATTTTTTTTTTCATTTTTTTTTTGAAAAATTTTTTTTTTCATTTTTTTTTTGAAAATTTTTTTAAAAAATTTTTTTTTGAAAAATTTTTTTTTTATTTTTTTTTTATTTTTTTTTGAAATTTTTTTTTTTATTTTTTTTTGAAAATTTTTTTTTTTATTTTTTTTTTGAAATTTTTTTGAGAATTTTTTTTTTATTTTTTTTTTTTGAAAATTTTTTTGAATTTTTTTTTGAAATTTTTTTTTTTTTTTGATTTTTTTTTGAAATTTTTTTTTTTTTTTTTTGAAAAATTTTTTTTTTCATTTTTTTTGAAAATTTTTTTTTCATTTTTTTTTTGAAAAATTTTTTTTTTCATTTTTTTTTGAAAAATTTTTTATTTATTTTTTTTTAATTTTTTTTTTTTTATTTTTTTTTGAAAATTTTATTTTTTTATTTTTTTTTTGAAATTTTTTTGAGAATTTTTTTTTATTTTTTTTTGAATTTTTTTTTTGAAAATTTTTTTGAAAATTTTTTTGAAATTTTTTTTGAAATTTTTTTTTTCGAAAACTTTTTTGAAATTTTTTTTGAAATTTTTTTTTTGAAAATTTTTTTTTTAAATATTTTTTTGAAAATTTTTTTTTTTTATTTTTTTTTTGAAATTTTTTTGAGAATTTTTTTTAAAATTTTTTTTTTTAATTTTTTTTTTGAATTTTTTTTTTTGAAAATTTTTTTGAAATTTTTTTTGAATTTTTTTTTTGATTATTTTTCGAAATTTTTTTTTCAATTTTTTTAAAAATTTTTTTTAAAATTTTTTTTTGAAATTTTTTTAAAATTTTTTTTTCATTTTTTTTTTTTTTTTTTTTGAATTTTTTTTTTTTTTTTGAAAAATTTTTTTTTTATTTTTTTTTTTAAATTTTTTTGATAATTTTTTTTTTTATTTTTTTTTATTTTTTTTTTTGAAATTTTTTTGAGAATTTTTTTAAAAATTTTTTTTTGAAATTTTTTTTTTAAATTTTTTTTTTTGGAAATTTTTTTTTTTATTTTTTTTTGAAAAATTTTTTTTATTTTTTTTTGTAAATTATTTTTTTTTTTGAAAATTTTTTTTTTTCATTTTTTTTTGAAAAAATTTTTTTTTCATTTTTTTTTGAAAATTTTTTTTTAAAATTTTTTTTTGAAAAATTTTTTTTTTTATTTTTTTTTTTTTTTAAATTTTTTTTTAATTTTTTTTTGAAAATTTTTTTTTTATTTTTTTTTTTAATTTTTTTGAGATTTTTTTTTTTATTTTTTTTTTGAAAATTTTTTTGAAATTTTTTTTGAAATTTTTTTTTTTTTGATTTTTTTTTGAAATTTTTTTAAAATTTATTTTTCATTTTTTTTTTTTTTTTTTTTTTGAAATTTTTTTTTTTAATTTTTTTTTGAAAATTTTTTTTTTATTTTTTTTTTGAAATTTTTTTGAGAATTTTTTTTTTTTTTTTTTTTTGAATTTTTTTTTTGAAAATTTTCTTGAAATTTTTTTTGAAAATTTTTTTTTTTAATTTTTTTTTGAAAAATTTTTTTTTATTTTTTTTTGAAATTTTTTTTTTATTTTTTTTTGAAAATTTTTTTTTTTATTTTTTTTTCGAATTTTTTTTGAGAATTTTTTTAAAATTTTTTTTTTCGAAATTTTTTTTTCAATTTTTTAAAATTTTTTTTTAAAATTTTTTTTTGAAATTTTTTTAAAATTTTTTTTTCATTTTTTTTTTTATTTTTTTTTGAAATTTTTTTTTTATTTTTTTTGAAATTTTTTTTTTTTATTTTTTTTTTGAAATTTTTTTGAGAATTTTTTTAAAATTTTTTTTTTCGAAATTTTTTTTTCAATTTTTTAAAATTTTTTTTTAAAATTTTTTTTTGAAATTTTTTTAAAATTTTTTTTTCATTTTTTTTTTTATTTTTTTTTTTATTTTTTTTTTAATTTTTTTGAGATTTTTTTTTTATTTTTTTTTTGAAAATTTTTTTGAAATTTTTTTTGAAATTTTTTTTTTTTGATTTTTTTTTGTAATTTTTTTAAAATTTATTTTTCATTTTTTTTTTTTTTTTTTTTTTGAAATTTTTTTTTTTTATTTTTTTTTGAAAATTTTTTTTTTATTTTTTTTTTGAAATTTTTTTGAGAATTTTTTTTTTTTTTTTTTTTGAATTTTTTTTTTTGAAAATTTTCTTGAAATTTTTTTTGAAAATTTTTTTTAAAATTTTTTTTAAATTTTTTTTTTGAATTTTTTTTTTGATTTTTTTTTTGATTATTTTTTGAAAAATTTTTTTTTAATTTTTTTTTCGAAATTTTTTTGAGAATTTTTTTAAAAATTTTTTTTTCGAATTTTTTTTTTCAATTTTTTTAAAAATTTTTTTTAAATTTTTTTTTGAAATTTTTTTTAAATTTATTTTTCATTTTTTTTTTTTTTTTTTGAAATTTTTTTTTTATTTTTTTTTGAAAATTTTTTTTTTATTTTTTTTTTAAATTTTTTTTTCGAAATTTTTTTTTCAATTTTTTAAAATTTTTTTTTTGATTTTTTTTTGAAATTTTTTTTAAATTTATTTTTTTTGAAATTTTTTTTTATTTTTTTTTGAAAAATTTTTTTTTTATTTTTTTTTTTGAAATTTTTTTGATAATTTTTTTTAAAATTTTTTTTTTTCATTTTTTTTTGAAATTTTTTTGAGAATTTTTTTTAAATTTTTTTTTTTTAATTTTTTTTTTGAATTTTTTTTTTCGAAATTTTTTTTTCAATTTTTTTAAAATTTTTTTTTGAAATTTTTTTAAAATTTTTTTTTCATTCTTTTTTTTTTTTTTGAATTTTTTTAAATTTTTTTTTGAAAATTTTTTTTTTTATTTTTTTTTTAAATTTTTTTGAGAATTTTTTTTTTTATTTTTTTTTTTTTTTTTTTTGAAATTTTTTTGAGAATTTTTTTAAAAATTTTTTTTTGAAATTTTTTTTTTGAAATTTTTTTTAAATTTTTTTTTTGGAAATTTTTTTTTTTATTTTTTTTTGAAAATTTTTTTTTATTTTTTTTTGAAAATTATTTTTTTTTTGAAAAATTTTTTTTTTCATTTTTTTTTTGAAAAATTTTTTTTTTCATTTTTTTTTTGAAAATTTTTTTAAAAAATTTTTTTTTGAAATTTTTTTTTTTTATTTTTTTTTTATTTTTTTTTGAAATTTTTTTTTTTATTTTTTTTTGAAAATTTTTTTTTTTATTTTTTTTTTGAAATTTTTTTGAGATTTTTTTTTTTATTTTTTTTTTTGAAAATTTTTTTGAAATTTTTTTTGAAATTTTTTTTTTTTTTGATTTTTTTTTGAAATTTTTTTGTTTTTTATTTTTTTTTCGAAATTTTTTTGAGAATTTTTTTAAAATTTTTTTTTTCGAAATTTTTTTTTCAATTTTTTAAAAATTTTTTTTAAAATTTTTTTTTGAAATTTTTTTTAAATTTTTTTTTCATTTTTTTTTTATTTTTTTTTGAAATTTTTTTTTTATTTTTTTTTGAAATTTTTTTTTTTTATTTTTTTTTGAAATTTTTTTGAGAATTTTTTTAAAAATTTTTTTTTTATTTTTTTTTTTAAATTTTTAAATTTTTTTTTTGGAATTTTTTTTTTATTTTTTTTTGAAAAATTTTTTTTATTTTTTTTTGAAAATTTTTTTTTTCATTTTTTTTTTGAAAATTTTTTTTTAAAATTTTTTTTTGAAAAATTTTTTTTTTATTTTTTTTTTATTTTTTTTTGAATTTTTTTTTTATTTTTTTTTGAAAATTTTTTTTTTATTTTTTTTTGAATTTTTTTTGAGAATTTTTTTTTAATTTTTTTTTTGAAAATTTTTTTGAAAATTTTTTTGAATTTTTTTTTTTTTTTGATTTTTTTTTGAAAATTTTTTTTTTATTTTTTTTTCGAAATTTTTTTGAGAATTTTTTTAAAATTTTTTTTTTTCGAAATTTTTTTTTCAATTTTTTAAAAAAATTTTTTTAAATTTTTTTTTGAAATTTTTTTTAAATTTTTTTTTCATTTTTTTTTAATTTTTTTTTGAAATTTTTTTTTTTATTTTTTTTTGAAATTTTTTTTTTTTTATTTTTTTTTTGAAATTTTTTTGAGATTTTTTTTTTAAATTTTTTTTTTGAATTTTTTTTTGAAAATTTTTTTGAAATTTTTTTTGAAATTTTTTTTTCGAAATTTTTTTTTCAATTTTTTAAAAAATTTTTTTTTTGATTTTTTTTTGAAATTTTTTTTAAATTTATTTTTTTTGAAATTTTTTTTTATTTTTTTTTAAAAAATTTTTTTTTTATTTTTTTTTTGAAATTTTTTTTAAAATTTTTTCATTTTTTTTTGAAATTTTTTTTTTCTTTTTTTTTTGAAATTTTTTTGAGAATTTTTTTTAAAATTTTTTTTTAAATTTTTTTTTTGAATTTTTTTTTTCGAAATTTTTTTTTCAATTTTTTTAAAATTTTTTTTTGAAATTTTTTTAAAATTTTTTTTTCATTCTTTTTTTTTTTTTTTTTTTTGAAATTTTTTTTAAAATTTTTTTTTGAAAAATTTTTTTTTTATTTTTTTTTTAAATTTTTTTGAGAATTTTTTTTTTTATTTTTTTTTTGAAATTTTTTTGAGAAATTTTTTAAAAATTTTTTTTTGAAATTTTTTTTTTGAAATTTTTTTTAAATTTTTTTTTTGGAAATTTTTTTTTTTATTTTTTTTTGAAAAATTTTTTTTATTTTTTTTTTGAAAATTATTTTTTTTTTGAAAAATTTTTTTTTTAATTTTTTTTTTGAAAAATTTTTTTTTTCATTTTTTTTTTGAAAATTTTTTTAAAAAATTTTTTTTTGAAAAATTTTTTTTTTATTTTTTTTTTATTTTTTTTTGAAATTTTTTTTTTATTTTTTTTTGAAAATTTTTTTTTTTATTTTTTTTTTGAAATTTTTTTGAGAATTTTTTTTTTATTTTTTTTTTTTGAAAATTTTTTTGAATTTTTTTTTGAAATTTTTTTTTTTTTTTGATTTTTTTTTTGAAATTTTTTTTTTTTTTTTTTGAAAAATTTTTTTTTTCATTTTTTTTGAAAATTTTTTTTTCATTTTTTTTTTGAAAAATTTTTTTTTTCATTTTTTTTTGAAAAATTTTTTATTTATTTTTTTTTAATTTTTTTTTTTTTATTTTTTTTTGAAAATTTTATTTTTTTATTTTTTTTTTTGAAATTTTTTTGAGAATTTTTTTTTATTTTTTTTTGAATTTTTTTTTGAAAATTTTTTTGAAAATTTTTTTGAAATTTTTTTTGAAATTTTTTTTTTCGAAAAGTTTTTTGAAATTTTTTTTGAAATTTTTTTTTTGAAAATTTTTTTTTTAAATATTTTTTTGAAAATTTTTTTTTTTTATTTTTTTTTTGAAATTTTTTTGAGAATTTTTTTTAAAATTTTTTTTTTTAATTTTTTTTTTGAATTTTTTTTTTTGAAAATTTTTTTGAAATTTTTTTTGAATTTTTTTTTTGATTATTTTTCGAAATTTTTTTTTCAATTTTTTTTAAAATTTTTTTTTGAAATTTTTTTAAAATTTTTTTTTCATTTTTTTTTTTTTTTTTTTTTTTGAAATTTTTTTTTTTTTTTGAAAAATTTTTTTTTTATTTTTTTTTTTAAATTTTTTTGATAATTTTTTTTTTATTTTTTTTTTATTTTTTTTTTTGAAATTTTTTTGAGAATTTTTTTAAAAATTTTTTTTTTAATTTTTTTTTTTAAATTTTTTTTTTTGGAAATTTTTTTTTTTATTTTTTTTTGAAAAATTTTTTTTATTTTTTTTTGTAAATTATTTTTTTTTTGAAAATTTTTTTTTTTCATTTTTTTTTGAAAAAATTTTTTTTTCATTTTTTTTTGAAAATTTTTTTTTAAAATTTTTTTTTGAAAAATTTTTTTTTTATTTTTTTTTTTTTTTAAATTTTTTTTTAATTTTTTTTTGAAAATTTTTTTTTTATTTTTTTTTTAATTTTTTTGAGATTTTTTTTTTTATTTTTTTTTTGAAAATTTTTTTGAAATTTTTTTTGAAATTTTTTTTTTTTTGATTTTTTTTTGAAATTTTTTTAAAATTTATTTTTCATTTTTTTTTTTTTTTTTTTTTTGAAATTTTTTTTTTTTTTTGAAAAATTTTTTTTTTATTTTTTTTTTTAAATTTTTTTGATAATTTTTTTTTTTATTTTTTTTTATTTTTTTTTTTGAAATTTTTTTGAGAATTTTTTTAAAAATTTTTTTTTGAAATTTTTTTTTTAAATTTTTTTTTTTGGAAATTTTTTTTTTTATTTTTTTTTGAAAAATTTTTTTTATTTTTTTTTGTAAATTATTTTTTTTTTTGAAAATTTTTTTTTTTCATTTTTTTTTGAAAAAATTTTTTTTTCATTTTTTTTTGAAAATTTTTTTTTAAAATTTTTTTTTGAAAAATTTTTTTTTTTATTTTTTTTTTTTTTTAAATTTTTTTTTAATTTTTTTTTGAAAATTTTTTTTTTATTTTTTTTTTTAATTTTTTTGAGATTTTTTTTTTTATTTTTTTTTTGAAAATTTTTTTGAAATTTTTTTTGAAATTTTTTTTTTTTTGATTTTTTTTTGAAATTTTTTTAAAATTTATTTTTCATTTTTTTTTTTTTTTTTTTTTTGAAATTTTTTTTTTTAATTTTTTTTTGAAAATTTTTTTTTTATTTTTTTTTTGAAATTTTTTTGAGAATTTTTTTTTTTTTTTTTTTTTGAATTTTTTTTTTTGAAAATTTTCTTGAAATTTTTTTTGAAAATTTTTTTTTTTAATTTTTTTTTGAAAAATTTTTTTTTATTTTTTTTTGAAATTTTTTTTTTATTTTTTTTTGAAAATTTTTTTTTTTATTTTTTTTTCGAATTTTTTTTGAGAATTTTTTTAAAATTTTTTTTTTCGAAATTTTTTTTTCAATTTTTTAAAATTTTTTTTTAAAATTTTTTTTTGAAATTTTTTTAAAATTTTTTTTTCATTTTTTTTTTTATTTTTTTTTGAAATTTTTTTTTTATTTTTTTTGAAATTTTTTTTTTTTATTTTTTTTTTGAAATTTTTTTGAGAATTTTTTTAAAATTTTTTTTTTCGAAATTTTTTTTTCAATTTTTTAAAATTTTTTTTTAAAATTTTTTTTTGAAATTTTTTTAAAATTTTTTTTTCATTTTTTTTTTATTTTTTTTTTTATTTTTTTTTTAATTTTTTTGAGATTTTTTTTTTATTTTTTTTTTGAAAATTTTTTTGAAATTTTTTTTGAAATTTTTTTTTTTTGATTTTTTTTTGAAATTTTTTTAAAATTTATTTTTCATTTTTTTTTTTTTTTTTTTTTTTGAAATTTTTTTTTTTTATTTTTTTTTGAAAATTTTTTTTTTATTTTTTTTTTGAAATTTTTTTGAGAATTTTTTTTTTTTTTTTTTTTGAATTTTTTTTTTTGAAAATTTTCTTGAAATTTTTTTTGAAAATTTTTTTTTTAAATTTTTTTTTATTTTTTTTTATTTTTTTTTGAAATTTTTTTTTTATTTTTTTTTGAAAATTTTTTTTTTTATTTTTTTTTCGAATTTTTTTTGAGAATTTTTTTAAAATTTTTTTTTTCGAAATTTTTTTTTCAATTTTTTAAAATTTTTTTTTAAAATTTTTTTTTGAAATTTTTTTAAAATTTTTTTTTCATTTTTTTTTTTATTTTTTTTTGAAATTTTTTTTTTATTTTTTTTGAAATTTTTTTTTTTTATTTTTTTTTTGAAATTTTTTTGAGATTTTTTTTTTTTAATTTTTTTTTTGAATTTTTTTTTGAAAATTTTTTTGAAATTTTTTTTGAAATTTTTTTTTTCGTAAACTTTTTTGAAATTTTTTTTGAAATTTTTTTTTTGAAAATTTTTTTTTTAAATTTTTTTTGAAAATTTTTTTTTTAAATTTTTTTTCCATTTTTTTTTTGAGAATTTTTTTAAAAATTTTTTTTTCGAAATTTTTTTTTCAATTTTTTTAAAAATTTTTTTTGAAATTTTTTTTTTTATTTTTTTTTAAAATTTTTTTTTTAATTTTTTTTTTGAATTTTTTTTTTGAAATTTTTTTTGAATTTTTTTTTTTGAAAATTTTTTTTTTTAATTTTTTTTTGAAAATTTTATTTTTAATTTTTTTTTCGAAATTTTTTTGAGAATTTTTTTAAAAATTTTTTTTTCGAAATTTTTTTTTCAATTTTTTTTAAATTTTTTTTTTAATTTTTTTTGAATTTTTTTTTAAATTTATTTTTCTTTTTTTTTTTTTTATTTTTTTTTTGAAATTTTTTTGATAATTTTTTTTTTTTTTTTTTTTATTTTTTTTTTTGAAATTTTTTTGAGAATTTTTTTTAAAATTTTTTTTTTTAATTTTTTTTTTTAATTTTTTTTTTTGAAAATTTTTTTTTCATTTTTTTTTATTTTTTTTTGAAATTTTTTTTTTTATTTTTTTTTGAAATTTTTTTTTTTTTATTTTTTTTTTGAAATTTTTTTGAGATTTTTTTTTTTAATTTTTTTTTTGAATTTTTTTTTGAAAATTTTTTTGAAATTTTTTTTGAAATTTTTTTTTCGAAATTTTTTTTTCAATTTTTAAAAAATTTTTTTTTTTGATTTTTTTTTGAAATTTTTTTTAAATTTATTTTTTTTGAAATTTTTTTTTATTTTTTTTTTAAAAATTTTTTTTTTATTTTTTTTTTGAAATTTTTTTTAAAATTTTTTCATTTTTTTTTGAAATTTTTTTTTTCTTTTTTTTTGAAATTTTTTTGAGAATTTTTTTTAAAATTTTTTTTTAAATTTTTTTTTGAATTTTTTTTTTTGAAATTTTTTTTTCAATTTTTTTAAAATTTTTTTTTGAAATTTTTTTAAAATTTTTTTTTCATTCTTTTTTTTTTTTTTTTTTGAAATTTTTTTTAAAATTTTTTTTTGAAAAATTTTTTTTTTATTTTTTTTTTAAATTTTTTTGAGAATTTTTTTTTTTATTTTTTTTTTGAAATTTTTTTGAGAAATTTTTTAAAAATTTTTTTTTGAAATTTTTTTTTTGAAATTTTTTTTAAATTTTTTTTTTGGAAATTTTTTTTTTTATTTTTTTTTGAAAAATTTTTTTTATTTTTTTTTTGAAAATTATTTTTTTTTTGAAAAATTTTTTTTTTCATTTTTTTTTTGAAAAATTTTTTTTTTCATTTTTTTTTTGAAAATTTTTTTAAAAAATTTTTTTTTGAAAAATTTTTTTTTTATTTTTTTTTTATTTTTTTTTGAAATTTTTTTTTTTATTTTTTTTTGAAAATTTTTTTTTTTATTTTTTTTTTGAAATTTTTTTGAGAATTTTTTTTTTATTTTTTTTTTTTGAAAATTTTTTTGAATTTTTTTTTGAAATTTTTTTTTTTTTTTGATTTTTTTTTGAAATTTTTTTTTTTTTTTTTTGAAAAATTTTTTTTTTCATTTTTTTTGAAAATTTTTTTTTCATTTTTTTTTTGAAAAATTTTTTTTTTCATTTTTTTTTGAAAAATTTTTTATTTATTTTTTTTTAATTTTTTTTTTTTTATTTTTTTTTGAAAATTTTATTTTTTTATTTTTTTTTTGAAATTTTTTTGAGAATTTTTTTTTATTTTTTTTTGAATTTTTTTTTTGAAAATTTTTTTGAAAATTTTTTTGAAATTTTTTTTGAAATTTTTTTTTTCGAAAACTTTTTTGAAATTTTTTTTGAAATTTTTTTTTTGAAAATTTTTTTTTTAAATATTTTTTTGAAAATTTTTTTTTTTTATTTTTTTTTTGAAATTTTTTTGAGAATTTTTTTTAAAATTTTTTTTTTTAATTTTTTTTTTGAATTTTTTTTTTTGAAAATTTTTTTGAAATTTTTTTTGAATTTTTTTTTTGATTATTTTTCGAAATTTTTTTTTCAATTTTTTTAAAAATTTTTTTTAAAATTTTTTTTTGAAATTTTTTTAAAATTTTTTTTTCATTTTTTTTTTTTTTTTTTTTGAAATTTTTTTTTTTTTTTGAAAAATTTTTTTTTTATTTTTTTTTTTAAATTTTTTTGATAATTTTTTTTTTTATTTTTTTTTATTTTTTTTTTTGAAATTTTTTTGAGAATTTTTTTAAAAATTTTTTTTTGAAATTTTTTTTTTAAATTTTTTTTTTTGGAAATTTTTTTTTTTATTTTTTTTTGAAAAATTTTTTTTATTTTTTTTTGTAAATTATTTTTTTTTTTGAAAATTTTTTTTTTTCATTTTTTTTTGAAAAAATTTTTTTTTCATTTTTTTTTGAAAATTTTTTTTTAAAATTTTTTTTTGAAAAATTTTTTTTTTTATTTTTTTTTTTTTTTAAATTTTTTTTAAATTTTTTTTTGAAAATTTTTTTTTTATTTTTTTTTTTAATTTTTTTGAGATTTTTTTTTTTATTTTTTTTTTGAAAATTTTTTTGAAATTTTTTTTGAAATTTTTTTTTTTTTGATTTTTTTTTGAAATTTTTTTAAAATTTATTTTTCATTTTTTTTTTTTTTTTTTTTTTGAAATTTTTTTTTTTAATTTTTTTTTGAAAATTTTTTTTTTATTTTTTTTTTGAAATTTTTTTGAGAATTTTTTTTTTTTTTTTTTTTGAATTTTTTTTTTTGAAAATTTTCTTGAAATTTTTTTTGAAAATTTTTTTTTTTAATTTTTTTTTGAAAAATTTTTTTTTATTTTTTTTTGAAATTTTTTTTTAATTTTTTTTTGAAAATTTTTTTTTTTATTTTTTTTTCGAATTTTTTTTGAGAATTTTTTTAAAATTTTTTTTTTCGAAATTTTTTTTTCAATTTTTTAAAATTTTTTTTTAAAATTTTTTTTTGAAATTTTTTTAAAATTTTTTTTTCATTTTTTTTTTTATTTTTTTTTGAAATTTTTTTTTTATTTTTTTTGAAATTTTTTTTTTTTATTTTTTTTTTGAAATTTTTTTGAGATTTTTTTTTTTAAATTTTTTTTTTGAATTTTTTTTTGAAAATTTTTTTGAAATTTTTTTTGAAATTTTTTTTTTCGTAAACTTTTTTGAAATTTTTTTTGAAATTTTTTTTTTGAAAATTTTTTTTTTAAATTTTTTTTGAAAATTTTTTTTTTAAATTTTTTTTCCATTTTTTTTTTGAGAATTTTTTTAAAAATTTTTTTTTCGAAATTTTTTTTTCAATTTTTTTAAAAATTTTTTTTGAAATTTTTTTTTTTATTTTTTTTTTAAATTTTTTTTTTAATTTTTTTTTTGAATTTTTTTTTTGAAATTTTTTTTGAATTTTTTTTTTTGAAAATTTTTTTTTTTTAATTTTTTTTTGAAAATTTTATTTTTAATTTTTTTTTCGAAATTTTTTTGAGAATTTTTTTAAAAATTTTTTTTTCGAAATTTTTTTTTCAATTTTTTTTAAATTTTTTTTTTAATTTTTTTTGAATTTTTTTTTAAATTTATTTTTCTTTTTTTTTTTTTTTGAAAAATTTTTTTTTTATTTTTTTTTTGAAATTTTTTTGAGAATTTTTTTTTTATTTTTTTGAGAATTTTTTTTTTTGAAAATTTTTTTGAAATTTTTTTTGAAATTTTTTTTTTTGATTATTTTTTGAAATTTTTTTTTTAATTTTTTTTTCGAAATTTTTTTTTCAATTTTTTTAAAATTTTTTTTAAAATTTTTTTTTGAAATTTTTTTTAAATAAACATTTTTTTTTTTTAATTTTTTTTGAATTTTTTTTTTATTTTTTTTTGAAAATTTTTTTTTTTATTTTTTCTTTTGAAATTTTTTTTTCGAAATTTTTTTTTCAATTTTTTTTTAAATTTTTTTTTGAAATTTTTTCTTAAATTTATTTTTAATTTTTTTTTTTGAATTTTTTTTGAATTTTTTTTTTTATTTTTTTTTGAAAATTTTTTTTTTATTTTTTTTTTTGAAATTTTTTTTTCGAAATTTTTTTTCAATTTTTTTAAAAATTTTTTTTGATTTTTTTTGAAATTTTTTTTAAATTTTTTTTTTTTTAAATTTTTTTTTTTGGAAATTTTTTTTTTTATTTTTTTTTGAAAAATTTTTTTTATTTTTTTTTGAATTTTTTTTTTTTTTTTGAAAAATTTTTTTTTTCATTTTTTTTTTGAAATTTTTTTTTTTTCATTTTTTTTTGAAAAATTTTTTTTTAATTTTTTTTTGAAAAATTTTTTTTTTATTTTTTTCATTTTTTTTTGAAATTTTTTTTTTTATTTTTTTTTGAAAATTTTTTTTTTGAAATTTTTTTGAGAATTTTTTTTTTATTTTTTTTTTGAAAATTTTTTTGAAAATTTTTTTGAAATTTTTTTTGAAATTTGTTTTTTCGAAAACTTTTTTGAAATTTTTTTTGAAATTTTTTTTTTGAAAATTTTTTTTTTTAAATATTTTTTTGAAAATTTTTTTTTTTTTATTTTTTTTTTGAAATTTTTTTGAGAATTTTTTTTAAAATTTTTTTTAAAATTTTTTTTTGAAATTTTTTTAAAATTTTTTTTTCATTTTTTTTTTTTTTTTTTGAAATTTTTTTTTTTTTTTTTGAAAAATTTTTTTTTTATTTTTTTTTTTAAATTTTTTTGATAATTTTTTTTTTTTTTTTTTTTTTATTTTTTTTTTTGAAATTTTTTTGAGAATTTTTTTAAAAATTTTTTTTTGAAATTTTTTTTTTAAATTTTTTTTTTTGGAAATTTTTTTTTAATTTTTTTTTGAAAAATTTTTTTTATTTTTTTTTGTAAATTATTTTTTTTTTGAAAAATTTTTTTTTTCATTTTTTTTTTGAAAAAATTTTTTTTTCATTTTTTTTTGAAAATTTTTTTTTAAAATTTTTTTTTGAAAAATTTTTTTTTTTATTTTTTTTTTTTTTGAAATTTTTTTTTTATTTTTTTTTGAAAATTTTTTTTTTATTTTTTTTTTTAATTTTTTTGAGATTTTTTTTTTTATTTTTTTTTTGAAAATTTTTTTGAAATTTTTTTTGAAATTTTTTTTTTTTTGATTTTTTTTTGAAATTTTTTTAAAATTTATTTTTCATTTTTTTTTTTTTTTTGAAATTTTTTTTTTTTATTTTTTTTTGAAAATTTTTTTTTTATTTTTTTTTTGAAATTTTTTTGAGAATTTTTTTTTTTATTTTTTTTTTTGAATTTTTTTTTTTGAAATTTTTTTTTATTTTTTTTTGAAATTTTTTTTTTTATTTTTTTTTTGAAATTTTTTTGAGATTTTTTTTTTTAATTTTTTTTTTGAATTTTTTTTTGAAAATTTTTTTGAAATTTTTTTTGAAATTTTTTTTTTCGAAAACTTTTTTGAAATTTTTTTTGAAATTTTTTTTTTGAAAATTTTTTTTTTTAAATTTTTTTTTGAAAATTTTTTTTCCAATTTTTTTTGAGAATTTTTTAAAAATTTTTTTTTCGAATTTTTTTTTTCAATTTTTTTAAAATTTTTTTTTAAATTTTTTTTTGAAATTTTTTTTTTATTTTTTTTTGAAAATTTTTTTTTTTATTTTTTTTTTGAAATTTTTTTGAGAATTTTTTTTTAAATTTTTTTTTTGAATTTTTTTTTTCGAAATTTTTTTTGAAATTTTTTTTTTCGAAAACTTTTTTGAAATTTTTTTTTTTTAAATTTTTTTTAATTTTTTTTTTGAAATTTTTTTAAAAATTTTTTTTTTGAATTTTTTTTTTCGAAATTTTTTTTCGAATTTTTTTTAAATTTTTTTTTTGGAAATTTTTTTTTTCGAAATTTTTTTTTGAAAACTTTTTTGAAATTTTTTTTTTGAAATTTTTTTTAAAATTTTTTTTTTCGAAATTTTTTTTAAATTTTTTTTTTGAAAATTTTTTTTTAAATTTTTATTTTTGAAATTTTTTTTTTTATTTTTTTTTTGGAATTTTTTTTTTAATTTTTTTTGAAAAATTTTTTTTTTTTCATTTTTTTTGAAATTTTTTTTTTTTTTTTGAAAAATTTTTTTTTTCATTTTTTTTGAAAATTTTTTTTTCATTTTTTTTTTGAAAAATTTTTTTTTTCATTTTTTTTTGAAAAATTTTTTATTTATTTTTTTTTTGAAAATTTTTTTGAAAATTTTTTTGAAATTTTTTTTGAAATTTGTTTTTTCGAAAACTTTTTTGAAATTTTTTTTGAAATTTTTTTTTTGAAAATTTTTTTTTTTAAATATTTTTTTGAAAATTTTTTTTTTTTATTTTTTTTTTGAAATTTTTTTGAGAATTTTTTTTAAAATTTTTTTTTTTAATTTTTTTTTTGAATTTTTTTTTTTGAAAATTTTTTTGAAATTTTTTTTTAATTTTTTTTTGATTATTTTTCGAAATTTTTTTTTCAATTTTTTTAAAAATTTTTTTTAAAATTTTTTTTTGAAATTTTTTTAAAATTTTTTTTTCATTTTTTTTTTTTTTTTTTGAAATTTTTTTTTTTTTTTTGAAAAATTTTTTTTTTATTTTTTTTTTTAAATTTTTTTGATAATTTTTTTTTTTTTTTTTTTTTTATTTTTTTTTTTGAAATTTTTTTGAGAATTTTTTTAAAAATTTTTTTTTGAAATTTTTTTTTTAATTTTTTTTTTTTGGAAATTTTTTTTTTATTTTTTTTTGAAAAATTTTTTTTATTTTTTTTTGTAAATTATTTTTTTTTTGAAAAATTTTTTTTTTCATTTTTTTTTTGAAAAAATTTTTTTTTCATTTTTTTTTGAAAATTTTTTTTTTAAATTTTTTTTGAAAAATTTTTTTTTTTATTTTTTTTTTTTTTTGAAATTTTTTTTTTATTATTTTTTGAAAATTTTTTTTTTATTTTTTTTTAATTTTTTTGAGATTTTTTTTTTTATTTTTTTTTTGAAAATTTTTTTGAAATTTTTTTTGAAATTTTTTTTTTTTTGATTTTTTTTTGAAATTTTTTTAAAATTAATTTTTCATTTTTTTTTTTTTTTTTTTTTTTTTTTAATTTTTTTTTTTTATTTTTTTTTGAAAATTTTTTTTTTATTTTTTTTTTGAAATTTTTTTGAGAATTTTTTTTTTTATTTTTTTTTTAATTTTTTTTTTTGAAAATTTTCTTGAAATTTTTTTTGAAAATTTTTTTTTTAAATTTTTTTTTTATTTTTTTTTGAAAATTTTTTTTTTTATTTTTTCTTTTGAAATTTTTTTTTTGAAATTTTTTTTTCAATTTTTTTTTAAATTTTTTTTTGAAATTTTTTTTTTAATTTATTTTTAATTTTTTTTTTTTGAATTTTTTTTGAATTTTTTTTTTTTATTTTTTTTTGAAAATTTTTTTTTTATTTTTTTTTTTGAAATTTTTTTTTCGAAATTTTTTTTCAATTTTTTTAAAAATTTTTTTTGATTTTTTTTGAAATTTTTTTTAAATTTATTTTTTTTTAAATTTTTTTTTTTGGAAATTTTTTTTTTTATTTTTTTTTGAAAAATTTTTTTTATTTTTTTTTGAAATTTTTTTTTTTTTTTGAAAAATTTTTTTTTTCATTTTTTTTTTGAAAATTTTTTTTTTTCATTTTTTTTTGAAAAATTTTTTTTTAATTTTTTTTTGAAAAATTTTTTTTTTATTTTTTTCATTTTTTTTTGAAATTTTTTTTTTTATTTTTTTTTGAAAATTTTTTTTTTGAAATTTTTTTGAGAATTTTTTTTTTATTTTTTTTTTGAAAATTTTTTTGAAAATTTTTTTGAAATTTTTTTTGAAATTTGTTTTTTCGAAAACTTTTTTGAAATTTTTTTTGAAATTTTTTTTTTTTAAATTTTTTTTTTTAAATATTTCTTTGAAATTTTTTTTTTTAATTTTTTTTTTGAAATTTTTTTGAGAATTTTTTTTTAAATTTTTTTTTTTAATTTTTTTTTTGAATTTTTTTTTTTGAAAATTTTTTTGAAATTTTTTTTGAATTTTTTTTTTGATTATTTTTCGAAATTTTTTTTTCAATTTTTTTAAAAATTTTTTTTTAAATTTTTTTTTGAAATTTTTTTAAAATTTTTTTTTATTTTTTTTTTTAAATTTTTTTGATAATTTTTTTTTTTTTTTTTTTTTTATTTTTTTTTTTGAAATTTTTTTGAGAATTTTTTTAAAAATTTTTTTTTGAAATTTTTTTTTTAAATTTTTTTTTTTGGAAATTTTTTTTTTTATTTTTTTTTGAAAAATTTTTTTTATTTTTTTTTGTAAATTATTTTTTTTTTGAAAAATTTTTTTTTCATTTTTTTTTGAAAATTTTTTTTTTAAATTTTTTTTTGAAAAATTTTTTTTTTTATTTTTTTTTTTTTTGAAATTTTTTTTTTATTTTTTTTTGAAATTTTTTTTTTTATTTTTTTTTTTAATTTTTTTGAGATTTTTTTTTTTATTTTTTTTTTGAAAATTTTTTTGAAATTTTTTTTGAAATTTTTTTTTTTTTGATTTTTTTTGAAATTTTTTTAAAATTTATTTTTCATTTTTTTTTTTTTTTTTGAAATTTTTTTTTTTTATTTTTTTTTGAAAATTTTTTTTTTATTTTTTTTTTGAAATTTTTTTGAGAATTTTTTTTTTTATTTTTTTTTTGAATTTTTTTTTTTGAAATTTTTTTTTATTTTTTTTTGAAATTTTTTTTTTTATTTTTTTTTTGAAATTTTTTTGAGATTTTTTTTTTTAATTTTTTTTTTGAATTTTTTTTTGAAAATTTTTTTGAAATTTTTTTTGAAATTTTTTTTTTCGAAAACTTTTTTGAAATTTTTTTTGAAATTTTTTTTTTGAAAAATTTTTTTTTTAAATTTTTTTTTGAAAATTTTTTTTTAAATTTTTTTTCCAATTTTTTTTGAGAATTTTTTAAAAATTTTTTTTTCGAATTATTTTTTTCAATTTTTTTAAAATTTTTTTTTAAATTTTTTTTTGAAATTTTTTTTTTATTTTTTTTTGAAAATTTTTTTTTTTATTTTTTTTTTGAAATTTTTTTGAGAATTTTTTTTTAAATTTTTTTTTTGAATTTTTTTTTTCGAAATTTTTTTTGAAATTTTTTTTTTTGAAATTTTTTTTTTCGAAAACTTTATTGAAATTTTTTTTTTTTAAATTTTTTTTAATTTTTTTTTTGAAATTTTTTTAAAAATTTTTTTTTTGAATTTTTTTTTTCGAAATTTTTTTTCGAATTTTTTTAAAATTTTTTTTTTGGAAATTTTTTTTTTCGAAATTTTTTTTTGAAAACTTTTTTGAAATTTTTTTTTTGAAATTTTTTTTAAAATTTTTTTTTTCGAAATTTTTTTTAAATTTTTTTTTTGAAAATTTTTTTTTTAATTTTTATTTTTGAAATTTTTTTTTTTATTTTTTTTTTGGAATTTTTTTTTTTAATTTTTTTTGAAAAAATTTTTTTTTTCATTTTTTTTGAAATTTTTTTTTTTTTTTTGAAAAATTTTTTTTTTCATTTTTTTTGAAAATTTTTTTTTCATTTTTTTTTTGAAAAATTTTTTTTTTCATTTTTTTTTGAAAAATTTTTTATTTATTTTTTTTGAAAATTTTTTTGAAAATTTTTTTGAAATATTTTTTGAAATTTGTTTTTTCGAAAACTTTTTTGAAATTTTTTTTGAAATTTTTTTTTTGAAAATTTTTTTTTTTAAATATTTTTTTGAAAATTTTTTTTTTTATTTTTTTTTGAAATTTTTTTGAGAATTTTTTTTAAAATTTTTTTTTTTAATTTTTTTTTTGAATTTTTTTTTTTGAAAATTTTTTTGAAATTTTTTTTGAATTTTTTTTTTGATTATTTTTCGAAATTTTTTTTTCAATTTTTTTAAAAATTTTTTTTAAAATTTTTTTTTGAAATTTTTTTAAAATTTTTTTTTCATTTTTTTTTTTTTTTTTTTTGAAATTTTTTTTTTTTTTTTTTTAAAATTTTTTTTTATTTTTTTTTTTAAATTTTTTTGATAATTTTTTTTTTTTTTTTTTTTTATTTTTTTTTTTGAAATTTTTTTGAGAATTTTTTTAAAAATTTTTTTTTGAAATTTTTTTTTTAATTTTTTTTTTTTGGAAATTTTTTTTTTTATTTTTTTTTGAAAAATTTTTTTTATTTTTTTTTGTAAATTATTTTTTTTTTGAAAAATTTTTTTTTTCATTTTTTTTTTGAAAAAATTTTTTTTTCATTTTTTTTTGAAAATTTTTTTTTTTAATTTTTTTTTGAAAAATTTTTTTTTTTATTTTTTTTTTTTTTTGAAATTTTTTTTTTATTATTTTTTGAAAATTTTTTTTTTATTTTTTTTTTAAATTTTTTTGAGATTTTTTTTTTATTTTTTTTTTGAAAATTTTTTTGAAATTTTTTTTGAAATTTTTTTTTTTTTGATTTTTTTTTGAAATTTTTTTAAAATTTATTTTTCATTTTTTTTTTTTTTTTTTTTTTTGAAATTTTTTTTTTTATTTTTTTTTGAAAATTTTTTTTTTTTTTTTTTTTTGAAATTTTTTTGAGAATTTTTTTTTTTATTTTTTTTTTAATTTTTTTTTTTGAAAATTTTCTTGAAATTTTTTTTGAAAATTTTTTTTTTAAATTTTTTTTTGAAAAATTTTTTTTTATTTTTTTTTTATTTTTTTTTGAAATTTTTTTTTTATTTTTTTTTGAAAATTTTTTTTTTATTTTTTTTTCGAATTTTTTTTGAGAATTTTTTTAAAATTTTTTTTTTCGAATTTTTTTTTTCAATTTTTTAAAATTTTTTTTAAAAATTTTTTTTTGAAATTTTTTTTAAATTTTTTTTTCATTTTTTTTTTATTTTTTTTTGAAATTTTTTTTTTATTTTTTTTGAAATTTTTTTTTTTATTTTTTTTTTGAAATTTTTTTGAGATTTTTTTTTTAAATTATTTTTTTGAATTTTTTTTTGAAAATTTTTTTGAAATTTTTTTTGAAATTTTTTTTTTCGTAAACTTTTTTGAAATTTTTTTTGAAATTTTTTTTTTGAAAATTTTTTTTTAAAATTTTTTTTGAAAATTTTTTTTTTAATTTTTTTTCCAATTTTTTTTTGAGAATTTTTTAAAAAATTTTTTTTTCGAAATTTTTTTTTCAATTTTTTTAAAAATTTTTTTTGAAATTTTTTTTTTTATTTTTTTTTTTTATTTTTTTTTTAATTTTTTTTTTGAATTTTTTTTTTGAAATTTTTTTTGAAATTTTTTTTTGAAATTTTTTTTTTCGAAAACTTTTTTGAAATTTTTTTTTTGAAAATTTTTTTTTTTAATTTTTTTTTGAAAATTTTATTTTTAATTTTTTTTTCGAAATTTTTTTGAGAATTTTTTTAAAAATTTTTTTTTCGAAATTTTTTTTTCAATTTTTTTTAAATTTTTTTTAAAATTTTTTTTGAATTTTTTTTTAAATTTATTTTTCATTTTTTTTTTGAAAATTTTTTTTTTTATTTTTTTTTTGAAATTTTTTTGAGAATTTTTTTTTTATTTTTTTGAGAATTTTTTTTTTTGAAAATTTTTTTGAAATTTTTTTTGAAATTTTTTTTTTTTGATTATTTTTTGAAATTTTTTTTTAAATTTTTTTTTCGAAATTTTTTTTTCAATTTTTTTTAAAATTTTTTTTAAATTTTTTTTTGAAATTTTTTTTAAATAAACATTTTTTTTTTGAATTTTTTTTGAATTTTTTTTTTATTTTTTTTTGAAAATTTTTTTTTTTATTTTTTCTTTTGAAATTTTTTTTTCGAAATTTTTTTTTCAATTTTTTTTTAAATTTTTTTTTGAAATTTTTTTTTTAATTTATTTTTAATTTTTTTTTTTGAATTTTTTTTGAATTTTTTTTTTATTTTTTTTTGAAAATTTTTTTTTTATTTTTTTTTTTGAAATTTTTTTTTCGAAATTTTTTTTCAATTTTTTAAAAAATTTTTTTTGATTTTTTTTGAAATTTTTTTTAAATTTATTTTTTTTTAAATTTTTTTTTTTGGAAATTTTTTTTTTTATTTTTTTTTGAAAAATTTTTTTTATTTTTTTTTGAAATTTTTTTTTTTTTTTGAAAAATTTTTTTTTTCATTTTTTTTTTGAAAAATTTTTTTTTTATTTTTTTCATTTTTTTTTGAAATTTTTTTTTTTATTTTTTTTTGAAAATTTTTTTTTTGAAATTTTTTTGAGAATTTTTTTTTTATTTTTTTTTTGAAAATTTTTTTGAAAATTTTTTTGAAATTTTTTTTGAAATTTGTTTTTTCGAAAACTTTTTTGAAATTTTTTTTGAAATTTTTTTTTTTTAAATTTTTTTTTTTAAATATTTCTTTGAAATTTTTTTTTTTAATTTTTTTTTTGAAATTTTTTTGAGAATTTTTTTTTAAATTTTTTTTTTTAATTTTTTTTTTGAATTTTTTTTTTTGAAAATTTTTTTGAAATTTTTTTTGAATTTTTTTTTTGATTATTTTTCGAAATTTTTTTTTCAATTTTTTTAAAAATTTTTTTTAAAATTTTTTTTTGAAATTTTTTTAAAATTTTTTTTTATTTTTTTTTTAAAATTTTTTTGATAATTTTTTTTTTTTTTTTTTTTTTTTATTTTTTTTTTTGAAATTTTTTTGAGAATTTTTTTAAAAATTTTTTTTTGAAATTTTTTTTTTTAATTTTTTTTTTTGGAAATTTTTTTTTTTATTTTTTTTTGAAAAATTTTTTTTATTTTTTTTTGTAAATTATTTTTTTTTTGAAAAATTTTTTTTTCATTTTTTTTTGAAAATTTTTTTTTTAAATTTTTTTTTGAAAAATTTTTTTTTTTATTTTTTTTTTTTTTGAAATTTTTTTTTTATTTTTTTTTGAAATTTTTTTTTTTATTTTTTTTTTTAATTTTTTTGAGATTTTTTTTTTTATTTTTTTTTTGAAAATTTTTTTGAAATTTTTTTTGAAATTTTTTTTTTTTTGATTTTTTTTGAAATTTTTTTAAAATTTATTTTTCATTTTTTTTTTTTTTTTTGAAATTTTTTTTTTTTATTTTTTTTTGAAAATTTTTTTTTTATTTTTTTTTTGAAATTTTTTTGAGAATTTTTTTTTTTATTTTTTTTTTGAATTTTTTTTTTTGAAATTTTTTTTTATTTTTTTTTGAAATTTTTTTTTTTATTTTTTTTTTGAAATTTTTTTGAGATTTTTTTTTTTAATTTTTTTTTTGAATTTTTTTTTGAAAATTTTTTTGAAATTTTTTTTGAAATTTTTTTTTTCGAAAACTTTTTTGAAATTTTTTTTGAAATTTTTTTTTTGAAAAATTTTTTTTTTAAATTTTTTTTTGAAAATTTTTTTTTAAATTTTTTTTCCAATTTTTTTTGAGAATTTTTTAAAAATTTTTTTTTCGAATTTTTTTTTTCAATTTTTTTAAAATTTTTTTTTAAATTTTTTTTTGAAATTTTTTTTTTATTTTTTTTTGAAAATTTTTTTTTTATTTTTTTCATTTTTTTTTGAAATTTTTTTTTTTATTTTTTTTTGAAAATTTTTTTTTTGAAATTTTTTTGAGAATTTTTTTTTTATTTTTTTTTTGAAAATTTTTTTGAAAATTTTTTTGAAATTTTTTTTGAAATTTGTTTTTTCGAAAACTTTTTTGAAATTTTTTTTGAAATTTTTTTTTTTTAAATTTTTTTTTTTAAATATTTCTTTGAAATTTTTTTTTTTAATTTTTTTTTTGAAATTTTTTTGAGAATTTTTTTTTAAATTTTTTTTTTTAATTTTTTTTTTGAATTTTTTTTTTTGAAAATTTTTTTGAAATTTTTTTTGAATTTTTTTTTTGATTATTTTTCGAAATTTTTTTTTCAATTTTTTTAAAAATTTTTTTTTAAATTTTTTTTTGAAATTTTTTTAAAATTTTTTTTTATTTTTTTTTTTAAATTTTTTTGATAATTTTTTTTTTTTTTTTTTTTTTTATTTTTTTTTTTGAAATTTTTTTGAGAATTTTTTTAAAAATTTTTTTTTGAAATTTTTTTTTTAAATTTTTTTTTTTGGAAATTTTTTTTTTTATTTTTTTTTGAAAAATTTTTTTTATTTTTTTTTGTAAATTATTTTTTTTTTGAAAAATTTTTTTTTCATTTTTTTTTGAAAATTTTTTTTTTAAATTTTTTTTTGAAAAATTTTTTTTTTTATTTTTTTTTTTTTTGAAATTTTTTTTTTATTTTTTTTTGAAATTTTTTTTTTTATTTTTTTTTTTAATTTTTTTGAGATTTTTTTTTTTATTTTTTTTTTGAAAATTTTTTTGAAATTTTTTTTGAAATTTTTTTTTTTTTGATTTTTTTTGAAATTTTTTTAAAATTTATTTTTCATTTTTTTTTTTTTTTTTGAAATTTTTTTTTTTTATTTTTTTTTGAAAATTTTTTTTTTATTTTTTTTTTGAAATTTTTTTGAGAATTTTTTTTTTTATTTTTTTTTTGAATTTTTTTTTTTGAAATTTTTTTTTATTTTTTTTTGAAATTTTTTTTTTTATTTTTTTTTTGAAATTTTTTTGAGATTTTTTTTTTTAATTTTTTTTTTGAATTTTTTTTTGAAAATTTTTTTGAAATTTTTTTTGAAATTTTTTTTTTCGAAAACTTTTTTGAAATTTTTTTTGAAATTTTTTTTTTGAAAAATTTTTTTTTTAAATTTTTTTTTGAAAATTTTTTTTTAAATTTTTTTTCCAATTTTTTTTGAGAATTTTTTAAAAATTTTTTTTTCGAATTTTTTTTTTCAATTTTTTTAAAATTTTTTTTTAAATTTTTTTTTGAAATTTTTTTTTTATTTTTTTTTGAAAATTTTTTTTTTTATTTTTTTTTTGAAATTTTTTTGAGAATTTTTTTTTAAATTTTTTTTTTGAATTTTTTTTTTCGAAATTTTTTTTGAAATTTTTTTTTTTGAAATTTTTTTTTTCGAAAACTTTATTGAAATTTTTTTTTTTATTTTTTTTTGAAAATTTTTTTTTTGAAATTTTTTTGAGAATTTTTTTTTTATTTTTTTTTTGAAAATTTTTTTGAAATTTTTTTTGAATTTTTTTTTTTTTGATTTTTTTTTTAATTTTTTTTTCGAAATTTTTTTGAGAATTTTTTAAAATTTTTTTTTGAAAATTTTTTTGAAATTTTTTTTGAAATTTTTTTTTTGAAAATTTTTTTTTTTTATTTTTTTTTGAAAATTTTATTTTTAATTTTTTTTTCGAAATTTTTTTGAGAATTTTTTTAAAAATTTTTTTTTCGAAATTTTTTTTTCAATTTTTTTAAAAATTTTTTTAAAATTTTTTTTTGAAATTTTTTTTTTTATTTTTTTTTGAAAATTTTTTTTTTTATTTTTTTTTTTGAAATTTTTTTGAGAATTTTTTTTTTTAATTTTTTTTTTGAATTTTTTTTTTGAAATTTTTTTTAATTTTTTTTTTTTTTTTTTTTTTGAAAATTTTTTTTTCATTTTTTTTTGAAAATTTTTTTTTTAATTTTTTTTTGAAATTTTTTTTTTATTTTTATTTTTGAAATTTTTTTGAGAATTTTTTTTAAAATTTTTTTTAAATTTTTTTTTTGAATTTTTTTTTTTGAAAATTTTTTTGAAATTTTTTTTGATTTTTTTTTTGATTATTTTTTGAAAAATTTTTTTTTTAATTTTTTTTTCGAAATTTTTTTGAGAATTTTTTTAAAAATTTTTTTTTCGAATTTTTTTTTTCAATTTTTTTAAAAATTTTTTTTAAATTTTTTTTTGAAATTTTTTTTAAATTTATTTTTCATTTTTTTTTTTTTTTTTTGAAATTTTTTTTTTATTTTTTTTTGAAAAATTTTTTTTTTATTTTTTTTTTTAATTTTTTTTTCGAAATTTTTTTTTCAATTTTTTTAAAATTTTTTTTTTGATTTTTTTTTGAAATTTTTTTTAAATTTATTTTTTTTGAAATTTTTTTTTATTTTTTTTTGAAAAATTTTTTTTTTATTTTTTTTTTTGAAATTTTTTTGATAATTTTTTTTAAAATTTTTTTTTTTCATTTTTTTTTGAAATTTTTTTGAGAATTTTTTTTAAATTTTTTTTTTTAATTTTTTTTTTGAATTTTTTTTTTCGAAATTTTTTTTTCAATTTTTTTAAAATTTTTTTTTGAAATTTTTTTAAAATTTTTTTTTCATTCTTTTTTTTTTTTTTGAATTTTTTTAAATTTTTTTTTGAAAAATTTTTTTTTTATTTTTTTTTTAAATTTTTTTGAGAATTTTTTTTTTTATTTTTTTGAAATTTTTTTGAGAATTTTTTTAAAAATTTTTTTTTGAAATTTTTTTTTTGAAATTTTTTTTAAATTTTTTTTTTGGAATTTTTTTTTTTTATTTTTTTTTGAAAATTTTTTTTTATTTTTTTTTGAAAATAATTTTTTTTTTGAAAAATTTTTTTTTTCATTTTTTTTTTGAAAAATTTTTTTTTGCATTTTTTTTTTGAAAATTTTTTTAAAAAATTTTTTTTTGAAAATTTTTTTTTTATTTTTTTTTATTTTTTTTTTTATTTTTTTTTGAAAATTTTTTTTTTTATTTTTTTTTTGAAATTTTTTTGATTTTTTTTTTTGAAAATTTTTTTGAAATTTTTTTTGAAATTTTTTTTTTTTTTTGATTTTTTTTTGAAATTTTTTTGTTTTTTATTTTTTTTTCGAAATTTTTTTGAGAATTTTTTTAAAATTTTTTTTTTCGAAATTTTTTTTTCAATTTTTTAAAAAATTTTTTTAAAATTTTTTTTTGAAATTTTTTTTAAATTTTTTTTTCATTTTTTTTTATTTTTTTTTGAAATTTTTTTTTTATTTTTTTTTGAATTTTTTTTTTTTATTTTTTTTTGAAATTTTTTTGAGAATTTTTTTAAAAATTTTTTTTTAAATTTTTTTTTTGAAATTTTTAAATTTTTTTTTTGGAAATTTTTTTTTTATTTTTTTTTGAAAAATTTTTTTTATTTTTTTTTGAAAATTTTTTTTTTCATTTTTTTTTTGAAAATTTTTTTTTAAAATTTTTTTTTGAAAAATTTTTTTTTTATTTTTTTTTTATTTTTTTTTGAATTTTTTTTTTATTTTTTTTTTGAAATTTTTTTGAGAATTTTTTTTTAATTTTTTTTTTGAAAATTTTTTTGAAAATTTTTTTGAAATTTTTTTTTTTTTTGATTTTTTTTTGAAAATTTTTTTTTTATTTTTTTTTCGAAATTTTTTTGAGAATTTTTTTTAAATTTTTTTTTTTCGAAATTTTTTTTTCAATTTTTTAAAAAAATTTTCTTAAATTTTTTTTTGAAATTTTTTTTATATTTTTTTTTCATTTTTTTTTTATTTTTTTTTGAAATTTTTTTTTTTATTTTTTTTTGAAATTTTTTTTTTTTATTTTTTTTTTGAAATTTTTTTGAGATTTTTTTTTTAAATTTTTTTTTTGAATTTTTTTTTGAAAATTTTTTTAAAATTTTTTTTGAAATTTTTTTTTCGAAATTTTTTTTTCAATTTTTTAAAAATTTTTTTTTTTGATTTTTTTTTGAAATTTTTTTTAAATTTATTTTTTTTGAAATTTTTTTTTATTTTTTTTTGAAAAATTTTTTTTTTATTTTTTTTTTGAAATTTTTTTTAAAATTTTTTCATTTTTTTTTGAAATTTTTTTTTTCTTTTTTTTTTGAAATTTTTTTGAGAATTTTTTTTAAAATTTTTTTTTTTAATTTTTTTTTTGAATTTTTTTTTTCGAAATTTTTTTTTCAATTTTTTTAAAATTTTTTTTTGAAATTTTTTTAAAATTTTTTTTTCATTCTTTTTTTTTTTTTTTTTTGAAATTTTTTTTAAAATTTTTTTTTGAAAAATTTTTTTTTTTATTTTTTTTTTTTTTGAAATTTTTTTTTTATTTTTTTTTGAAATTTTTTTTTTTATTTTTTTTTTTAATTTTTTTGAGATTTTTTTTTTTATTTTTTTTTTGAAAATTTTTTTGAAATTTTTTTTGAAATTTTTTTTTTTTTGATTTTTTTTGAAATTTTTTTAAAATTTATTTTTCATTTTTTTTTTTTTTTTTGAAATTTTTTTTTTTTATTTTTTTTTGAAAATTTTTTTTTTATTTTTTTTTTGAAATTTTTTTGAGAATTTTTTTTTTTATTTTTTTTTTGAATTTTTTTTTTTGAAATTTTTTTTTATTTTTTTTTGAAATTTTTTTTTTTATTTTTTTTTTGAAATTTTTTTGAGATTTTTTTTTTTAATTTTTTTTTTGAATTTTTTTTTGAAAATTTTTTTGAAATTTTTTTTGAAATTTTTTTTTTCGAAAACTTTTTTGAAATTTTTTTTGAAATTTTTTTTTTGAAAAATTTTTTTTTTAAATTTTTTTTTGAAAATTTTTTTTTAAATTTTTTTTCCAATTTTTTTTGAGAATTTTTTAAAAATTTTTTTTTCGAATTTTTTTTTTCAATTTTTTTAAAATTTTTTTTTAAATTTTTTTTTGAAATTTTTTTTTTATTTTTTTTTGAAAATTTTTTTTTTATTTTTTTCATTTTTTTTTGAAATTTTTTTTTTTATTTTTTTTTGAAAATTTTTTTTTTGAAATTTTTTTGAGAATTTTTTTTTTATTTTTTTTTTGAAAATTTTTTTGAAAATTTTTTTGAAATTTTTTTTGAAATTTGTTTTTTCGAAAACTTTTTTGAAATTTTTTTTGAAATTTTTTTTTTTTAAATTTTTTTTTTTAAATATTTCTTTGAAATTTTTTTTTTTAATTTTTTTTTTGAAATTTTTTTGAGAATTTTTTTTTAAATTTTTTTTTTTAATTTTTTTTTTGAATTTTTTTTTTTGAAAATTTTTTTGAAATTTTTTTTGAATTTTTTTTTTGATTATTTTTCGAAATTTTTTTTTCAATTTTTTTAAAAATTTTTTTTTAAATTTTTTTTTGAAATTTTTTTAAAATTTTTTTTTATTTTTTTTTTTAAATTTTTTTGATAATTTTTTTTTTTTTTTTTTTTTTTATTTTTTTTTTTGAAATTTTTTTGAGAATTTTTTTAAAAATTTTTTTTTGAAATTTTTTTTTTAAATTTTTTTTTTTGGAAATTTTTTTTTTTATTTTTTTTTGAAAAATTTTTTTTATTTTTTTTTGTAAATTATTTTTTTTTTGAAAAATTTTTTTTTCATTTTTTTTTGAAAATTTTTTTTTTAAATTTTTTTTTGAAAAATTTTTTTTTTTATTTTTTTTTTTTTTGAAATTTTTTTTTTATTTTTTTTTGAAATTTTTTTTTTTATTTTTTTTTTTAATTTTTTTGAGATTTTTTTTTTTATTTTTTTTTTGAAAATTTTTTTGAAATTTTTTTTGAAATTTTTTTTTTTTTGATTTTTTTTGAAATTTTTTTAAAATTTATTTTTCATTTTTTTTTTTTTTTTTGAAATTTTTTTTTTTTATTTTTTTTTGAAAATTTTTTTTTTATTTTTTTTTTGAAATTTTTTTGAGAATTTTTTTTTTTATTTTTTTTTTGAATTTTTTTTTTTGAAATTTTTTTTTATTTTTTTTTGAAATTTTTTTTTTTATTTTTTTTTTGAAATTTTTTTGAGATTTTTTTTTTTAATTTTTTTTTTGAATTTTTTTTTGAAAATTTTTTTGAAATTTTTTTTGAAATTTTTTTTTTCGAAAACTTTTTTGAAATTTTTTTTGAAATTTTTTTTTTGAAAAATTTTTTTTTTAAATTTTTTTTTGAAAATTTTTTTTTAAATTTTTTTTCCAATTTTTTTTGAGAATTTTTTAAAAATTTTTTTTTCGAATTTTTTTTTTCAATTTTTTTAAAATTTTTTTTTAAATTTTTTTTTGAAATTTTTTTTTTATTTTTTTTTGAAAATTTTTTTTTTTATTTTTTTTTTGAAATTTTTTTGAGAATTTTTTTTTAAATTTTTTTTTTGAATTTTTTTTTTCGAAATTTTTTTTGAAATTTTTTTTTTTGAAATTTTTTTTTTCGAAAACTTTATTGAAATTTTTTTTTTTATTTTTTTTTGAAAATTTTTTTTTTGAAATTTTTTTGAGAATTTTTTTTTTATTTTTTTTTTGAAAATTTTTTTGAAATTTTTTTTGAATTTTTTTTTTTTTGATTTTTTTTTTAATTTTTTTTTCGAAATTTTTTTGAGAATTTTTTAAAATTTTTTTTTGAAAATTTTTTTGAAATTTTTTTTGAAATTTTTTTTTTGAAAATTTTTTTTTTTTATTTTTTTTTGAAAATTTTATTTTTAATTTTTTTTTCGAAATTTTTTTGAGAATTTTTTTAAAAATTTTTTTTTCGAAATTTTTTTTTCAATTTTTTTAAAAATTTTTTTAAAATTTTTTTTTGAAATTTTTTTTTTTATTTTTTTTTGAAAATTTTTTTTTTTATTTTTTTTTTTGAAATTTTTTTGAGAATTTTTTTTTTTAATTTTTTTTTTGAATTTTTTTTTTGAAATTTTTTTTAATTTTTTTTTTTTTTTTTTTTTTGAAAATTTTTTTTTCATTTTTTTTTGAAAATTTTTTTTTTAATTTTTTTTTGAAATTTTTTTTTTATTTTTATTTTTGAAATTTTTTTGAGAATTTTTTTTAAAATTTTTTTTAAATTTTTTTTTTGAATTTTTTTTTTTGAAAATTTTTTTGAAATTTTTTTTGATTTTTTTTTTGATTATTTTTTGAAAAATTTTTTTTTTAATTTTTTTTTCGAAATTTTTTTGAGAATTTTTTTAAAAATTTTTTTTTCGAATTTTTTTTTTCAATTTTTTTAAAAATTTTTTTTAAATTTTTTTTTGAAATTTTTTTTAAATTTATTTTTCATTTTTTTTTTTTTTTTTTGAAATTTTTTTTTTATTTTTTTTTGAAAAATTTTTTTTTTATTTTTTTTTTTAATTTTTTTTTCGAAATTTTTTTTTCAATTTTTTTAAAATTTTTTTTTTGATTTTTTTTTGAAATTTTTTTTAAATTTATTTTTTTTGAAATTTTTTTTTATTTTTTTTTGAAAAATTTTTTTTTTATTTTTTTTTTTGAAATTTTTTTGATAATTTTTTTTAAAATTTTTTTTTTTCATTTTTTTTTGAAATTTTTTTGAGAATTTTTTTTAAATTTTTTTTTTTAATTTTTTTTTTGAATTTTTTTTTTCGAAATTTTTTTTTCAATTTTTTTAAAATTTTTTTTTGAAATTTTTTTAAAATTTTTTTTTCATTCTTTTTTTTTTTTTTGAATTTTTTTAAATTTTTTTTTGAAAAATTTTTTTTTTATTTTTTTTTTAAATTTTTTTGAGAATTTTTTTTTTTATTTTTTTGAAATTTTTTTGAGAATTTTTTTAAAAATTTTTTTTTGAAATTTTTTTTTTGAAATTTTTTTTAAATTTTTTTTTTGGAATTTTTTTTTTTTATTTTTTTTTGAAAATTTTTTTTTATTTTTTTTTGAAAATAATTTTTTTTTTGAAAAATTTTTTTTTTCATTTTTTTTTTGAAAAATTTTTTTTTGCATTTTTTTTTTGAAAATTTTTTTAAAAAATTTTTTTTTGAAAATTTTTTTTTTATTTTTTTTTATTTTTTTTTTTATTTTTTTTTGAAAATTTTTTTTTTTATTTTTTTTTTGAAATTTTTTTGATTTTTTTTTTTGAAAATTTTTTTGAAATTTTTTTTGAAATTTTTTTTTTTTTTTGATTTTTTTTTGAAATTTTTTTGTTTTTTATTTTTTTTTCGAAATTTTTTTGAGAATTTTTTTAAAATTTTTTTTTTCGAAATTTTTTTTTCAATTTTTTAAAAAATTTTTTTAAAATTTTTTTTTGAAATTTTTTTTAAATTTTTTTTTCATTTTTTTTTATTTTTTTTTGAAATTTTTTTTTTATTTTTTTTTGAATTTTTTTTTTTTATTTTTTTTTGAAATTTTTTTGAGAATTTTTTTAAAAATTTTTTTTTAAATTTTTTTTTTGAAATTTTTAAATTTTTTTTTTGGAAATTTTTTTTTTATTTTTTTTTGAAAAATTTTTTTTATTTTTTTTTGAAAATTTTTTTTTTCATTTTTTTTTTGAAAATTTTTTTTTAAAATTTTTTTTTGAAAAATTTTTTTTTTATTTTTTTTTTATTTTTTTTTGAATTTTTTTTTTATTTTTTTTTTGAAATTTTTTTGAGAATTTTTTTT
The DNA here is from genome assembly GCA_944452925.2 of Chrysolina oricalcia. Taxonomy (NCBI): domain Eukaryota; kingdom Metazoa; phylum Arthropoda; class Insecta; order Coleoptera; family Chrysomelidae; genus Chrysolina; species Chrysolina oricalcia. The sequence goes on from OX101819.2 coordinate 33,441,423, forward strand.
TAATTTTTTTTTTGAAAATTTTTTTGAAAATTTTTTTGAAATTTTTTTTTTTTTTGATTTTTTTTTGAAAATTTTTTTTTTATTTTTTTTTCGAAATTTTTTTGAGAATTTTTTTTAAATTTTTTTTTTTCGAAATTTTTTTTTCAATTTTTTAAAAAAATTTTCTTAAATTTTTTTTTGAAATTTTTTTTATATTTTTTTTTCATTTTTTTTTTATTTTTTTTTGAAATTTTTTTTTTTATTTTTTTTTGAAATTTTTTTTTTTTATTTTTTTTTTGAAATTTTTTTGAGATTTTTTTTTTAAATTTTTTTTTTGAATTTTTTTTTGAAAATTTTTTTAAAATTTTTTTTGAAATTTTTTTTTCGAAATTTTTTTTTCAATTTTTTAAAAATTTTTTTTTTTGATTTTTTTTTGAAATTTTTTTTAAATTTATTTTTTTTGAAATTTTTTTTTATTTTTTTTTGAAAAATTTTTTTTTTATTTTTTTTTTGAAATTTTTTTTAAAATTTTTTCATTTTTTTTTGAAATTTTTTTTTTCTTTTTTTTTTGAAATTTTTTTGAGAATTTTTTTTAAAATTTTTTTTTTTAATTTTTTTTTTGAATTTTTTTTTTCGAAATTTTTTTTTCAATTTTTTTAAAATTTTTTTTTGAAATTTTTTTAAAATTTTTTTTTCATTCTTTTTTTTTTTTTTTTTTGAAATTTTTTTTAAAATTTTTTTTTGAAAAATTTTTTTTTTATTTTTTTTTTAAATTTTTTTGAGAATTTTTTTTTTTATTTTTTTTTTATTTTTTTTTTGAAATTTTTTTTTTTATTTTTTTTTAATTTTTTTTTTGAAATTTTTTTGAGAAATTTTTTAAAAATTTTTTTTTGAAATTTTTTTTTTGAAATTTTTTTTAAATTTTTTTTTTGGAAATTTTTTTTTTATTTTTTTTTGAAAAATTTTTTTTATTTTTTTTTTGAAAATTATTTTTTTTTTGAAAAATTTTTTTTTCATTTTTATTTTTGAAAAATTTTTTTTTTCATTTTTTTTTTGAAAATTTTTTAAAAAAATTTTTTTTTGAAAAATTTTTTTTTTTTTTTTTTTTATTTTTTTTGAATTTTTTTTTTTTATTTTTTTTTGAAAATTTTTTTTTTTATTTTTTTTTTGAAATTTTTTTGAGAATTTTTTTTTTATTTTTTTTTTTTGAAAATTTTTTTGAATTTTTTTTTGAAATTTTTTTTTTTTTTGATTTTTTTTTGAAATTTTTTTTTTTTTTTTTGAAAAATTTTTTTTTTCATTTTTTTTGAAAATTTTTTTTTCATTTTTTTTTTGAAAAATTTTTTTTTTCATTTTTTTTTGAAAAATTTTTTATTTATTTTTTTTTTAATTTTTTTTTTTTTATTTTTTTTTGAAAATTTTATTTTTTTATTTTTTTTTTTGAAATTTTTTTGAGAATTTTTTTTTATTTTTTTTTTGAATTTTTTTTTTGAAAATTTTTTTGAAAATTTTTTTGAAATTTTTTTTGAAATTTTTTTTTTCGAAAACTTTTTTGAAATTTTTTTTGAAATTTTTTTTTTGAAAATTTTTTTTTTTAAATATTTTTTTGAAAATTTTTTTTTTTTATTTTTTTTTTGAAATTTTTTTGAGAATTTTTTTTAAAATTTTTTTTTTTAATTTTTTTTTTGAATTTTTTTTTTGAAAATTTTTTTGAAATTTTTTTTGAATTTTTTTTTTGATTATTTTTCGAAATTTTTTTTTCAATTTTTTTAAAAATTTTTTTTAAAATTTTTTTTTGAAATTTTTTTAAAATTTTTTTTTCATTTTTTTTTTTTTTTTTTTTTTGAATTTTTTTTTTTTTTTTGAAAAATTTTTTTTTTATTTTTTTTTTTAAATTTTTTTGATAATTTTTTTTTTATTTTTTTTTTATTTTTTTTTTGAAATTTTTTTGAGAATTTTTTTAAAAATTTTTTTTTGAAATTTTTTTTTTAAATTTTTTTTTTTGGAAATTTTTTTTTTTATTTTTTTTTGAAAAATTTTTTTTATTTTTTTTTTGTAAATTATTTTTTTTTTTGAAAAATTTTTTTTTTCATTTTTTTTCGAAAAAATTTTTTTTTCATTTTTTTTTGAAAATTTTTTTTTTAAATTTTTTTTTTTATTTTTTTTTTGAAATTTTTTTGAGATTTTTTTTTTAAATTTTTTTTTTGAATTTTTTTTTGAAAATTTTTTTAAAATTTTTTTTGAAATTTTTTTTTCGAAATTTTTTTTTCAATTTTTTAAAAATTTTTTTTTTTGATTTTTTTTTGAAATTTTTTTTAAATTTATTTTTTTTGAAATTTTTTTTTATTTTTTTTTGAAAAATTTTTTTTTTATTTTTTTTTTGAAATTTTTTTTAAAATTTTTTCATTTTTTTTTGAAATTTTTTTTTTCTTTTTTTTTTGAAATTTTTTTGAGAATTTTTTTTTAAATTTTTTTTTTTAATTTTTTTTTTGAATTTTTTTTTTCGAAATTTTTTTTTCAATTTTTTTAAAATTTTTTTTTGAAATTTTTTTAAAATTTTTTTTTCATTCTTTTTTTTTTTTTTTTTTGAAATTTTTTTTAAAATTTTTTTTTGAAAAATTTTTTTTTTATTTTTTTTTTAAATTTTTTTGAGAATTTTTTTTTTTATTTTTTTTTTATTTTTTTTTTGAAATTTTTTTTTTTATTTTTTTTTTATTTTTTTTTTGAAATTTTTTTGAGAAATTTTTTAAAAATTTTTTTTTGAAATTTTTTTTTTGAAATTTTTTTTAAATTTTTTTTTTGGAAATTTTTTTTTTATTTTTTTTTGAAAAATTTTTTTTATTTTTTTTTTGAAAATTATTTTTTTTTTGAAAAATTTTTTTTTCATTTTTATTTTTGAAAAATTTTTTTTTTCATTTTTTTTTTGAAAATTTTTTAAAAAAATTTTTTTTTGAAAAATTTTTTTTTTTTTTTTTTTTATTTTTTTTGAAATTTTTTTTTTTATTTTTTTTGAAAATTTTTTTTTTTATTTTTTTTTTGAAATTTTTTTGAGAATTTTTTTTTTATTTTTTTTTTTTGAAAATTTTTTTGAATTTTTTTTTGAAATTTTTTTTTTTTTTGATTTTTTTTTGAAATTTTTTTTTTTTTTTTTGAAAAATTTTTTTTTTCATTTTTTTTGAAAATTTTTTTTTCATTTTTTTTTTGAAAAATTTTTTTTTTCATTTTTTTTTGAAAAATTTTTTATTTATTTTTTTTTTAATTTTTTTTTTTTTATTTTTTTTTGAAAATTTTATTTTTTTATTTTTTTTTTTGAAATTTTTTTGAGAATTTTTTTTTATTTTTTTTTTGAATTTTTTTTTTGAAAATTTTTTTGAAAATTTTTTTGAAATTTTTTTTGAAATTTTTTTTTTCGAAAACTTTTTTGAAATTTTTTTTGAAATTTTTGTTTTGAAAATTTTTTTTTTTAAATATTTTTTTGAAAATTTTTTTTTTTTATTTTTTTTTTGAAATTTTTTTGAGAATTTTTTTTAAAATTTTTTTTTTTAATTTTTTTTTTGAATTTTTTTTTTGAAAATTTTTTTGAAATTTTTTTTGAATTTTTTTTTTGATTATTTTTCGAAATTTTTTTTTCAATTTTTTTAAAAATTTTTTTTAAAATTTTTTTTTGAAATTTTTTTAAAATTTTTTTTTCATTTTTTTTTTTTTTTTTTTTTTTGAATTTTTTTTTTTTTTTTGAAAAATTTTTTTTTTATTTTTTTTTTTAAATTTTTTTGATAATTTTTTTTTTATTTTTTTTTTATTTTTTTTTTTGAAATTTTTTTGAGAATTTTTTTAAAAATTTTTTTTTGAAATTTTTTTTTTAAATTTTTTTTTTTGGAAATTTTTTTTTTTATTTTTTTTTGAAAAATTTTTTTTATTTTTTTTTTGTAAATTATTTTTTTTTTTGAAAAATTTTTTTTTTCATTTTTTTTCGAAAAAATTTTTTTTTCATTTTTTTTTGAAAATTTTTTTTTAAAATTTTTTTTTGAAAAATTTTTTTTTTATTTTTTTTTTTTTTTTAATTTTTTTTTATTTTTTTTTGAAAATTTTTTTTTTATTTTTTTTTTAAATTTTTTTGAGATTTTTTTTTTTATTTTTTTTTTGAAAATTTTTTTGAAATTTTTTTTGAAATTTTTTTTTTTTGATTTTTTTTTGAAATTTTTTTAAAATTTATTTTTCATTTTTTTTTTTTTTTTTTTTGAAATTTTTTTTTTTTATTTTTTTTTGAAAATTTTTTTTTTATTTTTTTTTTGAAATTTTTTTGAGAATTTTTTTTTTATTTTTTTTTGAATTTTTTTTTTTGAAAATTTTCTTGAAATTTTTTTTGAAAATTTTTTTTTTAAATTTTTTTTTGAAAAATTTTTTTTTATTTTTTTTTATTTTTTTTTGAAATTTTTTTTTAATTTTTTTTTGAAAATTTTTTTTTTTATTTTTTTTTCGAATTTTTTTTGAGAATTTTTTTAAAATTTTTTTTTTCGAAATTTTTTTTTCAATTTTTTAAAATTTTTTTTTAAAATTTTTTTTTCATTTTTTTTTATTTTTTTTTGAAATTTTTTTTTTATTTTATTGGAAATTTTTTTTTTTTATTTTTTTTTTGAAATTTTTTTGAGATTTTTTTTTTTAAATTTTTTTTTTGAATTTTTTTTTGAAAATTTTTTTGAAATTTTTTTTGAAATTTTTTTTTTCGTAAACTTTTTTGAAATTTTTTTTGAAATTTTTTTTTTGAAAATTTTTTTTTAAAATTTTTTTTGAAAATTTTTTTTTAAAATTTTTTTTCCATTTTTTTTTTGAGAATTTTTTTAAAAATTTTTTTTTCGAAATTTTTTTTTCAATTTTTTTAAAAATTTTTTTTGAAATTTTTTTTTTATTTTTTTTTAAATTTTTTTTTTGAATTTTTTTTTTGAAATTTTTTTTGAATTTTTTTTTTTGAAAATTTTTTTTTTTAATTTTTTTTTGAAAATTTTATTTTTAATTTTTTTTTCGAAATTTTTTTGAGAATTTTTTTAAAAATTTTTTTTTCGAAATTTTTTTTTCAATTTTTTTTAAATTTTTTTTTTAATTTTTTTTGAATTTTTTTTTAAATTTATTTTTCTTTTTTTTTTTTTGAAAAATTTTTTTTTTATTTTTTTTTTGAAATTTTTTTGAGAATTTTTTTTTATTTTTTTGAGAATTTTTTTTTTTGAAAATTTTTTTGAAATTTTTTTTGAAATTTTTTTTTTTTGATTATTTTTTGAAATTTTTTTTTTAATTTTTTTTTCGAAATTTTTTTTTCAATTTTTTTAAAAATTTTTTTAAAATTTTTTTTTGAAATTTTTTTTAAATAAACATTTTTTTTTTGAATTTTTTTTGAATTTTTTTTTTATTTTTTTTTGAAAATTTTTTTTTTTATTTTTTCTTTTGAAATTTTTTTTTCGAAATTTTTTTTTCAATTTTTTTTTAAATTTTTTTTTGAAATTTTTTTTTTAATTTATTTTTAATTTTTTTTTTTTGAATTTTTTTTGAATTTTTTTTTTTATTTTTTTTTGAAAATTTTTTTTTAAATTTTTTTTTCGAAATTTTTTTGAGAATTTTTTAAAATTTTTTTTTGAAAATTTTTTTGAAATTTTTTTTGAAATTTTTTTTTTGAAAATTTTTTTTTTTTATTTTTTTTTGAAAATTTTATTTTTAATTTTTTTTTCGAAATTTTTTTGAGAATTTTTTTAAAAATTTTTTTTTCGAAATTTTTTTTTCAATTTTTTTAAAATTTTTTTTAAAATTTTTTTTTGAAATTTTTTTTTTTATTTTTTTTTGAAAATTTTTTTTTTTATTTTTTTTTTTGAAATTTTTTTGAGAATTTTTTTTTTAAATTTTTTTTTTGAATTTTTTTTTTGAAATTTTTTTTAATTTTTTTTTTTTTTTTTTTTTGAAAATTTTTTTTTCATTTTTTTTTGAAAATTTTTTTTTTAATTTTTTTTTGAAATTTTTTTTTTATTTTTATTTTTGAAATTTTTTTGAGAATTTTTTTTAAAATTTTTTTTAAATTTTTTTTTTGAATTTTTTTTTTTGAAAATTTTTTTGAAATTTTTTTTGATTTTTTTTTTGATTATTTTTTGAAAAATTTTTTTTTAAATTTTTTTTTCGAAATTTTTTTGAGAATTTTTTTAAAAATTTTTTTTTCGAATTTTTTTTTTCAATTTTTTTAAAAATTTTTTTTAAATTTTTTTTTGAAATTTTTTTTAAATTTATTTTTCATTTTTTTTTTTTTTTTTTGAAATTTTTTTTTTTATTTTTTTTTGAAAAATTTTTTTTTTATTTTTTTTTAAAATTTTTTTTTCGAAATTTTTTTTTCAATTTTTTTAAAATTTTTTTTTTGATTTTTTTTTGAAATTTTTTTTAAATTTATTTTTTTTGAAATTTTTTTTTATTTTTTTTTGAAAAATTTTTTTTTTATTTTTTTTTTGAAATTTTTTTGATAATTTTTTTTAAAATTTTTTTTTTTCATTTTTTTTTGAAATTTTTTTGAGAATTTTTTTTAAATTTTTTTTTTTTAATTTTTTTTTTGAATTTTTTTTTTCGAAATTTTTTTTTCAATTTTTTTAAAATTTTTTTTTGAAATTTTTTTAAAATTTTTTTTTCATTCTTTTTTTTTTTTTGAATTTTTTTAAATTTTTTTTTGAAAAATTTTTTTTTTATTTTTTTTTTAAATTTTTTTGAGAATTTTTTTTTTTATTTTTTTTTTTTTTTTTTTGAAATTTTTTTGAGAATTTTTTTAAAAATTTTTTTTTGAAATTTTTTTTTTGAAATTTTTTTTAAATTTTTTTTTTGGAAAATTTTTTTTTTATTTTTTTTTGAAAATTTTTTTTTATTTTTTTTTGAAAATTATTTTTTTTTTGAAAAATTTTTTTTTTCATTTTTTTTTTGAAAAATTTTTTTTTTCATTTTTTTTTTGAAAATTTTTTTAAAAAATTTTTTTTTGAAAATTTTTTTTTTTATTTTTTTTTATTTTTTTTTGAAATTTTTTTTTTTATTTTTTTTTGAAAATTTTTTTTTTTATTTTTTTTTTGAAATTTTTTTGAGATTTTTTTTTTTATTTTTTTTTTGAAAATTTTTTTGAAATTTTTTTTGAAATTTTTTTTTTTTTTTGATTTTTTTTTGAAATTTTTTTGTTTTTTATTTTTTTTTCGAAATTTTTTTGAGAATTTTTTTAAAATTTTTTTTTTCGAAATTTTTTTTTCAATTTTTTAAAAATTTTTTTTAAAATTTTTTTTTGAAATTTTTTTTAAATTTTTTTTTCATTTTTTTTTTATTTTTTTTTGAAATTTTTTTTTTATTTTTTTTTGAATTTTTTTTTTTTTATTTTTTTTTGAAATTTTTTTGAGAATTTTTTTAAAAATTTTTTTTTAAATTTTTTTTTTGAAATTTTTAAATTTTTTTTTTGGAAATTTTTTTTTTATTTTTTTTTGAAAAATTTTTTTTATTTTTTTTTGAAAATTTTTTTTTTCATTTTTTTTTTGAAAATTTTTTTTTTAAATTTTTTTTTGAAAAATTTTTTTTTTATTTTTTTTTTATTTTTTTTTGAATTTTTTTTTTATTTTTTTTTTGAAATTTTTTTGAGAATTTTTTTTTAATTTTTTTTTTGAAAATTTTTTTGAAAATTTTTTTGAAATTTTTTTTTTTTTTGATTTTTTTTTGAAAATTTTTTTTTTATTTTTTTTTCGAAATTTTTTTGAGAATTTTTTTTAAATTTTTTTTTTTCGAAATTTTTTTTTCAATTTTTTAAAAAATTTTTTTTTAATTTTTTTTTGAAATTTTTTTTATATTTTTTTTTCATTTTTTTTTTATTTTTTTTTGAAATTTTTTTTTTTATTTTTTTTTGAAATTTTTTTTTTTTATTTTTTTTTTGAAATTTTTTTGAGATTTTTTTTTTAAATTTTTTTTTTGAATTTTTTTTTGAAAATTTTTTTAAAATTTTTTTTGAAATTTTTTTTTCGAAATTTTTTTTTCAATTTTTTAAAAATTTTTTTTTTTGATTTTTTTTTGAAATTTTTTTTAAATTTATTTTTTTTGAAATTTTTTTTTATTTTTTTTTGAAAAATTTTTTTTTTATTTTTTTTTTGAAATTTTTTTTAAAATTTTTTCATTTTTTTTTGAAATTTTTTTTTTCTTTTTTTTTGAAATTTTTTTGAGAATTTTTTTTAAAAATTTTTTTTTTAATTTTTTTTTTGAATTTTTTTTTTCGAAATTTTTTTTTCAATTTTTTTAAAATTTTTTTTTGAAATTTTTTTAAAATTTTTTTTTCATTCTTTTTTTTTTTTTTTTTTGAAATTTTTTTTTAAATTTTTTTTTGAAAAAATTTTTTTTTATTTTTTTTTAAAATTTTTTTGAGAATTTTTTTTTTTATTTTTTTTTTATTTTTTTTTTGAAATTTTTTTGAGAAATTTTTTAAAAATTTTTTTTTGAAATTTTTTTTTTGAAATTTTTTTTAAATTTTTTTTTTGGAAATTTTTTTTTTATTTTTTTTTGAAAAATTTTTTTTATTTTTTTTTTGAAAATTATTTTTTTTTTGAAAAATTTTTTTTTTCATTTTTATTTTTGAAAAAATTTTTTTTTCATTTTTTTTTTGAAAATTTTTTAAAAAAATTTTTTTTTGAAAATTTTTTTTTTTTTTTTTTTTTATTTTTTTTGAAATTTTTTTTTTTATTTTTTTTTGAAAATTTTTTTTTTTATTTTTTTTTTGAAATTTTTTTGAGAATTTTTTTTTTATTTTTTTTTTTTGAAAATTTTTTTGAATTTTTTTTTGAAATTTTTTTTTTTTTTGATTTTTTTTTGAAATTTTTTTTTTTTTTTTTTGAAAAATTTTTTTTTTCATTTTTTTTGAAAATTTTTTTTTCATTTTTTTTTTGAAAAATTTTTTTTTTCATTTTTTTTTGAAAAATTTTTTATTTATTTTTTTTTTTATTTTTTTTTTTTTATTTTTTTTTGAAAATTTTATTTTTTTATTTTTTTTTTTGAAATTTTTTTGAGAATTTTTTTTTATTTTTTTTTTGAATTTTTTTTTTGAAAATTTTTTTGAAAATTTTTTTGAAATTTTTTTTGAAATTTTTTTTTTCGAAAACTTTTTTGAAATTTTTTTTGAAATTTTTTTTTTGAAAATTTTTTTTTTAAATATTTTTTTGAAAATTTTTTTTTTTTATTTTTTTTTTGAAATTTTTTTGAGAATTTTTTTTAAAATTTTTTTTTTTAATTTTTTTTTTGAATTTTTTTTTTGAAAATTTTTTTGAAATTTTTTTTGAATTTTTTTTTTGATTATTTTTCGAAATTTTTTTTTCAATTTTTTTAAAAATTTTTTTTAAAATTTTTTTTTGAAATTTTTTTAAAATTTTTTTTTCATTTTTTTTTTTTTTTTTTTTTTGAAATTTTTTTTTTTTTTTGAAAAATTTTTTTTTTATTTTTTTTTTTAAATTTTTTTGATAATTTTTTTTTTATTTTTTTTTTATTTTTTTTTTTGAAATTTTTTTGAGAATTTTTTTAAAAATTTTTTTTTGAAATTTTTTTTTTTAATTTTTTTTTTTGGAAATTTTTTTTTTTATTTTTTTTTGAAAAATTTTTTTTATTTTTTTTTTGTAAATTATTTTTTTTTTTGAAAAATTTTTTTTTTCATTTTTTTTCGAAAAAATTTTTTTTTCATTTTTTTTTGAAAATTTTTTTTTTTAATTTTTTTTTGAAAAATTTTTTTTTTATTTTTTTTTTTTTTTTAATTTTTTTTTATTTTTTTTTGAAAATTTTTTTTTTATTTTTTTTTTTAATTTTTTTGAGATTTTTTTTTTTATTTTTTTTTTGAAAATTTTTTTGAAATTTTTTTTGAAATTTTTTTTTTTTTGATTTTTTTTTGAAATTTTTTTAAAATTTATTTTTCATTTTTTTTTTTTTTTTTTTTTTGAAATTTTTTTTTTTTATTTTTTTTTGAAAATTTTTTTTTTATTTTTTTTTTGAAATTTTTTTGAGAATTTTTTTTTTATTTTTTTTTGAATTTTTTTTTTTGAAAATTTTCTTGAAATTTTTTTTGAAAATTTTTTTTTTAAATTTTTTTTTGAAAAATTTTTTTTTATTTTTTTTTATTTTTTTTTGAAATTTTTTTTTAATTTTTTTTTGAAATTTTTTTTTTTTATTTTTTTTTCGAATTTTTTTTGAGAATTTTTTTAAAATTTTTTTTTTCGAAATTTTTTTTTCAATTTTTTAAAATTTTTTTTTAAAATTTTTTTTTCATTTTTTTTTTATTTTTTTTTGAAATTTTTTTTTTATTTTATTGGAAATTTTTTTTTTTTATTTTTTTTTTGAAATTTTTTTGAGATTTTTTTTTTTAAATTTTTTTTTTGAATTTTTTTTTGAAAATTTTTTTGAAATTTTTTTTGAAATTTTTTTTTTCGTAAACTTTTTTGAAATTTTTTTTGAAATTTTTTTTTTGAAAATTTTTTTTTAAAATTTTTTTTGAAAATTTTTTTTTAAAATTTTTTTTCCATTTTTTTTTTGAGAATTTTTTTAAAAATTTTTTTTTCGAAATTTTTTTTTCAATTTTTTTAAAAATTTTTTTTGAAATTTTTTTTTTATTTTTTTTTTAAATTTTTTTTTAAATTTTTTTTTTGAATTTTTTTTTTGAAATTTTTTTTGAATTTTTTTTTTTGAAAATTTTTTTTTTTAATTTTTTTTTGAAAATTTTATTTTTAATTTTTTTTTCGAAATTTTTTTGAGAATTTTTTTAAAAATTTTTTTTTCGAAATTTTTTTTTCAATTTTTTTTAAATTTTTTTTTTAATTTTTTTTGAATTTTTTTTTAAATTTATTTTTCTTTTTTTTTTTTTGAAAAATTTTTTTTTTATTTTTTTTTTGAAATTTTTTTGAGAATTTTTTTTTTATTTTTTTGAGAATTTTTTTTTTTGAAAATTTTTTTGAAATTTTTTTTGAAATTTTTTTTTTTTGATTATTTTTTGAAATTTTTTTTTAAATTTTTTTTTCGAAATTTTTTTTTCAATTTTTTTAAAATTTTTTTTAAAATTTTTTTTTGAAATTTTTTTTAAATAAACATTTTTTTTTTGAATTTTTTTTGAATTTTTTTTTTATTTTTTTTTGAAAATTTTTTTTTTATTTTTTCTTTTGAAATTTTTTTTTCGAAATTTTTTTTTCAATTTTTTTTTAAATTTTTTTTGAAATTTTTTTTTTAATTTATTTTTAATTTTTTTTTTTTTGAATTTTTTTTGAATTTTTTTTTTTATTTTTTTTTGAAAATTTTTTTTTTATTTTTTTTTTTGAAATTTTTTTTTCGAAATTTTTTTTCAATTTTTTTAAAAATTTTTTTTGATTTTTTTTGAAATTTTTTTTAAATTTATTTTTTTTTAAATTTTTTTTTTTGGAAATTTTTTTTTTATTTTTTTTTGAAGAATTTTTTTTATTTTTTTTTGAAATTTTTTTTTTTTTTTGAAAAATTTTTTTTTTCATTTTTTTTTGAAAATTTTTTTTTTTCATTTTTTTTTGAAAAATTTTTTTTAAATTTTTTTTTGAAAAATTTTTTTTTTATTTTTTTCATTTTTTTTTGAAATTTTTTTTTTTATTTTTTTTTGGAAATTTTTTTTTTGAAATTTTTTTGAGAATTTTTTTTTTATTTTTTTTTGAAAATTTTTTTGAAATTTTTTTTGAATTTTTTTTTTTTTGATTTTTTTTTGAATTTTTTTTTTATTTTTTTTTCGAAATTTTTTTGAGAATTTTTTAAAATTTTTTTTTGAAAATTTTTTTGAAATTTTTTTTGAAATTTTTTTTTTGAAAATTTTTTTTTTTATTTTTTTTTGAAAATTTTATTTTTAATTTTTTTTTCGAAATTTTTTTGAGAATTTTTTTAAAAATTTTTTTTTCGAAATTTTTTTTTCAATTTTTTTAAAATTTTTTTTAAAATTTTTTTTTGAAATTTATTTTTTTTGAAATTTTTTTTTTTATTTTTTTTTGAAAATTTTTTTTTTTATTTTTTTTTTTGAAATTTTTTTGAGATTTTTTTTTTTAAATTTTTTTTTTGAATTTTTTTTTTGAAATTTTTTTTAAATTTTTTTTTTTAATTTTTTTTTTGAAAATTTTTTTTTTCATTTTTTTTTGAAAATTTTTTTTTTCATTTTTTTTTGAAATTTTTTTTTTATTTTTATTTTTGAATTTTTTTTGAGAATTTTTTTTAAAATTTTTTTTAAATTTTTTTTTTGAATTTTTTTTTGAAAATTTTTTTGAAATTTTTTTTGATTTTTTTTTTGATTATTTTTTGAAAAATTTTTTTTTAAATTTTTTTTTCGAAATTTTTTTGAGAATTTTTTTAAAAATTTTTTTTTCGAATTTTTTTTTTCAATTTTTTTAAAATTTTTTTTTTAATTTTTTTTTGAAATTTTTTTTAAATTTATTTTTCATTTTTTTTTTTTTTTTTTTGAAATTTTTTTTTTATTTTTTTTTGAAAAATTTTTTTTTTATTTTTTTTTTTAAATTTTTTTTTCGAAATTTTTTTTTCAATTTTTTTAAAATTTTTTTTTTGATTTTTTTTTGAAATTTTTTTTAAATTTATTTTTTTTGAAATTTTTTTTTATTTTTTTTTGAAAAAATTTTTTTTTATTTTTTTTTTTGAAATTTTTTTGATAATTTTTTTTAAAATTTTTTTTTTTCATTTTTTTTTGAAATTTTTTTTTTCTTTTTTTTTTGAAATTTTTTTGAGAATTTTTTTTAAATTTTTTTTTTTAATTTTTTTTTTGAATTTTTTTTTTCGAAATTTTTTTTTCAATTTTTTTAAAATTTTTTTTTGAAATTTTTTTAAAATTTTTTTTTCATTCTTTTTTTTTTTTTTTTGAATTTTTTTAAATTTTTTTTTGAAAATTTTTTTTTTATTTTTTTTTTAAATTTTTTTGAGAATTTTTTTTTTTATTTTTTTTTTTTTTTTTTTTTGAAATTTTTTTGAGAATTTTTTTAAAAATTTTTTTTTGAAATTTTTTTTTTGAAATTTTTTTTAAATTTTTTTTTTGGAAATTTTTTTTTTTATTTTTTTTTGAAAATTTTTTTTTATTTTTTTTTGAAAATTATTTTTTTTTTGAAAAATTTTTTTTTTCATTTTTTTTTTGAAAAATTTTTTTTTTCATTTTTTTTTTGAAAATTTTTTTAAAAAATCATTTTTTGAAAATTTTTTTTTTATTTTTTTTTTATTTTTTTTTGAAATTTTTTTTTTTATTTTTTTTTGAAAATTTTTTTTTTTATTTTTTTTTTGAATTTTTTTTGAGATTTTTTTTTTTATTTTTTTTTTTGAAATTTTTTTTGAAATTTTTTTTTTTTTTTGATTTTTTTTTGAAATTTTTTTTTTTTATTTTTTTTTCGAAATTTTTTTGAGAATTTTTTAAAAATTTTGTTTTTTCGAAATTTTTCTTTCAATTTTTTAAAAATTTTTTTTAAAATTTTTTTTTGAAATTTTTTTTAAATTTTTTTTTCATTTTTTTTTTATTTTTTTTTGAAATTTTTTTTTTATTTTTTTTTGAAATTTTTTTTTTTTATTTTTTTTTGAAATTTTTTTGAGAATTTTTTAAAAAAAATTTTTTTTAATTTTTTTTTTGAAATTTTTAAATTTTTTTTTTGGAAATTTTTTTTTTATTTTTTTTTGAAAAATTTTTTTTATTTTTTTTTGAAAATTTTTTTTTTCATTTTTTTTTTGAAAATTTTTTTTTTAAATTTTTTTTTGAAAAATTTTTTTTTTATTTTTTTTTTATTTTTTTTTGAATTTTTTTTTTATTTTTTTTTGAAAATTTTTTTTTTATTTTTTTGTTGAAATTTTTTTGAGAATTTTTTTTTAATTTTTTTTTTGAAAATTTTTTTGAAAATTTTTTTGAAATTTTTTTTTTTTTGATTTTTTTTTGAAAATTTTTTTTTTTATTTTTTTTTCGAAATTTTTTTGAGAATTTTTTTAAAAATTTTTTTTTTCGAAATATTTTTTTCAATTTTTTAAAAATTTTTTTTTAAATTTTTTTTTGAAATTTTTTTAAAATTTTTTTTTCATTTTTTTTTTATTTTTTTTTGAAATTTTTTTTTTTATTTTTTTTTGAAATTTTTTTGAGAATTTTTTTTTTATTTTTTTTTTTTGAAAATTTTTTTGAATTTTTTTTGAAATTTTTTTTTTTTTTTGATTTTTTTTTGAATTTTTTTTTTTTTTATTTTTTTTTCGAAATTTTTTTGAAATTTTTTTAATTTTTTTTTTTTCATTTTTTTTTTATTTTTTTTTGAAATTTTTTTTTTTATTTTTTTTTGAAATTTTTTTTTTTATTTTTTTTTTTGAAATTTTTTTGAGATTTTTTTTTTAAATTTTTTTTTTGAATTTTTTTTTGAAAATTTTTTTGAAATTTTTTTTGAATTTTTTTTTTCGAAATTTTTTTTTCAATTTTTTTAAAATTTTTTTTTTTGATTTTTTTTTGAAATTTTTTTTAAATTTATTTTTTTTGAAATTTTTTTTTATTTTTTTTTGAAAATTTTTTTTTTTATTTTTTTTTTTGAAATTTTTTTTAAAATTTTTTTTTTCATTTTTTTTTGAAATTTTTTTTTTTTTTTTTTTTTGAAATTTTTTTGAGAATTTTTTTAAAAATTTTTTTTTTTAATTTTTTTTTTGAATTTTTTTTTTTTTATTTTTTTTTTGAAATTTTTTTGAGATTTTTTTTTTAAATTTTTTTTTTGAATTTTTTTTTGAAAATTTTTTTGAAATTTTTTTTGAAATTTTTTTTTCGAAATTTTTTTTTCAATTTTTTAAAAATTTTTTTTTTTGATTTTTTTTTGAAATTTTTTTTAAATTTATTTTTTTTGAAATTTTTTTTTATTTTTTTTTGAAAAATTTTTTTTTTATTTTTTTTTTTGAAATTTTTTTAAAAATTTTTTCATATTTTTTGAAATTTTTTTTTTCTTTTTTTTTTGAAATTTTTTTGAGAATTTTTTTTAAAATTTTTTTTTTTAATTTTTTTTTTGAATTTTTTTTTTGAATTTTTTTTTTCGAAATTTTTTTTTCAATTTTTTTAAAATTTTTTTTTGAAATTTTTTTAAAATTTTTTTTTCATTCTTTTTTTTTTTTTTTTTTTTTTGAAATTTTTTTTTAAATTTTTTTTTGAAAAATTTTTTTTTTATTTTTTTTTTAAATTTTTTTGAGAATTTTTTTTTTTATTTTTTTTTTATTTTTTTTTTGAAATTTTTTTGAGAAATTTTTTAAAAATTTTTTTTTGAAATTTTTTTTTTGAAATTTTTTTTAAATTTTTTTTTTGGAAATTTTTTTTTTTATTTTTTTTTGAAAAATTTTTTTTATTTTTTTTTGAAAATTATTTTTTTTTTGAAAAATTTTTTTTTTATTTTTTTTTTATTTTTTTTTGAAATTTTTTTTTTTATTTTTTTTTGAAATTTTTTTTTTTTATTTTTTTTTGAAATTTTTTTGAGAATTTTTTTTTTATTTTTTTTTTTTGAAAATTTTTTTGAATTATTTTTGAAATTTTTTTTTGATTTTTTTTTTAAATTTTTTTTTTGAATTTTTTTTTGAAAATTTTTTTGAAATTTTTTTTGAATTTTTTTTTTCGAAATTTTTTTTTCAATTTTTTTAAAATTTTTTTTTTTGATTTTTTTTTGAAATTTTTTTTAAATTTATTTTTTTTGAAATTTTTTTTTATTTTTTTTTTGAAAATTTTTTTTTTATTTTTTTTTTTGAAATTTTTTTAAAAATTTTTTTTTTTCATTTTTTTTTGAAATTTTTTTTTTCTTTTTTTTTTGAAATTTTTTTGAGAATTTTTTTTAAAATTTTTTTTTTAAATTTTTTTTTTGAATTTTTTTTTTCGAAATTTTTTTTTCAATTTTTTTAAATTTTTTTTTTGAAATTTTTTTAAAATTTTTTTTTCATTCTTTTTATTTTTTTTTTTTTGAAATTTTTTTTTAAATTTTTTTTTGAAAAATTTTTTTTTCATTTTTTTTAAAAATTTTTTTGAGAATTTTTTTTTTATTTTTTTTTTATTTTTTTTTGATATTTTTTTGAGAAATTTTTTAAAAATTTTTTTTTGAAATTTTTTTTTTGAAATTTTTTTTAAATTTTTTTTTTGAAAATTTTTTTTTTTATTTTTTTTTGAAAAATTTTTTTTATTTTTTTTTGAAAATTATTTTTTTTTTGAAAAATTTTTTTTTTCATTTTTTTTTTGAAAAAATTTTTTTTTTATTTTTTTTTGAAAATTTTTTTTTTTATTTTTTTTTTTAATTTTTTTTGAGAATTTTTTTTTTATTTTTTTTTTTCGAAATTTTTTTTTCAATTTTTTAAAAAAATTTTTTAAAATTTTTTTTTGAAATTTTTTTTAAATTTTTTTTTCATTTTTTTTTTATTTTTTTTTGAAATTTTTTTTTTATTTTTTTTGAAATTTTTTTTTTTATTTTTTTTTGAAATTTTTTTGAGAATTTTTTTAAAAATTTTTTTTTTTAATTTTTTTTTTGAAATTTTTAAATTTTTTTTTTGGAAATTTTTTTTTTATTTTTTTTTGAAAAATTTTTTTTATTTTTTTTTGAAATTTTTTTTTTTCATTTTTTTTTTGAAAATTTTTTTTTTAAATTTTTTTTTGAAAATTTTTTTTTTTATTTTTTTTTTGAAATTTTTTTGAGAATTTTTTTTTTATTTTTTTTTTGAAAATTTTTTTGAAATTTTTTTTGAAATATTTTTTTTTTATTTTTTTTTGAAAATTTTTTTTTTATTTTTTTTTCGAAATTTTTTTGAGAATTTTTTTAAAATTTTTTTTTTTCGAAATTTTTTTTTCAATTTTTTAAAAAATTTTTTTTTAATTTTTTTTGAAATTTTTTTTAAATTTTTTTTTTCATTTTTTTTTTATTTTTTTTTGAAATTTTTTTTTTATTTTTTTTTGAAATTTTTTTTTTTTTTTTTTCGAAATTTTTTTGAGATTTTTTTTTTAAATTTTTTTTTTGAATTTTTTTTTGAAAATTTTTTTGAAATTTTTTTTGAAATTTTTTTTTTCGAAAACTTTTTTGAAATTTTTTTTGAAATTTTTATTTTGAAAATTTTTTTTTTTTATTTTTTTTTGAAAATTTTTTTTTTAATTTTTTTTCCAATTTTTTTTTGAGAATTTTTTTAAAAATTTTTTTTTCGAAATTTTTTTTTCAATTTTTTTTAAATTTTTTAAATTTTTTTTTGAAATTTTTTTTTTTATTTTTTTTTGAAAAATTTTTTTTTTTATTTTTTTTTTGAAATTTTTTTGAGAATTTTTTTTTAAATTTTTTTTTTGAATTTTTTTTTTCGAAATTTTTTTTCGAATTTCTTTTTAAATTTTTTTTTTTGAAATTTTTTTTGAAATTTTTTTTTTTGAAATTTTTTTTTTCGAAAACTTTTTTGAAATTTTTTTTTTGAAAATTTTTTTTTAAATTTTTTTTTCAATGTTTTTAAATTTTTTTTTTAAATTTTTTTTCATTTTTTTTTATTTTTTTTTGAAATTTTTTTTTTTATTTTTTTTTGAAAAATTTTTTTTTTTATTTTTTTCTTTGAAATTTTTTTGAGATTTTTTTTTAAAATTTTTTTTTGAATTTTTTTTTTGAAAATTTTTTTGAAAACTTTTTTGAAATTTTTTTTTTGAAATTTTTTTTTAAATTTTTTTTTTCGAAATTTTTGTTAAATTTTTTTTTTGAAAATTTTTTTTAAAATTTTTATTTTTTAAATTTTTTTTTTTATTTTTTTTTTTGAATTTTTTTTAAATTTTTATTTTTGAAATTTTTTTTTTTATTTTTTTTTTTGAATTTTTTTTAAATTTTTTTTTTGGAATTTTTTTTTAAAATTTTTTTTGAAAATTTTTTTTTTTTTGAAAAATTTTTTTTTGAAAATTTTTTTTTCATTTTTTTTTTGAAAAATTTTTTTTAAATTTTTTTTTGAAAATTTTTTTTTTATTTTTTTTTATTTTTTTTTGAAATTTTTTTTTTTATTTATTTTTGAAAATTTTATTTTTTTATTTTTTTTTTGAAACTTTTTTGAAATTTTTTTTGAAATTTTTTTTTTGAAAATTTTTTTTTTTAAATTTTTTTTTGAAAATTTTTTTTTTTAATTTTTTTTTTCGAAATTTTTTTGAGAATTTTTTTAAAAATTTTTTTTCGAAATTTTTTTTTCAATGTTTTTAAATTTTTTTTTAAATTTTTTTTTTGAAATTTTTTTTAAATTTTTTTTTTTAATTTTTTTTTTTGAATTTTTTTTTTTGAAAATTTTTTTGAAATTTTTTTTGAAATTTTTTTTTTTTTGATTTATTTTGAAAATTTTTTTTTTATTTTTTTTTTGAAATTTTCTTGAGAATTTTTTTAAAAATTTTTTTTTCGAAATTTTTTTTTCAATTTTTTTAAAATTTTTTTTTGAAAATTTTTTTTTTTATTTTTTTTTTATTTTTTTTTGAAATTTTTTTTTTATTTTTTTTTGAAATTTTTTTTTTTTATTTTTTTTTTGAAATTTTTTTGAGAATTTTTTTTTATTTTTTTTTTGAATTTTTTTTTTTGAAAATTTTTTTGAAATTTTTTTTTTCGAAAACTTTTTTGAAATTTTTTTTGAAATTTTTTTTTTGAAAAATTTTTTTTTTAAATTTTTTTTTGAAAATTTTTTTTAAATTTTTTTTTTCGAAATTTTTTTGAGAATTTTTTTAAAAATTTTTTTTCGAAATTTTTTTTTCAATGTTTTTAAATTTTTTTTTAAAATTTTTTTTTGAAAATTTTTTTTTGAATTTTTTTTTTAAATTTTTTTTCATTTTTTTTTTTATTTTTTTTTGAAATTTTTTTTTTTATTTTTTTTTGAAAAAATTTTTTTTTTATTTTTTTTTGAAATTTTTTTGAGATTTTTTTTTTTAAATTTTTTTTTTGAATTTTTTTTTTGAAAATTTTTTTGAAATTTTTTTTGAAATTTTTTTTTTCGAAAACTTTTTTGAAATTTTTTTTGAAATTTTTTTTTTGAAAATTTTTTTTTTTAATTTTTTTTTGAAAATTTTTTTTTTAATTTTTTTTCCAATTTTTTTTTGAGAACTTTTTTAAAAATTTTTTTTTCGAAATTTTTTTTTCAATTTTTTTAAAAATTTTTTTTAAATTTTTTTTTGAAATTTTTTTTTTATTTTTTTTTGAAAAATTTTTTTTTATTTTTTTTTTTGAAATTTTTTCGAGAATTTTTTTTTAAATTTTTTTGAATTTTTTTTTTCGAAATTTTTTTTCAAATTTTTTTTAAATTTTTTTTTTTTTTGAAAAATTTTTTTTTTCATTTTTTTTTTGAAAATTTTTTTTTTATTTTTTTTTATTTTTTTTTGAAATTTTTTTTTTTATTTTTTTTTGAAAATTTTATTTTTTTATTTTTTTTTTGAAATTTTTTTGAGAATTTTTTTTTATTTTTTTTTTGAATTTTTTTTTTTGAAAATTTTTTTGAAATTTTTTTTTTCGAAAACTTTTTTGAAATTTTTTTTGAAATTTTTTTTTTGATAATTTTTTTTTTTTTATTTTTTTTTGAAAATTTTTTTTTTTAATTTTTTTTTCGAAATTTTTTCGAGAATTTTTTTAAAAATTTTTTTTCGAAATTTTTTTTTCAATGTTTTTAAATTTTTTTTTAAATTTTTTTTTTGAAATTTTTTTTAAATTTTTTTTTTTAATTTTTTTTTTGAATTTTTTTTTTTGAAAATTTTTTTGAAATTTTTTTTGAAATTTTTTTTTTTTTGATTTTTTTTTGAAAATTTTTTTTTTTATTTTTTTTTTGAAATTTTCTTGAGAATTTTTTTTTTGAATTTTTTTTTTTGAAAATTTTTTTGAAATTTTTTTTGAATTTTTTTTTTTTGAAATTTTTTTTTTCGAAAACTTTTTTGAAATTTTTTTTTTGAAAACTTTTTTTAAATTTTTTTTTGAAAATTTTTTTTTTTAATTTTTTTTTTCGAAATATTTTTGAGAATTTTTCTAAAAAAAAATTTTTTTCGAAATTTTTTTGTTAAATTTTTTTTTTTTTAATTTTTTGAAATTTTTTTTTTTTATTTTTTTTTTTGAAATTTTTTTGAGAATTTTTTTTTTTATTTTTTTTTTAATTTTTTTTTTGAAAATTTTTTTGAAATTATTTTTGAAATTTTTTTTTTGAAAATTTTTTTTTTTTAATTTTTTTTTGAAAATTTTTTTTTTATTTTTTTTTGAAATTTTTTTTTTATTTTTTTTTTTGAAATTTTTTTGAGAATTTTTTTTTATTTTTTTTTTGAATTTTTTTTAAATTTTTTTTTTGGAATTTTTTTTTTAAATTTTTTTTTGAAAAAATTTTTTTTTATTTTTTTTTGAAAAATTTTTTTTTCATTTTTTTTTTGAAAAATTTTTTTTTTATTTTTTTTTGAAAATTTTTTTTTTATTTTTTTTTTATTTTTTTTTTATTTTTTTTTGAAATTTTTTTTTTTATTTTTTTTTGAAAATTTTTTTTTTTTATTTTTTTTTTGAAATTTTTTTGAGAATTTTTTTTTTATTTTTTTTTGAATTTTTTTTTGAAAATTTTTTTGAAATTTTTTTTGAATTTTTTTTTTGAAATGTTTTTTTGAAATTTTTTTGAAATTTTTTTTTTATTTTTTTTTGAAATTTTTTTGAGAATTTTTTTTAAAATTTTTTTTTGAAATTTTTTTTAAATAAACATTTTTTTTTTGAATTTTTTTTGAATTTTTTTTTTATTTTTTTTTGAAAATTTTTTTTTTTATTTTTTCTTTTGAAATTTTTTTTTCGAAATTTTTTTTTCAATTTTTTTTTAAATTTTTTTTTGAATTTTTTTTTTAAATTTATTTTTAATTTTTTTTTTTTGAATTTTTTTTGAATTTTTTTTTTTATTTTTTTTTGAAAATTTTTTTTTATTTTTTTTTGAAAAATTTTTTTTTTATTTTTTTTTTTGAATTTTTTTTGATAATTTTTTTAAAAATTTTTTTTTTTCATTTTTTTTTAAAAATTTTTTGAGAATTTTTTTTAAATTTTTTTTTTTAAATTTTTTTTTTGAATTTTTTTTTTCGAAATTTTTTTTTCAATTTTTTTAAAATTTTTTTTTGAAATTTTTTTAAAATTTTTTTTTCATTCTTTTTTTTTTTTTTTTGAATTTTTTTAAATTTTTTTTTGAAAAATTTTTTTTTTATTTTTTTTTAAAATTTTTTTGAGAATTTTTTTTTTTATTTTTTTTTTTTTTTTTTTTGAAATTTTTTTGAGAATTTTTTTAAAAATTTTTTTTTGAAATTTTTTTGAGAATTTTTTTAAAAATTTTTTTTTGAAATTTTTTTTTTGAAATTTTTTTTAAATTTTTTTTTTGGAAATTTTTTTTTTTATTTTTTTTTGAAAATTTTTTTTTATTTTTTTTTGAAAATTATTTTTTTTTTGAAAAATTTTTTTTTTCATTTTTTTTTTGAAAAATTTTTTTTTTCATTTTTTTTTTGAAAATTTTTTTAAAAAATTTTTTTTTGAAAATTTTTTTTTTTATTTTTTTTTTATTTTTTTTTGAAATTTTTTTTTTTATTTTTTTTTGAAAATTTTTTTTTTTATTTTTTTTTTGAAATTTTTTTGAGATTTTTTTTTTTATTTTTTTTTTTGAAAATTTTTTTGAAATTTTTTTTGAAATTTTTTTTTTTTTTGATTTTTTTTTGAAATTTTTTTGTTTTTTATTTTTTTTTCGAAATTTTTTTGAGAATTTTTTTAAAATTTTTTTTTTCGAAATTTTTTTTTCAATTTTTTAAAAATTTTTTTTAAAATTTTTTTTTGAAATTTTTTTTAAATTTTTTTTTCATTTTTTTTTTATTTTTTTTTGAAATTTTTTTGAGATTTTTTTTTTTTAATTTTTTTTTTGAATTTTTTTTTGAAAATTTTTTTGAAATTTTTTTTGAAATTTTTTTTTTCGTAAACTTTTTTGAAATTTTTTTTGAAATTTTTTTTTTGAAAATTTTTTTTTAAAATTTTTTTTGAAAATTTTTTTTTTTAATTTTTTTTCCATTTTTTTTTTGAGAATTTTTTTAAAAATTTTTTTTTCGAAATTTTTTTTTCAATTTTTTTAAAAATTTTTTTTGAAATTTTTTTTTTTATTTTTTTTTTAAATTTTTTTTTTAATTTTTTTTTTGAATTTTTTTTTTGAAATTTTTTTTGAATTTTTTTTTTTGAAAATTTTTTTTTTTAATTTTTTTTTGAAAATTTTATTTTTAATTTTTTTTTCGAAATTTTTTTGAGAATTTTTTTAAAAATTTTTTTTTCGAAATTTTTTTTTCAATTTTTTTTAAATTTTTTTTTTAATTTTTTTTGAATTTTTTTTTAAATTTATTTTTCTTTTTTTTTTTTTTGAAAAATTTTTTTTTATTTTTTTTTTGAAATTTTTTTGAGATTTTTTTTTTTATTTTTTTGAGAATTTTTTTTTTTGAAAATTTTTTTGAAATTTTTTTTGAAATTTTTTTTTTTTGATTATTTTTTGAAATTTTTTTTTTTATTTTTTTTTCGAAATTTTTTTTTCAATTTTTTTAAAATTTTTTTTAAAATTTTTTTTTGAAATTTTTTTTAAATAAACATTTTTTTTTTTGAATTTTTTTTGAATTTTTTTTTTATTTTTTTTTGAAAATTTTTTTTTTTATTTTTTCTTTTGAAATTTTTTTTTCGAAATTTTTTTTTCAATTTTTTTTTAAATTTTTTTTGAAATTTTTTTTTAAATTTATTTTTAATTTTTTTTTTTGAATTTTTTTTGAATTTTTTTTTTATTTTTTTTTGAAAATTTTTTTTTTATTTTTTTTTTTGAAATTTTTTTTTCGAAATTTTTTTTCAATTTTTTTAAAAATTTTTTTTGATTTTTTTTGAAATTTTTTTTAAATTTATTTTTTTTTAAATTTTTTTTTTTGGAAATTTTTTTTTTTTTTTTTTTTTGAAAAATTTTTTTTATTTTTTTTTGAATTTTTTTTTTTTTTTTGAAAAATTTTTTTTTTCATTTTTTTTTTGAAAATTTTTTTTTTTCATTTTTTTTTGAAAAATTTTTTTTTAATTTTTTTTTGAAAAATTTTTTTTTTATTTTTTTCATTTTTTTTTGAAATTTTTTTTTTTATTTTTTTTTGAAAATTTTTTTTTTGAAATTTTTTTGAGAATTTTTTTTTTATTTTTTTTTTGAAAATTTTTTTGAAAATTTTTTTGAAATTTTTTTTGAAATTTGTTTTTTCGAAAACTTTTTTGAAATTTTTTTTGAAATTTTTTTTTTGAAAATTTTTTTTTTTAAATATTTTTTTGAAAATTTTTTTTTTTTATTTTTTTTTTGAAATTTTTTTGAGAATTTTTTTTAAAATTTTTTTTTTTAATTCTTTTTTTGAATTTTTTTTTTTGAAAATTTTTTTGAAATTTTTTTTGAATTTTTTTTTTGATTATTTTTCGAAATTTTTTTTTCAATTTTTTTAAAAATTTTTTTTTAAATTTTTTTTTGAAATTTTTTTAAAATTTTTTTTTCATTTTTTTTTTTTTTTTTTTGAAATTTTTTTTTTTTTTTTTGAAAAATTTTTTTTTTATTTTTTTTTTTAAATTTTTTTGATAATTTTTTTTTTTTTTTTTTTTTTATTTTTTTTTTTGAAATTTTTTTGAGAATTTTTTTAAAAATTTTTTTTTGAAATTTTTTTTTTAAATTTTTTTTTTTGGAAATTTTTTTTTTTATTTTTTTTTGAAAAATTTTTTTTATTTTTTTTTGTAAATTATTTTTTTTTTGAAAATTTTTTTTTTTCATTTTTTTTTTGAAAAATTTTTTTTTTCATTTTTTTTTGAAAATTTTTTTTTTAAATTTTTTTTTGAAAAATTTTTTTTTTTATTTTTTTTTTTTTTTGAAATTTTTTTTTTATTTTTTTTTGAAAATTTTTTTTTAATTTTTTTTTTGAAAATTTTTTTGAAAATTTTTTTGAAATTTTTTTTGAAATTTGTTTTTTCGAAAACTTTTTTGAAATTTTTTTTGAAATTTTTTTTTTGAAAATTTTTTTTTTTAAATATTTTTTTGAAAATTTTTTTTTTTTATTTTTTTTTTGAAATTTTTTCGAGAATTTTTTTTTAAATTTTTTTGAATTTTTTTTTTCGAAATTTTTTTTCAAATTTTTTTTAAATTTTTTTTTTTTTTGAAAAATTTTTTTTTTCATTTTTTTTTTGAAAATTTTTTTTTTATTTTTTTTTATTTTTTTTTGAAATTTTTTTTTTTATTTTTTTTTGAAAATTTTATTTTTTTATTTTTTTTTTGAAATTTTTTTGAGAATTTTTTTTTATTTTTTTTTTGAATTTTTTTTTTTGAAAATTTTTTTGAAATTTTTTTTTTCGAAAACTTTTTTGAAATTTTTTTTGAAATTTTTTTTTTGATAATTTTTTTTTTTTTATTTTTTTTTGAAAATTTTTTTTTTTAATTTTTTTTTCGAAATTTTTTCGAGAATTTTTTTAAAAATTTTTTTTCGAAATTTTTTTTTCAATGTTTTTAAATTTTTTTTTAAATTTTTTTTTTGAAATTTTTTTTAAATTTTTTTTTTGAATTTTTTTTTTGAATTTTTTTTTTGAAAATTTTTTTGAAATTTTTTTTGAAATTTTTTTTTTTTTGATTTTTTTTTGAAAATTTTTTTTTTTATTTTTTTTTTGAAATTTTCTTGAGAATTTTTTTTTTGAATTTTTTTTTTTGAAAATTTTTTTGAAATTTTTTTTGAATTTTTTTTTTTTGAAATTTTTTTTTTCGAAAACTTTTTTGAAATTTTTTTTTTGAAAACTTTTTTTAAATTTTTTTTTGAAAATTTTTTTTTTTAATTTTTTTTTTCGAAATATTTTTGAGAATTTTTCTAAAAAAAAATTTTTTTCGAAATTTTTTTGTTAAATTTTTTTTTTTTTAATTTTTTGAAATTTTTTTTTTTTATTTTTTTTTTTGAAATTTTTTTGAGAATTTTTTTTTTTATTTTTTTTTTAATTTTTTTTTTGAAAATTTTTTTGAAATTATTTTTGAAATTTTTTTTTTGAAAATTTTTTTTTTTTAATTTTTTTTTGAAAATTTTTTTTTTATTTTTTTTTGAAATTTTTTTTTTATTTTTTTTTTTGAAATTTTTTTGAGAATTTTTTTTTATTTTTTTTTTGAATTTTTTTTAAATTTTTTTTTTGGAATTTTTTTTTTAAATTTTTTTTTGAAAAAATTTTTTTTTATTTTTTTTTGAAAAATTTTTTTTTCATTTTTTTTTTGAAAAATTTTTTTTTTATTTTTTTTTGAAAATTTTTTTTTTATTTTTTTTTTATTTTTTTTTTATTTTTTTTTGAAATTTTTTTTTTTATTTTTTTTTGAAAATTTTTTTTTTTTATTTTTTTTTTGAAATTTTTTTGAGAATTTTTTTTTTATTTTTTTTTGAATTTTTTTTTGAAAATTTTTTTGAAATTTTTTTTGAATTTTTTTTTTGAAATGTTTTTTTGAAATTTTTTTGAAATTTTTTTTTTATTTTTTTTTGAAATTTTTTTGAGAATTTTTTTTAAAATTTTTTTTTGAAATTTTTTTTAAATAAACATTTTTTTTTTGAATTTTTTTTGAATTTTTTTTTTATTTTTTTTTGAAAATTTTTTTTTTTATTTTTTCTTTTGAAATTTTTTTTTCGAAATTTTTTTTTCAATTTTTTTTTAAATTTTTTTTTGAATTTTTTTTTTAAATTTATTTTTAATTTTTTTTTTTTGAATTTTTTTTGAATTTTTTTTTTTATTTTTTTTTGAAAATTTTTTTTTATTTTTTTTTGAAAAATTTTTTTTTTATTTTTTTTTTTGAATTTTTTTTGATAATTTTTTTAAAAATTTTTTTTTTTCATTTTTTTTTGAAATTTTTTTGAGAATTTTTTTTAAATTTTTTTTTTTTAATTTTTTTTTTGAATTTTTTTTTTCGAAATTTTTTTTTCAATTTTTTTAAAATTTTTTTTTGAAATTTTTTTAAAATTTTTTTTTCATTCTTTTTTTTTTTTTTTTGAATTTTTTTAAATTTTTTTTTGAAAAATTTTTTTTTTATTTTTTTTTTAAATTTTTTTGAGAATTTTTTTTTTTATTTTTTTTTTTTTTTTTTTTGAAATTTTTTTGAGAATTTTTTTAAAAATTTTTTTTTGAAATTTTTTTGAGAATTTTTTTAAAAATTTTTTTTTGAAATTTTTTTTTTGAAATTTTTTTTAAATTTTTTTTTTGGAAATTTTTTTTTTTATTTTTTTTTGAAAATTTTTTTTTATTTTTTTTTGAAAATTATTTTTTTTTTGAAAAATTTTTTTTTTCATTTTTTTTTTGAAAAATTTTTTTTTTCATTTTTTTTTTGAAAATTTTTTTAAAAAATTTTTTTTTGAAAATTTTTTTTTTTATTTTTTTTTTATTTTTTTTTGAAATTTTTTTTTTTATTTTTTTTTGAAAATTTTTTTTTTTATTTTTTTTTTGAAATTTTTTTGAGATTTTTTTTTTTATTTTTTTTTTTGAAAATTTTTTTGTTTTTTATTTTTTTTTCGAAATTTTTTTGAGAATTTTTTTAAAATTTTTTTTTTCGAAATTTTTTTTTCAATTTTTTAAAAATTTTTTTTAAAATTTTTTTTTGAAATTTTTTTTAAATTTTTTTTTCATTTTTTTTTTATTTTTTTTTGAAATTTTTTTGAGATT
Source organism: Chrysolina oricalcia (assembly GCA_944452925.2). Taxonomy (NCBI): domain Eukaryota; kingdom Metazoa; phylum Arthropoda; class Insecta; order Coleoptera; family Chrysomelidae; genus Chrysolina; species Chrysolina oricalcia. The sequence goes on from OX101819.2 coordinate 33,468,077, forward strand.
TTTTTTTTTTTATTTTTTTTTTGAATTTTTTTTTGAAAATTTTTTTGAAATTTTTTTTGAAATTTTTTTTTTCGTAAACTTTTTTGAAATTTTTTTTGAAATTTTTTTTTTGAAAATTTTTTTTTAAAATTTTTTTTGAAAATTTTTTTTTTTAATTTTTTTTCCATTTTTTTTTTGAGAATTTTTTTAAAAATTTTTTTTTCGAAATTTTTTTTTCAATTTTTTTAAAAATTTTTTTTGAAATTTTTTTTTTTATTTTTTTTTTAAATTTTTTTTTTAATTTTTTTTTTGAATTTTTTTTTTGAAATTTTTTTTGAATTTTTTTTTTTGAAAATTTTTTTTTTTAATTTTTTTTTGAAAATTTTATTTTTAATTTTTTTTTCGAAATTTTTTTGAGAATTTTTTTAAAAATTTTTTTTTCGAAATTTTTTTTTCAATTTTTTTTAAATTTTTTTTTTAATTTTTTTTGAATTTTTTTTTAAATTTATTTTTCTTTTTTTTTTTTTTGAAAAATTTTTTTTTATTTTTTTTTTGAAATTTTTTTGAGATTTTTTTTTTTATTTTTTTGAGAATTTTTTTTTTTGAAAATTTTTTTGAAATTTTTTTTGAAATTTTTTTTTTTTGATTATTTTTTGAAATTTTTTTTTTTATTTTTTTTTCGAAATTTTTTTTTCAATTTTTTTAAAATTTTTTTTAAAATTTTTTTTTGAAATTTTTTTTAAATAAACATTTTTTTTTTTGAATTTTTTTTGAATTTTTTTTTTATTTTTTTTTGAAAATTTTTTTTTTTATTTTTTCTTTTGAAATTTTTTTTTCGAAATTTTTTTTTCAATTTTTTTTTAAATTTTTTTTGAAATTTTTTTTTAAATTTATTTTTAATTTTTTTTTTTGAATTTTTTTTGAATTTTTTTTTTATTTTTTTTTGAAAATTTTTTTTTTATTTTTTTTTTTGAAATTTTTTTTTCGAAATTTTTTTTCAATTTTTTTAAAAATTTTTTTTGATTTTTTTTGAAATTTTTTTTAAATTTATTTTTTTTTAAATTTTTTTTTTTGAAAAATTTTTTTTATTTTTTTTTGTAAATTATTTTTTTTTTGAAAATTTTTTTTTTTCATTTTTTTTTTGAAAAATTTTTTTTTTCATTTTTTTTTGAAAATTTTTTTTTTAAATTTTTTTTTGAAAAATTTTTTTTTTTATTTTTTTTTTTTTTTGAAATTTTTTTTTTATTTTTTTTTGAAAATTTTTTTTTAATTTTTTTTTTTAATTTTTTTGAGATTTTTTTTTTTATTTTTTTTTTGAAAATTTTTTTGAAATTTTTTTTGAAATTTTTTTTTTTTTGATTTTTTTTTGAAATTTTTTTAAAATTTATTTTTCATTTTTTTTTTTTTTTTTTTTGAAATTTTTTTTTTTTATTTTTTTTTGAAAATTTTTTTTTTATTTTTTTTTTGAAATTTTTTTGAGAATTTTTTTTTTTATTTTTTTTTTGAATTTTTTTTTTTGAAATTTTTTTTTATTTTTTTTTGAAATTTTTTTTTTTATTTTTTTTTTGAAATTTTTTTGAGATTTTTTTTTTTAATTTTTTTTTTGAATTTTTTTTTGAAAATTTTTTTAAAATTTTTTTTGAAATTTTTTTTTTCGAAAACTTTTTTGAAATTTTTTTTGAAATTTTTTTTTTGAAAATTTTTTTTTTTAAATTTTTTTTTGAAAATTTTTTTAAAAATTTTTTTTCCAATTTTTTTTGAGAATTTTTTAAAAATTTTTTTTTCGAATTTTTTTTTTCAATTTTTTTAAAATTTTTTTTTGAAATTTTTTTTTTATTTTTTTTTGAAAATTTTTTTTTTTATTTTTTTTTTAAATTTTTTTGAGAATTTTTTTTTAAATTTTTTTTTTGAATTTTTTTTTTCGAAATTTTTTTTGAAATTTTTTTTTTCGAAAACTTTTTTGAAATTTTTTTTTTTAAAATTTTTTTTAATTTTTTTTTTGAAATTTTTTTAAAAATTTTTTTTTTGAATTTTTTTTTTCGAAATTTTTTTTCGAATTTTTTTTAAATTTTTTTTTTGGAAATTTTTTTTTTCGAAATTTTTTTTTGAAAACTTTTTTGAAATTTTGTTTTTGAAATTTTTTTTAAAATTTTTTTTTTCGAAATTTTTTTTAAATTTTTTTTTTGAAAATTTTTTTTTAAATTTTTATTTTTGAAATTTTTTTTTTTATTTTTTTTTTGGAATTTTTTTTTTTGATTTTTTTTGAAAAAATTTTTTTTTTTCATTTTTTTTGAAATTTTTTTTTTTTTTTTGAAAAATTTTTTTTTTCATTTTTTTTGAAAATTTTTTTTTCATTTTTTTTTTGAAAAATTTTTTTTTTCATTTTTTTTTGAAAAATTTTTTATTTATTTTTTTTTTAAATTTTTTTTTTTTATTTTTTTTTTGAAAATTTTTTTGAAAATTTTTTTGAAATTTTTTTTGAAATTTGTTTTTTCGAAAACTTTTTTGAAATTTTTTTTGAAATTTTTTTTTTGAAAATTTTTTTTTTTAAATATTTTTTTGAAAATTTTTTTTTTTTATTTTTTTTTTGAAATTTTTTTGAGAATTTTTTTTAAAATTTTTTTTTTTAATTTTTTTTTTGAATTTTTTTTTTTGAAAATTTTTTTGAAATTTTTTTTTAATTTTTTTTTTGATTATTTTTCGAAATTTTTTTTTCAATTTTTTTAAAAATTTTTTTTAAAATTTTTTTTTGAAATTTTTTTAAAATTTTTTTTTCATTTTTTTTTTTTTTTTTTGAAATTTTTTTTTTTTTTTTTGAAAAATTTTTTTTTTATTTTTTTTTTTAAATTTTTTTGATAATTTTTTTTTTTTTTTTTTTTTTATTTTTTTTTTTGAAATTTTTTTGAGAATTTTTTTAAAAATTTTTTTTTGAAATTTTTTTTTTAATTTTTTTTTTTTGGAAATTTTTTTTTTTATTTTTTTTAAAAATTTTTTTTATTTTTTTTTGTAAATTATTTTTTTTTTGAAAAATTTTTTTTTTCATTTTTTTTTTGAAAAAATTTTTTTTTCATTTTTTTTTGAAAATTTTTTTTTTAAATTTTTTTTTGAAAAATTTTTTTTTTTATTTTTTTTTTTTTTGAAATTTTTTTTTTATTATTTTTTGAAAATTTTTTTTTATTTTTTTTTTAATTTTTTTGAGATTTTTTTTTTTATTTTTTTTTTGAAAATTTTTTTGAAATTTTTTTTGAAATTTTTTTTTTTTTGATTTTTTTTTGAAATTTTTTTAAAATTTATTTTTCATTTTTTTTTTTTTTTTTTTTTTTGAAATTTTTTTTTTTTATTTTTTTTTGAAAATTTTTTTTTTATTTTTTTTTTGAAATTTTTTTGAGAATTTTTTTTTTTATTTTTTTTTTAATTTTTTTTTTTGAAAATTTTCTTGAAATTTTTTTTGAAAATTTTTTTTTTAAATTTTTTTTTTATTTTTTTTTGAAAATTTTTTTTTTTATTTTTTCTTTTGAAATTTTTTTTTCGAAATTTTTTTTTCAATTTTTTTTTAAATTTTTTTTTGAAATTTTTTTTTAAATTTATTTTTAATTTTTTTTTTTGAATTTTTTTTGAATTTTTTTTTTTTGTTTTTTTTTGAAATTTTTTTTTTTATTTTTTTTTTTGAAATTTTTTTTTCGAAATTTTTTTTCAATTTTTTTAAAAATTTTTTTTGATTTTTTTTGAAATTTTTTTTAAATTTATTTTTTTTTAAATTTTTTTTTTTGGAAATTTTTTTTTTTATTTTTTTTTGAAAAATTTTTTTTATTTTTTTTTGAAATTTTTTTTTTTTTTTGAAAAATTTTTTTTTTCATTTTTTTTTTGAAAATTTTTTTTTTCATTTTTTTTTGAAAAATTTTTTTTTAATTTTTTTTTGAAAAATTTTTTTTTTATTTTTTTCATTTTTTTTTGAAATTTTTTTTTTTATTTTTTTTTGAAAATTTTTTTTTTGAAATTTTTTTGAGAATTTTTTTTTTATTTTTTTTTTGAAAATTTTTTTGAAAATTTTTTTGAAATTTTTTTTGAAATTTGTTTTTTCGAAAACTTTTTTGAAATTTTTTTTGAAATTTTTTTTTTGAAAATTTTTTTTTAAATTTTTTTTTGAAATTTTTTTTAAATTTATTTTTCATTTTTTTTTTTTTTTTTTGAAATTTTTTTTTTATTTTTTTTTGAAAAATTTTTTTTTTATTTTTTTTTTAAATTTTTTTTTCGAAATTTTTTTTTCAATTTTTTTAAAATTTTTTTTTTGATTTTTTTTTGAAATTTTTTTTAAATTTATTTTTTTTGAAATTTTTTTTTATTTTTTTTTGAAAAATTTTTTTTTTATTTTTTTTTTTGAAATTTTTTTGATAATTTTTTTTAAAATTTTTTTTTTTCATTTTTTTTTGAAATTTTTTTGAGAATTTTTTTTAAATTTTTTTTTTAATTTTTTTTTTGAATTTTTTTTTTCGAAATTTTTTTTTCAATTTTTTTAAAATTTTTTTTTGAAATTTTTTTAAAATTTTTTTTTCATTCTTTTTTTTTTTTTTGAATTTTTTTAAATTTTTTTTTGAAAAATTTTTTTTTTATTTTTTTTTTAAATTTTTTTGAGAATTTTTTTTTTTATTTTTTTGAAATTTTTTTGAGAATTTTTTTAAAAATTTTTTTTTGAAATTTTTTTTTTGAAATTTTTTTTAAATTTTTTTTTTGGAAATTTTTTTTTTTATTTTTTTTTGAAATTTTTTTGAGATTTTTTTTTTTGAAAATTTTTTTGAAATTTTTTTTGAAATTTTTTTTTTTTTTTGATTTTTTTTTGAAATTTTTTTGTTTTTTATTTTTTTTTCGAAATTTTTTTGAGAATTTTTTTAAAATTTTTTTTTTCGAAATTTTTTTTTCAATTTTTTAAAAAATTTTTTTAAAATTTTTTTTTGAAATTTTTTTTAAATTTTTTTTTCATTTTTTTTTATTTTTTTTTGAAATTTTTTTTTTATTTTTTTTTGAATTTTTTTTTTTTATTTTTTTTTGAAATTTTTTTGAGAATTTTTTTAAAAATTTTTTTTTTAATTTTTTTTTTGAAATTTTTAAATTTTTTTTTTGGAAATTTTTTTTTTATTTTTTTTTGAAAAATTTTTTTTATTTTTTTTTGAAAATTTTTTTTTTTCATTTTTTTTTTGAAAATTTTTTTTTAAAATTTTTTTTTGAAAAATTTTTTTTTTATTTTTTTTTTATTTTTTTTTGAATTTTTTTTTTATTTTTTTTTTGAAATTTTTTTGAGAATTTTTTTTTAATTTTTTTTTTGAAAATTTTTTTGAAAATTTTTTTGAAATTTTTTTTTTTTTTGATTTTTTTTTGAAAATTTTTTTTTTATTTTTTTTTCGAAATTTTTTTGAGAATTTTTTTTAAATTTTTTTTTTTCGAAATTTTTTTTTCAATTTTTTAAAAAATTTTTTTTAAATTTTTTTTTGAAATTTTTTTTATATTTTTTTTTCATTTTTTTTTTATTTTTTTTTGAAATTTTTTTTTTTATTTTTTTTTGAAATTTTTTTTTTTTATTTTTTTTTTGAAATTTTTTTGAGATTTTTTTTTTAAATTTTTTTTTTGAATTTTTTTTTGAAAATTTTTTTAAAATTTTTTTTGAAATTTATTTTTCGAAATTTTTTTTTCAATTTTTTAAAAATTTTTTTTTTTGATTTTTTTTTGAAATTTTTTTTAAATTTATTTTTTTTGAAATTTTTTTTTATTTTTTTTTCGAAAAATTTTTTTTTTATTTTTTTTTTGAAATTTTTTTTAAAATTTTTTCATTTTTTTTTGAAATTTTTTTTTTCTTTTTTTTTTGAAATTTTTTTGAGAATTTTTTTTAAAATTTTTTTTTTTAATTTTTTTTTTGAATTTTTTTTTTCGAAATTTTTTTTTCAATTTTTTTAAAATTTTTTTTTGAAATTTTTTTAAAATTTTTTTTTCATTCTTTTTTTTTTTTTTTTTTGAAATTTTTTTTAAAATTTTTTTTTGAAAAATTTTTTTTTTATTTTTTTTTTAAATTTTTTTGAGAATTTTTTTTTTTATTTTTTTTTTATTTTTTTTTTGAAATTTTTTTTTTTATTTTTTTTTTATTTTTTTTTTGAAATTTTTTTGAGAAATTTTTTAAAAATTTTTTTTTGAAATTTTTTTTTTGAAATTTTTTTTAAATTTTTTTTTTGGAAATTTTTTTTTTATTTTTTTTTGAAAAATTTTTTTTATTTTTTTTTTGAAAATTATTTTTTTTTTGAAAAATTTTTTTTTCATTTTTATTTTTGAAAAATTTTTTTTTTCATTTTTTTTTTGAAAATTTTTTAAAAAAATTTTTTTTTGAAAAATTTTTTTTTTTTTTTTTTTTATTTTTATTTTTTTTTGAAAATTTTTTTTTTTATTTTTTTTTTGAAATTTTTTTGAGAATTTTTTTTTTATTTTTTTTTTTTGAAAATTTTTTTGAATTTTTTTTTGAAATTTTTTTTTTTTTTGATTTTTTTTTGAAATTTTTTTTTTTTTTTTGAAAAATTTTTTTTTTCATTTTTTTTGAAAATTTTTTTTTCATTTTTTTTTTGAAAAATTTTTTTTTTCATTTTTTTTTGAAAAATTTTTTATTTATTTTTTTTTTAATTTTTTTTTTTTATTTTTTTTTGAAAATTTTATTTTTTTATTTTTTTTTTTGAAATTTTTTTGAGAATTTTTTTTTATTTTTTTTTTGAATTTTTTTTTTGAAAATTTTTTTGAAAATTTTTTTGAAATTTTTTTTGAAATTTTTTTTTTCGAAAACTTTTTTGAAATTTTTTTTGAAATTTTTTTTTTGAAAATTTTTTTTTTTAAATATTTTTTTGAAAATTTTTTTTTTTTATTTTTTTTTTGAAATTTTTTTGAGAATTTTTTTTAAAATTTTTTTTTTTAATTTTTTTTTTGAATTTTTTTTTTGAAAATTTTTTTGAAATTTTTTTTGAATTTTTTTTTTGATTATTTTTCGAAATTTTTTTTTCAATTTTTTTAAAAATTTTTTTTAAAATTTTTTTTTGAAATTTTTTTAAAATTTTTTTTTCATTTTTTTTTTTTTTTTTTTTTTGAATTTTTTTTTTTTTTTGAAAAATTTTTTTTTTATTTTTTTTTTTAAATTTTTTTGATAATTTTTTTTTTATATTTTTTTTATTTTTTTTTTTGAAATTTTTTTGAGAATTTTTTTAAAAATTTTTTTTTGAAATTTTTTTTTTAAATTTTTTTTTTTGGAAATTTTTTTTTTTATTTTTTTTTGAAAAATTTTTTTTATTTTTTTTTTTGTAAATTATTTTTTTTTTTGAAAAATTTTTTTTTTCATTTTTTTTCGAAAAAATTTTTTTTTCATTTTTTTTTGAAAATTTTTTTTTTAAATTTTTTTTTGAAAAATTTTTTTTTTATTTTTTTTTTTTTTTAATTTTTTTTTATTTTTTTTTGAAAATTTTTTTTTTATTTTTTTTTTAAATTTTTTTGAGATTTTTTTTTTTATTTTTTTTTTGAAAATTTTTTTGAAATTTTTTTTGAAATTTTTTTTTTTTGATTTTTTTTTGAAATTTTTTTAAAATTTATTTTTCATTTTTTTTTTTTTTTTTTTTTGAAATTTTTTTTTTTTATTTTTTTTTGAAAATTTTTTTTTTATTTTTTTTTTGAAATTTTTTTGAGAATTTTTTTTTTATTTTTTTTTGAATTTTTTTTTTTGAAAATTTTCTTGAAATTTTTTTTGAAAATTTTTTTTTTTAATTTTTTTTTGAAAAATTTTTTTTTATTTTTTTTTATTTTTTTTTGAAATTTTTTTTTAATTTTTTTTTGAAAATTTTTTTTTTTATTTTTTTTTCGAATTTTTTTTGAGAATTTTTTTAAAATTTTTTTTTTCGAAATTTTTTTTTCAATTTTTTAAAATTTTTTTTTAAAATTTTTTTTTCATTTTTTATTATTTTTTTTTGAAATTTTTTTTTTATTTTATTGGAAATTTTTTTTTTTTATTTTTTTTTTGAAATTTTTTTGAGATTTTTTTTTTTAAATTTTTTTTTTGAATTTTTTTTTGAAAATTTTTTTGAAATTTTTTTTGAAATTTTTTTTTTCGTAAACTTTTTTGAAATTTTTTTTGAAATTTTTTTTTTGAAAATTTTTTTTTAAAATTTTTTTTGAAAATTTTTTTTTAAAATTTTTTTTCCATTTTTTTTTTGAGAATTTTTTTAAAAATTTTTTTTTCGAAATTTTTTTTTCAATTTTTTTAAAAATTTTTTTTGAAATTTTTTTTTTATTTTTTTTTAAATTTTTTTTTTGAATTTTTTTTTTGAAATTTTTTTTGAATTTTTTTTTTTGAAAATTTTTTTTTTTAATTTTTTTTTGAAAATTTTATTTTTAATTTTTTTTTCGAAATTTTTTTGAGAATTTTTTTAAAAATTTTTTTTTCGAAATTTTTTTTTCAATTTTTTTTAAATTTTTTTTTTAATTTTTTTTGAATTTTTTTTTAAATTTATTTTTCTTTTTTTTTTTTTGAAAAATTTTTTTTTTATTTTTTTTTTGAAATTTTTTTGAGAATTTTTTTTTATTTTTTTGAGAATTTTTTTTTTTGAAAATTTTTTTGAAATTTTTTTTGAAATTTTTTTTTTAATTTTTTTTTCGAAATTTTTTTCCAATTTTTTTAAAAATTTTTTTAAAATTTTTTTTTGAAATTTTTTTTAAATAAACATTTTTTTTTTGAATTTTTTTTGAATTTTTTTTTTATTTTTTTTTGAAAATTTTTTTTTTTATTTTTTCTTTTGAAATTTTTTTTTCGAAATTTTTTTTTCAATTTTTTTTTAAATTTTTTTTTGAAATTTTTTTTTTAATTTATTTTTAATTTTTTTTTTTTGAATTTTTTTTGAATTTTTTTTTTATTTTTTTTTGAAAATTTTTTCTTTAATTTTTTTTTCGAAATTTTTTTGAGAATTTTTTAAAATTTTTTTTTGAAAATTTTTTTGAAATTTTTTTTTTGAAAATTTTTTTTTTTTATTTTTTTTTGAAAATTTTATTTTTAATTTTTTTTTCGAAATTTTTTTGAGAATTTTTTTAAAAATTTTTTTTTCGAAATTTTTTTTTCAATTTTTTTAAAATTTTTTTTAAAATTTTTTTTTGAAATTTTTTTTTTTATTTTTTTTTGAAAATTTTTTTTTTTATTTTTTTTTTTGAAATTTTTTTGAGAATTTTTTTTTTAAATTTTTTTTTTGAATTTTTTTTTTGAAATTTTTTTTAATTTTTTTTTTTTTTTTTTTTTGAAAATTTTTTTTTCATTTTTTTTTGAAAATTTTTTTTTTAATTTTTTTTTGAAATTTTTTTTTTATTTTTATTTTTGAAATTTTTTTGAGAATTTTTTTTAAAATTTTTTTTAAATTTTTTTTTTGAATTTTTTTTTTTGAAAATTTTTTTGAAATTTTTTTTGATTTTTTTTTTGATTATTTTTTGAAAAATTTTTTTTTAAATTTTTTTTTCGAAATTTTTTTGAGAATTTTTTTAAAAATTTTTTTTTCGAATTTTTTTTTTCAATTTTTTTAAAAATTTTTTTTTAATTTTTTTTTGAAATTTTTTTTAAATTTATTTTTCATTTTTTTTTTTTTTTTTTGAAATTTTTTTTTTTATTTTTTTTTGAAAAATTTTTTTTTTATTTTTTTTTTAAATTTTTTTTTCGAAATTTTTTTTTCAATTTTTTTAAAATTTTTTTTTTGATTTTTTTTTGAAATTTTTTTTAAATTTATTTTTTTTGAAATTTTTTTTTATTTTTTTTTGAAAAATTTTTTTTTTATTTTTTTTTTGAAATTTTTTTGATAATTTTTTTTAAAATTTTTTTTTTTCATTTTTTTTTGAAATTTTTTTGAGAATTTTTTTTAAATTTTTTTTTTTTAATTTTTTTTTTGAATTTTTTTTTTCGAAATTTTTTTTTCAATTTTTTTAAAATTTTTTTTTGAAATTTTTTTAAAATTTTTTTTTCATTCTTTTTTTTTTTTTTGAATTTTTTTAAATTTTTTTTTGAAAAATTTTTTTTTTATTTTTTTTTTAAATTTTTTTGAGAATTTTTTTTTTTATTTTTTTTTTTTTTTTTTGAAATTTTTTTGAGAATTTTTTTAAAAATTTTTTTTTGAAATTTTTTTTTTGAAATTTTTTTTAAATTTTTTTTTTGGAAAATTTTTTTTTTATTTTTTTTTGAAAATTTTTTTTTATTTTTTTTTGAAAATTATTTTTTTTTTGAAAAATTTTTTTTTTCATTTTTTTTTTGAAAAATTTTTTTTTTCATTTTTTTTTTGAAAATTTTTTTAAAAAATTTTTTTTTGAAAATTTTTTTTTTTATTTTTTTTTATTTTTTTTTGAAATTTTTTTTTTTATTTTTTTTTGAAAATTTTTTTTTTTATTTTTTTTTTGAAATTTTTTTGAGATTTTTTTTTTTATTTTTTTTTTGAAAATTTTTTTGAAATTTTTTTTGAAATTTTTTTTTTTTTTTGATTTTTTTTTGAAATTTTTTTGTTTTTTATTTTTTTTTCGAAATTTTTTTGAGAATTTTTTTAAAATTTTTTTTTTCGAAATTTTTTTTTCAATTTTTTAAAAATTTTTTTTAAAATTTTTTTTTGAAATTTTTTTTAAATTTTTTTTTCATTTTTTTTTTATTTTTTTTTGAAATTTTTTTTTTATTTTTTTTTGAATTTTTTTTTTTTTATTTTTTTTTGAAATTTTTTTGAGAATTTTTTTAAAAATTTTTTTTTAAATTTTTTTTTTGAAATTTTTAAATTTTTTTTTTGGAAATTTTTTTTTTATTTTTTTTATTTTTTTTTGAAAATTTTTTTTTTCATTTTTTTTTTGAAAATTTTTTTTTAAAATTTTTTCTTGAAAAATTTTTTTTTTATTTTTTTTTTATTTTTTTTTGAATTTTTTTTTTATTTTTTTTTTGAAATTTTTTTGAGAATTTTTTTTTAATTTTTTTTTTGAAAATTTTTTTGAAAATTTTTTTGAAATTTTTTTTTTTTTTGATTTTTTTTTGAAAATTTTTTTTTTATTTTTTTTTCGAAATTTTTTTGAGAATTTTTTTTAAATTTTTTTTTTTCGAAATTTTTTTTTCAATTTTTTAAAAAATTTTTTTTTAATTTTTTTTTGAAATTTTTTTTATATTTTTTTTTCATTTTTTTTTTATTTTTTTTTGAAATTTTTTTTTTTATTTTTTTTTGAAATTTTTTTTTTTTATTTTTTTTTTGAAATTTTTTTGAGATTTTTTTTTTAAATTTTTTTTTTGAATTTTTTTTTGAAAATTTTTTTAAAATTTTTTTTGAAATTTTTTTTTCGAAATTTTTTTTTCAATTTTTTAAAAATTTTTTTTTTTGATTTTTTTTTGAAATTTTTTTTAAATTTATTTTTTTTGAAATTTTTTTTTATTTTTTTTTGAAAAATTTTTTTTTTATTTTTTTTTTGAAATTTTTTTTAAAATTTTTTCATTTTTTTTTGAAATTTTTTTTTTCTTTTTTTTTTGAAATTTTTTTGAGAATTTTTTTTAAAATTTTTTTTTTTAATTTTTTTTTTGAATTTTTTTTTTCGAAATTTTTTTTTCAATTTTTTTAAAATTTTTTTTTGAAATTTTTTTAAAATTTTTTTTTCATTCTTTTTTTTTTTTTTTTTTGAAATTTTTTTTTAAATTTTTTTTTGAAAAAATTTTTTTTTATTTTTTTTTAAAATTTTTTTGAGAATTTTTTTTTTTATTTTTTTTTTATTTTTTTTTTGAAATTTTTTTGAGAAATTTTTTAAAAATTTTTTTTTGAAATTTTTTTTTTGAAATTTTTTTTAAATTTTTTTTTTGGAAATTTTTTTTTTATTTTTTTTTGAAAAATTTTTTTTATTTTTTTTTTGAAAATTATTTTTTTTTTGAAAAATTTTTTTTTTCATTTTTATTTTTGAAAAATTTTTTTTTTCATTTTTTTTTTGAAAATTTTTTAAAAAAATTTTTTTTTGAAAATTTTTTTTTTTTTTTTTTTTTATTTTTTTTGAAATTTTTTTTTTTATTTTTTTTTGAAAATTTTTTTTTTTATTTTTTTTTTGAAATTTTTTTGAGAATTTTTTTTTTATTTTTTTTTTTTGAAAATTTTTTTGAATTTTTTTTTGAAATTTTTTTTTTTTTTGATTTTTTTTTGAAATTTTTTTTTTTTTTTTTTGAAAAATTTTTTTTTTCATTTTTTTTGAAAATTTTTTTTTCATTTTTTTTTTGAAAAATTTTTTTTTTCATTTTTTTTTGAAAAATTTTTTATTTATTTTTTTTTTAATTTTTTTTTTTTTATTTTTTTTTGAAAATTTTATTTTTTTATTTTTTTTTTTGAAATTTTTTTGAGAATTTTTTTTTATTTTTTTTTTGAATTTTTTTTTTGAAAATTTTTTTGAAAATTTTTTTGAAATTTTTTTTGAAATTTTTTTTTTCGAAAACTTTTTTGAAATTTTTTTTGAAATTTTTTTTTTGAAAATTTTTTTTTTTAAATATTTTTTTGAAAATTTTTTTTTTTTATTTTTTTTTTGAAATTTTTTTGAGAATTTTTTTTAAAATTTTTTTTTTTAATTTTTTTTTTGAATTTTTTTTTTGAAAATTTTTTTGAAATTTTTTTTGAATTTTTTTTTTGATTATTTTTCGAAATTTTTTTTTCAATTTTTTTAAAAATTTTTTTTAAAATTTTTTTTTGAAATTTTTTTAAAATTTTTTTTTCATTTTTTTTTTTTTTTTTTTTTTGAAATTTTTTTTTTTTTTTGAAAAATTTTTTTTTTATTTTTTTTTTTAAATTTTTTTGATAATTTTTTTTTTATTTTTTTTTTATTTTTTTTTTTGAAATTTTTTTGAGAATTTTTTTAAAAATTTTTTTTTGAAATTTTTTTTTTTAATTTTTTTTTTTGGAAATTTTTTTTTTTATTTTTTTTTGAAAAATTTTTTTTATTTTTTTTTTGTAAATTATTTTTTTTTTTGAAAAATTTTTTCTTTCATTTTTTTTCGAAAAAATTTTTTTTTCATTTTTTTTTGAAAATTTTTTTTTTTAATTTTTTTTTGAAAAATTTTTTTTTTATTTTTTTTTTTAATTTTTTTGAGATTTTTTTTTTTATTTTTTTTTTGAAAATTTTTTTGAAATTTTTTTTGAAATTTTTTTTTTTTTGATTTTTTTTTGAAATTTTTTTAAAATTTATTTTTCATTTTTTTTTTTTTTTTTTTTTTGAAATTTTTTTTTTTTATTTTTTTTTGAAAATTTTTTTTTTATTTTTTTTTTGAAATTTTTTTGAGAATTTTTTTTTTATTTTTTTTTGAATTTTTTTTTTTGAAAATTTTCTTGAAATTTTTTTTGAAAATTTTTTTTTTAAATTTTTTTTTGAAAAATTTTTTTTTATTTTTTTTTATTTTTTTTTGAAATTTTTTTTTAATTTTTTTTTGAAAATTTTTTTTTTTATTTTTTTTTCGAATTTTTTTTGAGAATTTTTTTAAAATTTTTTTTTTCGAAATTTTTTTTTCAATTTTTTAAAATTTTTTTTTAAAATTTTTTTTTCATTTTTTTTTTATTTTTTTTTGAAATTTTTTTTTTATTTTATTGGAAATTTTTTTTTTTTATTTTTTTTTTGAAATTTTTTTGAGATTTTTTTTTTTAAATTTTTTTTTTGAATTTTTTTTTGAAAATTTTTTTGAAATTTTTTTTGAAATTTTTTTTTTCGTAAACTTTTTTGAAATTTTTTTTGAAATTTTTTTTTTGAAAATTTTTTTTTAAAATTTTTTTTGAAAATTTTTTTTTAAAATTTTTTTTCCATTTTTTTTTTTGAGAATTTTTTTAAAAATTTTTTTTTCGAAATTTTTTTTTCAATTTTTTTAAAAATTTTTTTTGAAATTTTTTTTTTATTTTTTTTTTAAATTTTTTTTTAAATTTTTTTTTTGAATTTTTTTTTTTAAATTTTTTTTGAATTTTTTTTTTTGAAAATTTTTTTTTTTAATTTTTTTTTGAAAATTTTATTTTTAATTTTTTTTTCGAAATTTTTTTGAGAATTTTTTTAAAAATTTTTTTTTCGAAATTTTTTTTTCAATTTTTTTTAAATTTTTTTTTTAATTTTTTTTGAATTTTTTTTTAAATTTATTTTTCTTTTTTTTTTTTTGAAAAATTTTTTTTTTATTTTTTTTTTGAAATTTTTTTGAGAATTTTTTTTTTATTTTTTTGAGAATTTTTTTTTTTGAAAATTTTTTTGAAATTTTTTTTGAAATTTTTTTTTTTTGATTATTTTTTGAAATTTTTTTTTAATTTTTTTTTCGAAATTTTTTTTTCAATTTTTTTAAAATTTTTTTTAAAATTTTTTTTTGAAATTTTTTTTAAATAAACATTTTTTTTTTGAATTTTTTTTGAATTTTTTTTTTATTTTTTTTTGAAAATTTTTTTTTTTATTTTTTCTTTTGAAATTTTTTTTTCGAAATTTTTTTTTCAATTTTTTTAAATTTTTTTTGAATTTTTTTTTTTAATTTATTTTTAATTTTTTTTTTTTTGAATTTTTTTTGAATTTTTTTTTTTATTTTTTTTTGAAAATTTTTTTTTCATTTTTTTTTTTGAAATTTTTTTTTCGAAATTTTTTTTCAATTTTTTTAAAAATTTTTTTTGATTTTTTTTGAAATTTTTTTTAAATTTATTTTTTTTTAAATTTTTTTTTTTGGAAATTTTTTTTTTATTTTTTTTTGAAGAATTTTTTTTATTTTTTTTTGAAATTTTTTTTTTTTTTTGAAAAATTTTTTTTTTCATTTTTTTTTGAAAATTTTTTTTTTTCATTTTTTTTTGAAAAATTTTTTTTAAATTTTTTTTTGAAAAATTTTTTTTTTATTTTTTTCATTTTTTTTTGAAATTTTTTTTTTTATTTTTTTTTGAAAATTTTTTTTTTGAAATTTTTTTGAGAATTTTTTTTTTATTTTTTTTTGAAAATTTTTTTGAAATTTTTTTTGAATTTTTTTTTTTTTGATTTTTTTTTGAATTTTTTTTTTATTTTTTTTTCGAAATTTTTTTGAGAATTTTTTAAAATTTTTTTTTGAAAATTTTTTTGAAATTTTTTTTGAAATTTTTTTTTTGAAAATTTTTTTTTTTTATTTTTTTTTGAAAATTTTATTTTTAATTTTTTTTTCGAAATTTTTTTGAGAATTTTTTTAAAAATTTTTTTTTCGAAATTTTTTTTTCAATTTTTTTAAAATTTTTTTTAAAATTTTTTTTTGAAATTTATTTTTTTTGAAATTTTTTTTTTTATTTTTTTTTGAAAATTTTTTTTTTTATTTTTTTTTTTGAAATTTTTTTGAGATTTTTTTTTTTAAATTTTTTTTTTGAATTTGTTTTTTGAAATTTTTTTTAAATTTTTTTTTTTAATTTTTTTTTTGAAAATTTTTTTTTTCATTTTTTTTTGAAAATTTTTTTTTTCATTTTTTTTTGAAATTTTTTTTTTATTTTTATTTTTGAATTTTTTTTGAGAATTTTTTTTAAAATTTTTTTTAAATTTTTTTTTTGAATTTTTTTTTTGAAAATTTTTTTGAAATTTTTTTTGATTTTTTTTTTGATTATTTTTTGAAAAATTTTTTTTTAAATTTTTTTTTCGAAATTTTTTTGAGAATTTTTTTAAAAATTTTTTTTTCGAATTTTTTTTTTCAATTTTTTTAAAATTTTTTTTTTAATTTTTTTTTGAAATTTTTTTTAAATTTATTTTTCATTTTTTTTTTTTTTTTTTTGAAATTTTTTTTTTATTTTTTTTTGAAAAATTTTTTTTTTATTTTTTTTTTTAAATTTTTTTTTCGAAATTTTTTTTTCAATTTTTTTAAAATTTTTTTTTTGATTTTTTTTTGAAATTTTTTTTAAATTTATTTTTTTTGAAATTTTTTTTTATTTTTTTTTGAAAAAATTTTTTTTTATTTTTTTTTTTGAAATTTTTTTGATAATTTTTTTTAAAATTTTTTTTTTTCATTTTTTTTTGAAATTTTTTTTTTCTTTTTTTTTTGAAATTTTTTTGAGAATTTTTTTTAAATTTTTTTTTTAATTTTTTTTTTTAATTTTTTTTTTCGAAATTTTTTTTTCAATTTTTTTAAAATTTTTTTTTGAAATTTTTTTAAAATTTTTTTTTCATTCTTTTTTTTTTTTTTTTGAATTTTTTTAAATTTTTTTTTGAAAATTTTTTTTTTATTTTTTTTTTAAATTTTTTTGAGAATTTTTTTTTTTATTTTTTTTTTTTTTTTTTTGAAATTTTTTTGAGAATTTTTTTAAAAATTTTTTTTTGAAATTTTTTTTTTGAAATTTTTTTTAAATTTTTTTTTTGGAAATTTTTTTTTTTATTTTTTTTTGAAAATTTTTTTTTATTTTTTTTTGAAAATTATTTTTTTTTTGAAAAATTTTTTTTTTCATTTTTTTTTTGAAAAATTTTTTTTTTCATTTTTTTTTTGAAAATTTTTTTAAAAAATCATTTTTTGAAAATTTTTTTTTTATTTTTTTTTTATTTTTTTTTGAAATTTTTTTTTTTATTTTTTTTTGAAAATTTTTTTTTTTATTTTTTTTTTGAATTTTTTTTGAGATTTTTTTTTTTATTTTTTTTTTTTTAATTTTTTTTGAAATTTTTTTTTTTTTTTGATTTTTTTTTGAAATTTTTTTTTTTTATTTTTTTTTCGAAATTTTTTTGAGAATTTTTTAAAAATTTTGTTTTTTCGAAATTTTTTTTTCAATTTTTTAAAAATTTTTTTTAAAATTTTTTTTTGAAATTTTTTTTAAATTTTTTTTTCATTTTTTTTTTATTTTTTTTTGAAATTTTTTTTTTATTTTTTTTTGAAATTTTTTTTTTTTATTTTTTTTTGAAATTTTTTTGAGAATTTTTTAAAAAAATTTTTTTTTAATTTTTTTTTTGAAATTTTTAAATTTTTTTTTTGGAAATTTTTTTTTTATTTTTTTTTGAAAAATTTTTTTTATTTTTTTTTGAAAATTTTTTTTTTCATTTTTTTTTTGAAAATTTTTTTTTTAAATTTTTTTTTGAAAAATTTTTTTTTTATTTTTTTTTTATTTTTTTTTGAATTTTTTTTTTATTTTTTTTTGAAAATTTTTTTTTTATTTTTTTGTTGAAATTTTTTTGAGAATTTTTTTTTAATTTTTTTTTTGAAAATTTTTTTGAAAATTTTTTTGAAATTTTTTTTTTTTTGATTTTTTTTTGAAAATTTTTTTTTTATTTTTTTTTCGAAATTTTTTTGAGAATTTTTTTAAAAATTTTTTTTTTCGAAATATTTTTTTCAATTTTTTAAAAATTTTTTTTTAAATTTTTTTTTGAAATTTTTTTAAAATTTTTTTTTCATTTTTTTTTTATTTTTTTTTGAAATTTTTTTTTTTATTTTTTTTTGAAATTTTTTTGAGAATTTTTTTTTTATTTTTTTTTTTTGAAAATTTTTTTGAATTTTTTTTGAAATTTTTTTTTTTTTTTGATTTTTTTTTGAATTTTTTTTTTTTTTATTTTTTTTTCGAAATTTTTTTGAAATTTTTTAAATTTTTTTTTTTTCATTTTTTTTTTATTTTTTTTTGAAATTTTTTTTTTTATTTTTTTTTGAAATTTTTTTTTTTATTTTTTTTTTTGAAATTTTTTTGAGATTTTTTTTTTAAATTTTTTTTTTGAATTTTTTTTTGAAAATTTTTTTGAAATTTTTTTTGAATTTTTTTTTTCGAAATTTTTTTTTCAATTTTTTTAAAATTTTTTTTTTTGATTTTTTTTTGAAATTTTTTTTAAATTTATTTTTTTTGAAATTTTTTTTTATTTTTTTTTGAAAATTTTTTTTTTTATTTTTTTTTTGAAATTTTTTTTAAAATTTTTTTTTTTCATTTTTTTTTGAAATTTTTTTTTTTTTTTTTTTTTGAAATTTTTTTGAGAATTTTTTTAAAAATTTTTTTTTTTAATTTTTTTTTTGAATTTTTTTTTTTTTATTTTTTTTTTGAAATTTTTTTGAGATTTTTTTTTTAAATTTTTTTTTTGAATTTTTTTTTGAAAATTTTTTTGAAATTTTTTTTGAAATTTTTTTTTCGAAATTTTTTTTTCAATTTTTTAAAAATTTTTTTTTTGATTTTTTTTTGAAATTTTTTTTAAATTTATTTTTTTTGAAATTTTTTTTTATTTTTTTTTGAAAAATTTTTTTTTTATTTTTTTTTTTGAAATTTTTTTTAAAATTTTTTCATATTTTTTGAAATTTTTTTTTTCTTTTTTTTTTGAAATTTTTTTGAGAATTTTTTTTAAAATTTTTTTTTTTAATTTTTTTTTTGAATTTTTTTTTTCGAAATTTTTTTTTCAATTTTTTTAAAATTTTTTTTTGAAATTTTTTTAAAATTTTTTTTTCATTCTTTTTTTTTTTTTTTTTTTTTTTTTTTTTTTTTTAAATTTTTTTTTGAAAAATTTTTTTTTTATTTTTTTTTAAATTTTTTTGAGAATTTTTTTTTTTATTTTTTTTTTATTTTTTTTTTGAAATTTTTTTGAGAAATTTTTTAAAAATTTTTTTTTGAAATTTTTTTTTTGAAATTTTTTTTAAATTTTTTTTTTGGAAATTTTTTTTTTTATTTTTTTTTGAAAAATTTTTTTTATTTTTTTTTGAAAATTATTTTTTTTTTGAAAAATTTTTTTTTTATTTTTTTTTTATTTTTTTTTGAAATTTTTTTTTTTATTTTTTTTTGAAATTTTTTTTTTTTATTTTTTTTTGAAATTTTTTTGAGAATTTTTTTTTTATTTTTTTTTTTTGAAAATTTTTTTGAATTATTTTTGAAATTTTTTTTTGATTTTTTTTTTAAATTTTTTTTTTGAATTTTTTTTTGAAAATTTTTTTGAAATTTTTTTTGAATTTTTTTTTTCGAAATTTTTTTTTCAATTTTTTTAAAATTTTTTTTTTTGATTTTTTTTTGAAATTTTTTTTAAATTTATTTTTTTTGAAATTTTTTTTTATTTTTTTTTTGAAAATTTTTTTTTTATTTTTTTTTTTGAAATTTTTTTAAAAATTTTTTTTTTTCATTTTTTTTTGAAATTTTTTTTTTCTTTTTTTTTTGAAATTTTTTTGAGAATTTTTTTTAAAATTTTTTTTTTAAATTTTTTTTTTGAATTTTTTTTTTCGAAATTTTTTTTTCAATTTTTTTAAATTTTTTTTTTGAAATTTTTTTAAAATTTTTTTTTCATTCTTTTTATTTTTTTTTTTTTGAAATTTTTTTTTAAATTTTTTTTTGAAAAATTTTTTTTTCATTTTTTTTAAAAATTTTTTTGAGAATTTTTTTTTTATTTTTTTTTTATTTTTTTTTGATATTTTTTTGAGAAATTTTTTAAAAATTTTTTTTTGAAATTTTTTTTTTGAAATTTTTTTTAAATTTTTTTTTTGAAAATTTTTTTTTTTATTTTTTTTTGAAAAATTTTTTTTATTTTTTTTTGAAAATTATTTTTTTTTTGAAAAATTTTTTTTTTCATTTTTTTTTTGAAAAAATTTTTTTTTTATTTTTTTTTGAAAATTTTTTTTTTTATTTTTTTTTTGAATTTTTTTTGAGAATTTTTTTTTTATTTTTTTTTTTTGAAAATTTTTTTGAATTTTTTTTTGAAATTTTTTTTTTTTTTTGAATTTTTTTTGAAATTTTTTTTTTTTATTTTTTTTTCGAAATTTTTTTGAGAATTTTTTTAAAATTTTTTTTTTTCGAAATTTTTTTTTCAATTTTTTAAAAAAATTTTTTAAAATTTTTTTTTGAAATTTTTTTTAAATTTTTTTTTCATTTTTTTTTTATTTTTTTTTGAAATTTTTTTTTTATTTTTTTTTGAAATTTTTTTTTTTATTTTTTTTTGAAATTTTTTTGAGAATTTTTTTAAAAATTTTTTTTTTTAATTTTTTTTTTGAAATTTTTAAATTTTTTTTTTGGAAATTTTTTTTTTATTTTTTTTTGAAAAATTTTTTTTATTTTTTTTTGAAATTTTTTTTTTTCATTTTTTTTTTGAAAATTTTTTTTTTAAATTTTTTTTTGAAAATTTTTTTTTTTATTTTTTTTTTGAAATTTTTTTGAGAATTTTTTTTTTATTTTTTTTTTGAAAATTTTTTTGAATTTTTTTTTGAAATATTTTTTTTTTATTTTTTTTTGAAAATTTTTTTTTTTATTTTTTTTTCGAAATTTTTTTGAGAATTTTTTTAAAATTTTTTTTTTTCGAAATTTTTTTTTCAATTTTTTAAAAATTTTTTTTTTAATTTTTTTTTGAAATTTTTTTTAAATTTTTTTTTTCATTTTTTTTTTATTTTTTTTTGAAATTTTTTTTTTATTTTTTTTTGAAATTTTTTTTTTTTTTTTTTCGAAATTTTTTTGAGATTTTTTTTTTAAATTTTTTTTTTGAATTTTTTTTTGAAAATTTTTTTGAAATTTTTTTTGAAATTTTTTTTTTCGAAAACTTTTTTGAAATTTTTTTTGAAATTTTTATTTTGAAAATTTTTTTTTTTAATTTTTTTTTGAAAATTTTTTTTTTAATTTTTTTTCCAATTTTTTTTTGAGAATTTTTTTAAAAATTTTTTTTTCGAAATTTTTTTTTCAATTTTTTTTAAATTTTTTAAATTTTTTTTTGAAATTTTTTTTTTTATTTTTTTTTGAAAAATTTTTTTTTTTATTTTTTTTTTGAAATTTTTTTGAGAATTTTTTTTTAAATTTTTTTTTTGAATTTTTTTTTTCGAAATTTTTTTTCGAATTTCTTTTTAAATTTTTTTTTTTGAAATTTTTTTTGAAATTTTTTTTTTTGAAATTTTTTTTTTCGAAAACTTTTTTGAAATTTTTTTTTTGAAAATTTTTTTTTAAATTTTTTTTTCAATGTTTTTAAATTTTTTTTTTAAATTTTTTTTCATTTTTTTTTATTTTTTTTTGAAATTTTTTTTTTAATTTTTTTTTGAAAAATTTTTTTTTTTATTTTTTTCTTTGAAATTTTTTTGAGATTTTTTTTTAAAATTTTTTTTTGAATTTTTTTTTTGAAAATTTTTTTGAAAACTTTTTTGAAATTTTTTTTTTGAAATTTTTTTTTAAATTTTTTTTTTCGAAATTTTTGTTAAATTTTTTTTTTGAAAATTTTTTTTAAAATTTTTATTTTTTAAATTTTTTTTTTTTATTTTTTTTTTTGAATTTTTTTTAAATTTTTATTTTTGAAATTTTTTTTTTTATTTTTTTTTTTGAATTTTTTTTAAATTTTTTTTTTGGAATTTTTTTTTAAAATTTTTTTTGAAAATTTTTTTTTTTTTGAAAAATTTTTTTTTGAAAATTTTTTTTTCATTTTTTTTTTGAAAAATTTTTTTTAAATTTTTTTTTGAAAATTTTTTTTTTATTTTTTTTTATTTTTTTTTGAAATTTTTTTTTTTATTTTTTTTTGAAAATTTTATTTTTTTATTTTTTTTTTGAAATTTTTTTGAGAATTTTTTTTTATTTTTTTTTTGAATTTTTTTTTTGAAAATTTTTTTGAAATTTTTTTTTTCGAAAACTTTTTTGAAATTTTTTTTGAAATTTTTTTTTTGAAAATTTTTTTTTTTAAATTTTTTTTTGAAAATTTTTTTTTTTAATTTTTTTTTTCGAAATTTTTTTGAGAATTTTTTTAAAAATTTTTTTTCGAAATTTTTTTTTCAATGTTTTTAAATTTTTTTTTAAATTTTTTTTTTGAAATTTTTTTTAAATTTTTTTTTTTAATTTTTTTTTTTGAATTTTTTTTTTTGAAAATTTTTTTGAAATTTTTTTTGAAATTTTTTTTTTTTTGATTTATTTTGAAAATTTTTTTTTTATTTTTTTTTTGAAATTTTCTTGAGAATTTTTTTAAAAATTTTTTTTTCGAAATTTTTTTTTCAATTTTTTTAAAATTTTTTTTTGAAAATTTTTTTTTTTATTTTTTTTTTATTTTTTTTTGAAATTTTTTTTTTATTTTTTTTTGAAATTTTTTTTTTTTATTTTTTTTTTGAAATTTTTTTGAGAATTTTTTTTTATTTTTTTTTTGAATTTTTTTTTTTGAAAATTTTTTTGAAATTTTTTTTTTCGAAAACTTTTTTGAAATTTTTTTTGAAATTTTTTTTTTGAAAAATTTTTTTTTTAAATTTTTTTTTGAAAATTTTTTTTAAATTTTTTTTTTCGAAATTTTTTTGAGAATTTTTTTAAAAATTTTTTTTCGAAATTTTTTTTTCAATGTTTTTAAATTTTTTTTTAAAATTTTTTTTTGAAAATTTTTTTTTGAATTTTTTTTTTAAATTTTTTTTCATTTTTTTTTTATTTTTTTTTGAAATTTTTTTTTTTATTTTTTTTTGAAAAAATTTTTTTTTTATTTTTTTTTTGAAATTTTTTTGAGATTTTTTTTTTTAAATTTTTTTTTTGAATTTTTTTTTTGAAAATTTTTTTGAAATTTTTTTTGAAATTTTTTTTTTCGAAAACTTTTTTGAAATTTTTTTTGAAATTTTTTTTTTGAAAATTTTTTTTTTTTAATTTTTTTTTGAAAATTTTTTTTTTAATTTTTTTTCCAATTTTTTTTTGAGAACTTTTTTAAAAATTTTTTTTTCGAAATTTTTTTTTCAATTTTTTTAAAAATTTTTTTTAAATTTTTTTTTGAAATTTTTTTTTTATTTTTTTTTGAAAAATTTTTTTTTATTTTTTTTTTTGAAATTTTTTCGAGAATTTTTTTTTAAATTTTTTTGAATTTTTTTTTTCGAAATTTTTTTTCAAATTTTTTTTAAATTTTTTTTTTTTTTTGAAAAATTTTTTTTTTCATTTTTTTTTTGAAAATTTTTTTTTTATTTTTTTTTATTTTTTTTTGAAATTTTTTTTTTTATTTTTTTTTTGAAAATTTTATTTTTTTATTTTTTTTTTGAAATTTTTTTGAGAATTTTTTTTTATTTTTTTTTTGAATTTTTTTTTTTGAAAATTTTTTTGAAATTTTTTTTTCGAAAACTTTTTTGAAATTTTTTTTGAAATTTTTTTTTTGATAATTTTTTTTTTTTTATTTTTTTTTGAAAATTTTTTTTTTTAATTTTTTTTTCGAAATTTTTTCGAGAATTTTTTTAAAAATTTTTTTTCGAAATTTTTTTTTCAATGTTTTTAAATTTTTTTTTAAATTTTTTTTTTGAAATTTTTTTAAATTTTTTTTTTTAATTTTTTTTTTGAATTTTTTTTTTTGAAAATTTTTTTGAAATTTTTTTTGAAATTTTTTTTTTTTTGATTTTTTTTTGAAAATTTTTTTTTTTATTTTTTTTTTGAAATTTTCTTGAGAATTTTTTTTTTGAATTTTTTTTTTGAAAATTTTTTTGAAATTTTTTTTGAATTTTTTTTTTTTGAAATTTTTTTTTTCGAAAACTTTTTTGAAATTTTTTTTTTGAAAACTTTTTTTAAATTTTTTTTTGAAAATTTTTTTTTTTAATTTTTTTTTTCGAAATATTTTTGAGAATTTTTCTAAAAAAAAATTTTTTTCGAAATTTTTTTGTTAAATTTTTTTTTTTTTAATTTTTTGAAATTTTTTTTTTTTATTTTTTTTTTTGAAATTTTTTTGAGAATTTTTTTTTTTATTTTTTTTTTAATTTTTTTTTTGAAAATTTTTTTGAAATTATTTTTGAAATTTTTTTTTTGAAAATTTTTTTTTTTTAATTTTTTTTTGAAAATTTTTTTTTTATTTTTTTTTGAAATTTTTTTTTTATTTTTTTTTTTGAAATTTTTTTGAGAATTTTTTTTTTTTTTTTTTTTGAATTTTTTTTAAATTTTTTTTTTGGAATTTTTTTTTTAAATTTTTTTTTGAAAAAATTTTTTTTTATTTTTTTTTGAAAAATTTTTTTTTCATTTTTTTTTTGAAAAATTTTTTTTTTATTTTTTTTTGAAAATTTTTTTTTTATTTTTTTTTTATTTTTTTTTTATTTTTTTTTGAAATTTTTTTTTTTATTTTTTTTTGAAAATTTTTTTTTTTTATTTTTTTTTTGAAATTTTTTTGAGAATTTTTTTTTTATTTTTTTTTGAATTTTTTTTTGAAAATTTTTTTGAAATTTTTTTTGAATTTTTTTTTTGAAATGTTTTTTTGAAATTTTTTTGAAATTTTTTTTTTATTTTTTTTTGAAATTTTTTTGAGAATTTTTTTTAAAATTTTTTTTTGAAATTTTTTTTAAATAAACATTTTTTTTTTGAATTTTTTTTGAATTTTTTTTTTATTTTTTTTTGAAAATTTTTTTTTTTATTTTTTCTTTTGAAATTTTTTTTTCGAAATTTTTTTTTCAATTTTTTTTTAAATTTTTTTTTGAATTTTTTTTTAAAATTTATTTTTAATTTTTTTTTTTTGAATTTTTTTTGAATTTTTTTTTTTATTTTTTTTTGAAAATTTTTTTTTATTTTTTTTTGAAAAATTTTTTTTTTATTTTTTTTTTTGAATTTTTTTTGATAATTTTTTTAAAAATTTTTTTTTTTCATTTTTTTTTGAAATTTTTTTGAGAATTTTTTTTAAATTTTTTTTTTTTAATTTTTTTTTTGAATTTTTTTTTTCGAAATTTTTTTTTCAATTTTTTTAAAATTTTTTTTTGAAATTTTTTTAAAATTTTTTTTTCATTCTTTTTTTTTTTTTTTGAATTTTTTTAAATTTTTTTTTGAAAAATTTTTTTTTTATTTTTTTTTTAAATTTTTTTGAGAATTTTTTTTTTTATTTTTTTTTTTTTTTTTTTGAAATTTTTTTGAGAATTTTTTTAAAAATTTTTTTTTGAAATTTTTTTGAGAATTTTTTTAAAAATTTTTTTTTGAAATTTTTTTTTTGAAATTTTTTTTAAATTTTTTTTTTGGAAATTTTTTTTTTTATTTTTTTTTGAAAATTTTTTTTTATTTTTTTTTGAAAATTATTTTTTTTTTGAAAAATTTTTTTTTTCATTTTTTTTTTGAAAAATTTTTTTTTTCATTTTTTTTTTGAAAATTTTTTTAAAAAATTTTTTTTTGAAAATTTTTTTTTTTATTTTTTTTTTATTTTTTTTTGAAATTTTTTTTTTTATTTTTTTTTGAAAATTTTTTTTTTTATTTTTTTTTTGAAATTTTTTTGAGATTTTTTTTTTTATTTTTTTTTTTGAAAATTTTTTTGAAATTTTTTTTGAAATTTTTTTTTTTTTTGATTTTTTTTTGAAATTTTTTTGTTTTTTATTTTTTTTTCGAAATTTTTTTGAGAATTTTTTTAAAATTTTTTTTTTCGAAATTTTTTTTTCAATTTTTTAAAAATTTTTTTTAAAATTTTTTTTTGAAATTTTTTTTAAATTTTTTTTTCATTTTTTTTTTATTTTTTTTTGAAATTTTTTTGAGATTTTTTTTTTTTAATTTTTTTTTTGAATTTTTTTTTGAAAATTTTTTTGAAATTTTTTTTGAAATTTTTTTTTTCGTAAACTTTTTTGAAATTTTTTTTGAAATTTTTTTTTTGAAAATTTTTTTTTAAAATTTTTTTTGAAAATTTTTTTTTTTAATTTTTTTTCCATTTTTTTTTTGAGAATTTTTTTAAAAATTTTTTTTTCGAAATTTTTTTTTCAATTTTTTTAAAAATTTTTTTTGAAATTTTTTTTTTTATTTTTTTTTTAAATTTTTTTTTTAATTTTTTTTTTGAATTTTTTTTTTGAAATTTTTTTTGAATTTTTTTTTTTGAAAATTTTTTTTTTTAATTTTTTTTTGAAAATTTTATTTTTAATTTTTTTTTCGAAATTTTTTTGAGAATTTTTTTAAAAATTTTTTTTTCGAAATTTTTTTTTCAATTTTTTTTAAATTTTTTTTTTAATTTTTTTTGAATTTTTTTTTAAATTTATTTTTCTTTTTTTTTTTTTTGAAAAATTTTTTTTTATTTTTTTTTTGAAATTTTTTTGAGATTTTTTTTTTTATTTTTTTGAGAATTTTTTTTTTTGAAAATTTTTTTGAAATTTTTTTTGAAATTTTTTTTTTTGATTATTTTTTGAAATTTTTTTTTTTATTTTTTTTTCGAAATTTTTTTTTCAATTTTTTTAAAATTTTTTTTAAAATTTTTTTTTGAAATTTTTTTTAAATAAACATTTTTTTTTTTGAATTTTTTTTGAATTTTTTTTTTATTTTTTTTTGAAAATTTTTTTTTTTATTTTTTCTTTTGAAATTTTTTTTTCGAAATTTTTTTTTCAATTTTTTTTTAAATTTTTTTTGAAATTTTTTTTTAAATTTATTTTTAATTTTTTTTTTTGAATTTTTTTTGAATTTTTTTTTTATTTTTTTTTGAAAATTTTTTTTTTATTTTTTTTTTTGAAATTTTTTTTTCGAAATTTTTTTTCAATTTTTTTAAAAATTTTTTTTGATTTTTTTTGAAATTTTTTTTAAATTTATTTTTTTTTAAATTTTTTTTTTTGGAAATTTTTTTTTTTTTTTTTTTTTGAAAAATTTTTTTTATTTTTTTTTGAATTTTTTTTTTTTTTTTGAAAAATTTTTTTTTTCATTTTTTTTTTGAAAATTTTTTTTTTTCATTTTTTTTTGAAAAATTTTTTTTTAATTTTTTTTTGAAAAATTTTTTTTTTATTTTTTTCATTTTTTTTTGAAATTTTTTTTTTTATTTTTTTTTGAAAATTTTTTTTTTGAAATTTTTTTGAGAATTTTTTTTTTATTTTTTTTTTGAAAATTTTTTTGAAAATTTTTTTGAAATTTTTTTTGAAATTTGTTTTTTCGAAAACTTTTTTGAAATTTTTTTTGAAATTTTTTTTTTGAAAATTTTTTTTTTTAAATATTTTTTTGAAAATTTTTTTTTTTTATTTTTTTTTTGAAATTTTTTTGAGAATTTTTTTTAAAATTTTTTTTTTTAATTCTTTTTTTGAATTTTTTTTTTTGAAAATTTTTTTGAAATTTTTTTTGAATTTTTTTTTTGATTATTTTTCGAAATTTTTTTTTCAATTTTTTTAAAAATTTTTTTTTAAATTTTTTTTTGAAATTTTTTTAAAATTTTTTTTTCATTTTTTTTTTTTTTTTTTTGAAATTTTTTTTTTTTTTTTTGAAAAATTTTTTTTTTATTTTTTTTTTTAAATTTTTTTGATAATTTTTTTTTTTTTTTTTTTTTTATTTTTTTTTTTGAAATTTTTTTGAGAATTTTTTTAAAAATTTTTTTTTGAAATTTTTTTTTTAAATTTTTTTTTTTGGAAATTTTTTTTTTTATTTTTTTTTGAAAAATTTTTTTTATTTTTTTTTGTAAATTATTTTTTTTTTGAAAATTTTTTTTTTCATTTTTTTTTTGAAAAATTTTTTTTTTCATTTTTTTTTGAAAATTTTTTTTTTAAATTTTTTTTTGAAAAATTTTTTTTTTTATTTTTTTTTTTTTTTGAAATTTTTTTTTTATTTTTTTTTGAAAATTTTTTTTTAATTTTTTTTTTTAATTTTTTTGAGATTTTTTTTTTTATTTTTTTTTTGAAAATTTTTTTGAAATTTTTTTTGAAATTTTTTTTTTTTTGATTTTTTTTTGAAATTTTTTTAAAATTTATTTTTCATTTTTTTTTTTTTTTTTGAAATTTTTTTTTTTTATTTTTTTTTGAAAATTTTTTTTTTATTTTTTTTTTGAAATTTTTTTGAGAATTTTTTTTTTTATTTTTTTTTTGAATTTTTTTTTTTGAAATTTTTTTTTATTTTTTTTTGAAATTTTTTTTTTTATTTTTTTTTTGAAATTTTTTTGAGATTTTTTTTTTTAATTTTTTTTTTGAATTTTTTTTTGAAAATTTTTTTAAAATTTTTTTTGAAATTTTTTTTTTCGAAAACTTTTTTGAAATTTTTTTTGAAATTTTTTTTTTGAAAATTTTTTTTTTTAAATTTTTTTTTGAAAATTTTTTTAAAAATTTTTTTTCCAATTTTTTTTGAGAATTTTTTAAAAATTTTTTTTTCGAATTTTTTTTTTCAATTTTTTTAAAATTTTTTTTTGAAATTTTTTTTTTATTTTTTTTTGAAAATTTTTTTTTTTATTTTTTTTTGAAATTTTTTTGAGAATTTTTTTTTAAATTTTTTTTTTGAATTTTTTTTTTCGAAATTTTTTTTGAAATTTTTTTTTTCGAAAACTTTTTTGAAATTTTTTTTTTTTTAATTTTTTTTAATTTTTTTTTTGAAATTTTTTTAAAAATTTTTTTTTTGAATTTTTTTTTTCGAAATTTTTTTTCGAATTTTTTTTAAATTTTTTTTTTGGAAATTTTTTTTTTCGAAATTTTTTTTTGAAAACTTTTTTGAAATTTTGTTTTTGAAATTTTTTTTAAAATTTTTTTTTTCGAAATTTTTTTTAAATTTTTTTTTTGAAAATTTTTTTTTAAATTTTTATTTTTGAAATTTTTTTTTTTATTTTTTTTTGGAATTTTTTTTTTTGATTTTTTTTGAAAAAATTTTTTTTTTTCATTTTTTTTGAAATTTTTTTTTTTTTTTTGAAAAATTTTTTTTTTCATTTTTTTTGAAAATTTTTTTTTCATTTTTTTTTTGAAAAATTTTTTTTTTCATTTTTTTTTGAAAAATTTTTTATTTATTTTTTTTTTAAATTTTTTTTTTTTATTTTTTTTTTGAAAATTTTTTTGAAAATTTTTTTGAAATTTTTTTTGAAATTTGTTTTTTCGAAAACTTTTTTGAAATTTTTTTTGAAATTTTTTTTTTGAAAATTTTTTTTTTTAAATATTTTTTTGAAAATTTTTTTTTTTTATTTTTTTTTTGAAATTTTTTTGAGAATTTTTTTTAAAATTTTTTTTTTTAATTTTTTTTTTGAATTTTTTTTTTTGAAAATTTTTTTGAAATTTTTTTTTAATTTTTTTTTTGATTATTTTTCGAAATTTTTTTTTCAATTTTTTTAAAAATTTTTTTTAAAATTTTTTTTTGAAATTTTTTTAAAATTTTTTTTTCATTTTTTTTTTTTTTTTTTGAAATTTTTTTTTTTTTTTTTGAAAAATTTTTTTTTTATTTTTTTTTTAAAATTTTTTTGATAATTTTTTTTTTTTTTTTTTTTTTATTTTTTTTTTTGAAATTTTTTTGAGAATTTTTTTAAAAATTTTTTTTTGAAATTTTTTTTTTAATTTTTTTTTTTTGGAAATTTTTTTTTTTATTTTTTTTAAAAATTTTTTTTATTTTTTTTTGTAAATTATTTTTTTTTTGAAAAATTTTTTTTTTTATTTTTTTTTTTTTTGAAATTTTTTTTTTATTATTTTTTGAAAATTTTTTTTTATTTTTTTTTTAATTTTTTTGAGATTTTTTTTTTTATTTTTTTTTTGAAAATTTTTTTGAAATTTTTTTTGAAATTTTTTTTTTTTTGATTTTTTTTTGAAATTTTTTTAAAATTTATTTTTCATTTTTTTTTTTTTTTTTTTTTTTGAAATTTTTTTTTTTTATTTTTTTTTGAAAATTTTTTTTTTATTTTTTTTTTGAAATTTTTTTGAGAATTTTTTTTTTTATTTTTTTTTTAATTTTTTTTTTTGAAAATTTTCTTGAAATTTTTTTTGAAAATTTTTTTTTTAAATTTTTTTTTTATTTTTTTTTGAAAATTTTTTTTTTTATTTTTTCTTTTGAAATTTTTTTTTCGAAATTTTTTTTTCAATTTTTTTTTAAATTTTTTTTTGAAATTTTTTTTTAAATTTATTTTTAATTTTTTTTTTTTGAATTTTTTTTGAATTTTTTTTTTTTGTTTTTTTTTGAAATTTTTTTTTTTATTTTTTTTTTGAAATTTTTTTTTCGAAATTTTTTTTCAATTTTTTTAAAAATTTTTTTTGATTTTTTTTGAAATTTTTTTTAAATTTATTTTTTTTTAAATTTTTTTTTTTGGAAATTTTTTTTTTTATTTTTTTTTGAAAAATTTTTTTTATTTTTTTTTGAAATTTTTTTTTTTTTTTGAAAAATTTTTTTTTTCATTTTTTTTTTGAAAATTTTTTTTTTCATTTTTTTTTGAAAAATTTTTTTTTAATTTTTTTTTGAAAAATTTTTTTTTTATTTTTTTCATTTTTTTTTGAAATTTTTTTTTTTATTTTTTTTTGAAAATTTTTTTTTTGAAATTTTTTTGAGAATTTTTTTTTTATTTTTTTTTTGAAAATTTTTTTGAAAATTTTTTTGAAATTTTTTTTGAAATTTGTTTTTTCGAAAACTTTTTTGAAATTTTTTTTGAAATTTTTTTTTTGAAAATTTTTTTTTAAATATTTTTTTGAAAATTTTTTTTTTTTATTTTTTTTTTGAAATTTTTTTGAGAATTTTTTTTTAAATTTTTTTTTTAATTTTTTTTTTGAATTTTTTTTTTTGAAAATTTTTTTGAAATTTTTTTTTGAATTTTTTTTTTGATTATTTTTCGAAATTTTTTTTTCAATTTTTTTAAAAATTTTTTTTAAAATTTTTTTTTGAAATTTTTTTAAAATTTTTTTTTATTTTTTTTTTTAAATTTTTTTGATAATTTTTTTTTTTTTTTTTTTTTTTTATTTTTTTTTTGAAATTTTTTTGAGAATTTTTTTAAAAATTTTTTTTTGAAATTTTTTTTTTTAATTTTTTTTTTTGGAAATTTTTTTTTTTATTTTTTTTTGAAAAATTTTTTTTATTTTTTTTTGTAAATTATTTTTTTTTTGAAAAATTTTTTTTTTCATTTTTTTTTGAAAAAATTTTTTTTTCATTTTTTTTTGAAAATTTTTTTTTTAAATTTTTTTTTGAAAAATTTTTTTTTTTATTTTTTTTTTTTTTTGAAATTTTTTTTTTATTTTTTTTTGAAAATTTTTTTTTTATTTTTTTTTTTAATTTTTTTGAGATTTTTTTTTTTATTTTTTTTTTGAAAATTTTTTTGAAATTTTTTTTGAAATTTTTTTGATTTTTTTTTGAAATTTTTTTAAAATTTATTTTTCATTTTTTTTTTTTTTTTTTGAAATTTTTTTTTTTTATTTTTTTTTGAAAATTTTTTTTTTTATTTTTTTTTTGAAATTTTTTTGAGAATTTTTTTTTTTATTTTTTTTTTGAATTTTTTTTTTGAAATTTTTTTTTATTTTTTTTTGAAATTTTTTTTTTTATTTTTTTTTTGAAATTTTTTTGAGATTTTTTTTTTTAATTTTTTTTTTGAATTTTTTTTTGAAAATTTTTTTGAAATTTTTTTTGAAATTTTTTTTTTCGAAAACTTTTTTGAAATTTTTTTTGAAATTTTTTTTTTGAAAATTTTTTTTTTTAAATTTTTTTTTGAAAATTTTTTTTTAAATTTTTTTTCCAATTTTTTTTGAGAATTTTTTAAAAATTTTTTTTTCGAATTTTTTTTTTCAATTTTTTTAAAATTTTTTTTTAAATTTTTTTTTGAAATTTTTTTTTTATTTTTTTTTGAAAATTTTTTTTTTATTTTTTTTTTGAAATTTTTTTGAGAATTTTTTTTTAAATTTTTTTTTTGAATTTTTTTTTTCGAAATTTTTTTTGAAATTTTTTTTTTTGAAATTTTTTTTTTCGAAAACTTTTTTGAAATTTTTTTTTTTTAAATTTTTTTTAATTTTTTTTTGAAATTTTTTAAAAAATTTTTTTTTTGAATTTTTTTTTTCGAAATTTTTTTTCGAATTTTTTTTAAATTTTTTTTTTGGAAATTTTTTTTTTCGAATTTTTTTTTTGAAAACTTTTTTGAAATTTTTTTTTTGAAATTTTTTTTAAAATTTTTTTTTTCGAAATTTTTTTTAAATTTTTTTTTTGAAAATTTTTTTTTAAATTTTTATTTTTGAAATTTTTTTTTTTATTTTTTTTTTGGAATTTTTTTTTTAATTTTTTTTGAAAAAATTTTTTTTTTTTCATTTTTTTTGAAATTTTTTTTTTTTTTTGAAAAATTTTTTTTTTCATTTTTTTTGAAAATTTTTTTTTCATTTTTTTTTGAAAAATTTTTTTTTTCATTTTTTTTTGAAAAATTTTTTATTTATTTTTTTTTTTAATTTTTTTTTTTTATTTTTTTTTTGAAAATTTTTTTGAAAATTTTTTTGAAATTTTTTTTGAAATTTGTTTTTTCGAAAACTTTTTTGAAATTTTTTTTGAAATTTTTTTTTTGAAAATTTTTTTTTTTAAATATTTTTTTGAAAATTTTTTTTTTTATTTTTTTTTTGAAATTTTTTTGAGAATTTTTTTTAAAATTTTTTTTTTTAATTTTTTTTTTGAATTTTTTTTTTTGAAAATTTTTTTGAAATTTTTTTTGAATTTTTTTTTTGATTATTTTTCGAAATTTTTTTTTCAATTTTTTTAAAAATTTTTTTTAAAATTTTTTTTTGAAATTTTTTTAAAATTTTTTTTTCATTTTTTTTTTTTTTTTTTTGAAATTTTTTTTTTTTTTTTTGAAAAATTTTTTTTTTATTTTTTTTTTTAAATTTTTTTGATAATTTTTTTTTTTTTTTTTTTTTATTTTTTTTTTTTGAAATTTTTTTGAGAATTTTTTTAAAAATTTTTTTTTGAAATTTTTTTTTTAATTTTTTTTTTTGGAAATTTTTTTTTTTATTTTTTTTTGAAAAATTTTTTTTATTTTTTTTTGTAAATTATTTTTTTTTTGAAAAATTTTTTTTTTCATTTTTTTTTTGAAAAAATTTTTTTTTCATTTTTTTTTGAAAATTTTTTTTTTAAATTTTTTTTTGAAAAATTTTTTTTTTATTTTTTTTTTTTTTTTGAAATTTTTTTTTTATTATTTTTTGAAAATTTTTTTTTTATTTTTTTTTTAAATTTTTTTGAGATTTTTTTTTTATTTTTTTTTTGAAAATTTTTTTGAAATTTTTTTTGAAATTTTCTTTTTTTTGATTTTTTTTTGAAATTTTTTTAAAATTTATTTTTCATTTTTTTTTTTTTTTTTTGAAATTTTTTTTTTTTATTTTTTTTTGAAAATTTTTTTTTTATTTTTTTTTTGAAATTTTTTTGAGAATTTTTTTTTTTATTTTTTTTTTTATTTTTTTTTTTGAAAATTTTCTTGAAATTTTTTTTGAAAATTTTTTTTTTAAATTTTTTTTTGAAAAATTTTTTTTTATTTTTTTTTTATTTTTTTTTGAAATTTTTTTTTTATTTTTTTTTGAAAATTTTTTTTTTTATTTTTTTTTCGAATTTTTTTTGAGAATTTTTTTAAAATTTTTTTTTTCGAAATTTTTTTTTCAATTTTTTAAAATTTTTTTTTAAAATTTTTTTTTGAAATTTTTTTTAAATTTTTTTTTCATTTTTTTTTTATTTTTTTTTGAAATTTTTTTTTTATTTTCTTTGAAATTTTTTTTTTTTATTTTTTTTTTGAAATTTTTTTGAG
Organism: Chrysolina oricalcia; assembly: GCA_944452925.2. Lineage (NCBI taxonomy): Eukaryota > Metazoa > Arthropoda > Insecta > Coleoptera > Chrysomelidae > Chrysolina > Chrysolina oricalcia. The sequence goes on from OX101819.2 coordinate 33,501,293, forward strand.
ATTTTTTTTTTAATTTTTTTTTTGAATTTTTTTTTGAAAATTTTTTTGAAATTTTTTTTGAAATTTTTTTTTTCGTAAACTTTTTTGAAATTTTTTTTGAAATTTTTTTTTTGAAAATTTTTTTTTTAAATTTTTTTTGAAAATTTTTTTTTAATTTTTTTTCCAATTTTTTTTTGAGAATTTTTTAAAAAATTTTTTTTTCGAAATTTTTTTTTCAATTTTTTTAAAAATTTTTTTTGAAATTTTTTTTTTTATTTTTTTTTTTATTTTTTTTTAATTTTTTTTTTGAATTTTTTTTTTGAAATTTTTTTTGAAATTTTTTTTTGAAATTTTTTTTTTCGAAAACTTTTTTGAAATTTTTTTTTCGAAAATTTTTTTTTTTAATTTTTTTTTGAAAATTTTATTTTTAATTTTTTTTTCGAAATTTTTTTGAGAATTTTTTTAAAAATTTTTTTTTCGAAATTTTTTTTTCAATTTTTTTTAAATTTTTTTTAAAATTTTTTTTGAATTTTTTTTTAAATTTATTTTTCATTTTTTTTTTGAAAATTTTTTTTTTTATTTTTTTTTTGAAATTTTTTTGAGAATTTTTTTTTTATTTTTTTGAGAATTTTTTTTTTTGAAAATTTTTTTGAAATTTTTTTTGAAATTTTTTTTTTTTGATTATTTTTTGAAATTTTTTTTTAAATTTTTTTTTCGAAATTTTTTTTTCAATTTTTTTAAAAATTTTTTTTAAATTTTTTTTTGAAATTTTTTTTAAATAAACATTTTTTTTTTTGAATTTTTTTTGAATTTTTTTTTATTTTTTTTTGAAATTTTTTTTTTTTATTTTTTCTTTTGAAATTTTTTTTTCGAAATTTTTTTTTCAATTTTTTTTTAAATTTTTTTTTGAAATTTTTTTTTTAATTTATTTTTAATTTTTTTTTTTTGAATTTTTTTTTGAATTTTTTTTTTTATTTTTTTTTGAAAATTTTTTTTTTATTTTTTTTTTTGAAATTTTTTTTTCGAAATTTTTTTTCAATTTTTTTAAAAATTTTTTTTGATTTTTTTTGAAATTTTTTTTAAATTTATTTTTTTTTAAATTTTTTTTTTTGGAAATTTTTTTTTTTATTTTTTTTTGAAAAATTTTTTTTATTTTTTTTTGAAATTTTTTTTTTTTTTTGAAAAATTTTTTTTTTTTCATTTTTTTTTTGAAAAATTTTTTTTTTCATTTTTTTTTGAAAAATTTTTTTTTTAATTTTTTTTTGAAAAATTTTTTTTTTATTTTTTTCATTTTTTTTTGAAATTTTTTTTTTTATTTTTTTTTGAAAATTTTTTTTTTGAAATTTTTTTGAGAATTTTTTTTTTATTTTTTTTTTGAAAATTTTTTTGAAATTTTTTTTGAATTTTTTTTTTTTTTGATTTTTTTAAATTTTTTTTTAATTTTTTTTTCGAAATTTTTTTGAGAATTTTTTAAAATTTTTTTTTGAAAATTTTTTTGAAATTTTTTTTGAAATTTTTTTTTTGAAAATTTTTTTTTTTTATTTTTTTTTGAAAATTTTATTTTTAATTTTTTTTTCGAAATTTTTTTGAGAATTTTTTTAAAAATTTTTTTTTCGAAATTTTTTTTTCAATTTTTTTAAAATTTTTTTTAAAATTTTTTTTTGAAATTTTTTTTTTATTTTTTTTTGAAAATTTTTTTTTTTATTTTTTTTTTTGAAATTTTTTTGAGAATTTTTTTTTTTAATTTTTTTTTTGAATTTTTTTTTTGAAATTTTTTTTAAATTTTTTTTTTTTTTTTTTTTTGAAAATTTTTTTGAAATTTTTTTTGATTTTTTTTTTGATTATTTTTTGAAAAATTTTTTTTTTATTTTTTTTTCGAAATTTTTTTGAGAATTTTTTTAAAAATTTTTTTTTCGAATTTTTTTTTTCAATTTTTTTAAAAATTTTTTTTAAATTTTTTTTTGAAATTTTTTTTAAATTTATTTTTCTTTTTTTTTTATTTTTTTTTTAAATTTTTTTTTCAATTTTTTTAAAATTTTTTTTTTGATTTTTTTTGAAATTTTTTTTAAATTTATTTTTTTTGAAATTTTTTTTTATTTTTTTTTGAAAATTTTTTTTTTTATTTTTTTTTTTGAAATTTTTTTGATAATTTTTTTTAAAATTTTTTTTTTCATTTTTTTTTGAAATTTTTTTGAGAATTTTTTTTAAATTTTTTTTTTTTAATTTTTTTTTTGAATTTTTTTTTTCGAAATTTTTTTTTCAATTTTTTTAAAATTTTTTTTTGAAATTTTTTTAAAATTTTTTTTTCATTCTTTTTTTTTTTTTTTGAATTTTTTTAAATTTTTTTTTGAAAAATTTTTTTTTTATTTTTTTTTTAAATTTTTTTGAGAATTTTTTTTTTTATTTTTTTTTTTTTTTTTTTGAAATTTTTTTGAGAATTTTTTTAAAAATTTTTTTTTGAAATTTTTTTTTTGAAATTTTTTTTAAATTTTTTTTTTGGAAATTTTTTTTTTTATTTTTTTTTGAAAATTTTTTTTTATTTTTTTTTGAAAATTATTTTTTTTTTGAAAAATTTTTTTTTTCATTTTTTTTTTGAAAAATTTTTTTTTTCATTTTTTTTTTTGAAAATTTTTTTAAAAAATTTTTTTTTGAAAATTTTTTTTTTTATTTTTTTTTATTTTTTTTTGAAATTTTTTTTTTTATTTTTTTTTGAAAATTTTTTTTTTATTTTTTTTTTGAAATTTTTTTGAGATTTTTTTTTTTATTTTTTTTTTTGAAAATTTTTTTGAAATTTTTTTTGAAATTTTTTTTTTTTTTTGATTTTTTTTTGAAATTTTTTTGTTTTTTATTTTTTTTTCGAAATTTTTTTGAGAATTTTTTTAAAATTTTTTTTTTCGAAATTTTTTTTTCAATTTTTTAAAAATTTTTTTTAAAATTTTTTTTTGAAATTTTTTTTAAATTTTTTTCCATTTTTTTTTTATTTTTTTTTGAATTTTTTTTTTTATTTTTTTTTGAAATTTTTTTTTTTTTATTTTTTTTTGAAATTTTTTTGAGAATTTTTTTAAAAATTTTTTTTTTAATTTTTTTTTTGAAATTTTTAAATTTTTTTTTTGGAAATTTTTTTTTTATTTTTTTTTGAAAAATTTTTTTTATTTTTTTTTGAAAATTTTTTTTTTCATTTTTTTTTTGAAAATTTTTTTTTAAAATTTTTTTTTGAAAAATTTTTTTTTTATTTTTTTTTTATTTTTTTTTGAATTTTTTTTTTATTTTTTTTTTGAAATTTTTTTGAGAATTTTTTTTTAATTTTTTTTTTGAAAATTTTTTTGAAAATTTTTTTGAAATTTTTTTTTTTTTTTGATTTTTTTTTGAAAATTTTTTTTTATTTTTTTTTCGAAATTTTTTTGAGAATTTTTTTTAAATTTTTTTTTTTCGAAATTTTTTTTTCAATTTTTTAAAAAATTTTTTTTAAATTTTTTTTTGAAATTTTTTTTATATTTTTTTTTCATTTTTTTTTTATTTTTTTTTGAAATTTTTTTTTTTATTTTTTTTTGAAATTTTTTTTTTTTATTTTTTTTTTGAAATTTTTTTGAGATTTTTTTTTTAAATTTTTTTTTTGAATTTTTTTTTGAAAATTTTTTTTAAATTTTTTTTGAAATTTTTTTTTCGAAATTTTTTTTTCAATTTTTTAAAAATTTTTTTTTTTGATTTTTTTTTGAAATTTTTTTTAAATTTATTTTTTTTGAAATTTTTTTTTATTTTTTTTTGAAAAATTTTTTTTTTATTTTTTTTTTGAAATTTTTTTTAAAATTTTTTCATTTTTTTTTGAAATTTTTTTTTTCTTTTTTTTTTGAAATTTTTTTGAGAATTTTTTTTAAAATTTTTTTTTTTAATTTTTTTTTTGAATTTTTTTTTTCGAAATTTTTTTTTCAATTTTTTTAAAATTTTTTTTTGAAATTTTTTTAAAATTTTTTTTTCATTCTTTTTTTTTTTTTTTTTTGAAATTTTTTTTTAAATTTTTTTTTGAAAAATTTTTTTTTTATTTTTTTTTAAAATTTTTTTGAGAATTTTTTTTTTTATTTTTTTTTTATTTTTTTTTTGAAATTTTTTTGAGAAATTTTTTAAAAATTTTTTTTTGAAATTTTTTTTTTGAAATTTTTTTTAAATTTTTTTTTTGGAAATTTTTTTTTTTATTTTTTTTTGAAAAATTTTTTTTATTTTTTTTTTGAAAATTATTTTTTTTTTGAAAAATTTTTTTTTTCATTTTTTTTTTTGAAAAATTTTTTTTTTCATTTTTTTTTTGAAAATTTTTTTAAAAAATTTTTTTTTGAAAAATTTTTTTTTTTTTTTTTTTTATTTTTTTTGAAATTTTTTTTTTATTTTTTTTTGAAAATTTTTTTTTTTATTTTTTTTTTGAAATTTTTTTGAGAATTTTTTTTTTATTTTTTTTTTTGAAAATTTTTTTGAATTTTTTTTTGAAATTTTTTTTTTTTTTGATTTTTTTTTGAATTTTTTTTTTTTTTTTTTTGAAAAATTTTTTTTTTCATTTTTTTTGAAAATTTTTTTTTCATTTTTTTTTTTGAAAAATTTTTTTTTTCATTTTTTTTTGAAAAATTTTTTATTTATTTTTTTTTTAATTTTTTTTTTTTTATTTTTTTTTGAAAATTTTATTTTTTTATTTTTTTGAGAATTTTTTTTTATTTTTTTTTTGAATTTTTTTTTTGAAAATTTTTTTGAAAATTTTTTTGAAATTTTTTTTGAAATTTTTTTTTTCGAAAACTTTTTTGAAATTTTTTTTGAAATTTTTTTTTTGAAAATTTTTTTTTTTAAATATTTTTTTGAAAATTTTTTTTTTTTATTTTTTTTTTGAAATTTTTTTGAGAATTTTTTTTAAAATTTTTTTTTTTAATTTTTTTTTTGAATTTTTTTTTTTGAAAATTTTTTTGAAATTTTTTTTGAATTTTTTTTTTGATTATTTTTCGAAATTTTTTTTTCAATTTTTTTAAAAATTTTTTTTAAAATTTTTTTTTGAAATTTTTTTAAAATATTTTTTTCATTTTTTTTTTTTTTTTTTTTGAAATTTTTTTTTTTTTTTGAAAAATTTTATTTTTATTTTTTTTTTTAAATTTTTTTGATAATTTTTTTTTTTATTTTTTTTTATTTTTTTTTTTGAAATTTTTTTGAGAATTTTTTTAAAAATTTTTTTTTGAAATTTTTTTTTTAAATTTTTTTTTTTGGAAATTTTTTTTTTTATTTTTTTTTGAAAAATTTTTTCTATTTTTTTTTGTAAATAATTTTTTTTTTTGAAAAATTTTTTTTTTCATTTTTTTTTGAAAAAATTTTTTTTTCATTTTTTTTTGAAAATTTTTTTTTTAAATTTTTTTTTGAAAAATTTTTTTTTTTATTTTTTTTTTTTTTTTAAATTTTTTTTTATTTTTTTTTGAAAATTTTTTTTTTATTTTTTTTTTTAATTTTTTTGAGATTTTTTTTTTATTTTTTTTTTGAAAATTTTTTTGAAATTTTTTTTGAAATTTTTTTTTTTTTGATTTTTTTTTGAAATTTTTTTAAAATTTATTTTTCATTTTTTTTTTTTTTTTTTTTTGAAATTTTTTTTTTTTATTTTTTTTTGAAAATTTTTTTTTTATTTTTTTTTTGAAATTTTTTTGAGAATTTTTTTTTTATTTTTTTTTGAATTTTTTTTTTGAAAATTTTCTTGAAATTTTTTTTGAAAATTTTTTTTTTTAATTTTTTTTTGAAAAATTTTTTTTTATTTTTTTTTATTTTTTTTTGAAATTTTTTTTAAATTTTTTTTTGAAAATTTTTTTTTTAATTTTTTTTTCGAATTTTTTTTGAGAATTTTTTTAAAATTTTTTTTTTCGAAATTTTTTTTTCAATTTTTTAAAATTTTTTTTTTAAATTTTTTTTTGAAATTTTTTTAAAATTTTTTTTTCATTTTTTTTTTATTTTTTTTTGAAATTTTTTTTTTATTTTTTTTGAAATTTTTTTTTTTTATTTTTTTTTTGAAATTTTTTTGAGATTTTTTTTTTTAAATTTTTTTTTTGAATTTTTTTTTGAAAATTTTTTTGAAATTTTTTTTGAAATTTTTTTTTTCGTAAACTTTTTTGAAATTTTTTTTGAAATTTTTTTTTTGAAAATTTTTTTTTAAAATTTTTTTTGAAAATTTTTTTTTTAAATTTTTTTTCCATTTTTTTTTTTGAGAATTTTTTTAAAAATTTTTTTTTCGAAATTTTTTTTTCAATTTTTTTAAAAATTTTTTTTGAAATTTTTTTTTTATTTTTTTTTTAAATTTTTTTTTTAATTTTTTTTTTGAATTTTTTTTTTGAAATTTTTTTTGAATTTTTTTTTTTGAAAATTTTTTTTTTTAATTTTTTTTTGAAAATTTTATTTTTAATTTTTTTTTCGAAATTTTTTTGAGAATTTTTTAAAAAATTTTTTTTTCGAAATTTTTTTTTCAATTTTTTTTAAATTTTTTTTTTAATTTTTTTTGAATTTTTTTTTAAATTTATTTTTCTTTTTTTTTTTTTGAAAAATTTTTTTTTTATTTTTTTTTTGAAATTTTTTTGAGAATTTTTTTTTTATTTTTTTGAGAATTTTTTTTTTTGAAAATTTTTTTGAAATTTTTTTTGAAATTTTTTTTTTTTGATTATTTTTTGAAATTTTTTTTTAAATTTTTTTTTCGAATTTTTTTTTTCAATTTTTTTTAAATTTTTTTTAAAATTTTTTTTTGAAATTTTTTTTAAATAAACATTTTTTTTTTTGAATTTTTTTTGAATTTTTTTTTTATTTTTTTTTGAAAATTTTTTTTTTTATTTTTTCTTTTGAAATTTTTTTTTCGAAATTTTTTTTTCAATTTTTTTTTAAATTTTTTTTTTAAATTTTTTTTTAAATTTATTTTTAATTTTTTTTTTTTGAATTTTTTTTTAATTTTTTTTTTTATTTTTTTTTGAAAATTTTTTTTTTATTTTTTTTTTTGAAATTTTTTTTTCGAAATTTTTTTTCAATTTTTTTAAAAATTTTTTTTGATTTTTTTTGAAATTTTTTTTAAATTTATTTTTTTTTAAATTTTTTTTTTTGGAAATTTTTTTTTTATTTTTTTTTGAAGAATTTTTTTTATTTTTTTTTGAAATTTTTTTTTTTTTTGAAAAATTTTTTTTTTCATTTTTTTTTGAAAATTTTTTTTTTCATTTTTTTTTGAAAAATTTTTTTTAAATTTTTTTTTGAAAAATTTTTTTTTTATTTTTTTCATTTTTTTTTGAAATTTTTTTTTTATTTTTTTTTGAAAATTTTTTTTTTGAAATTTTTTTGAGAATTTTTTTTTTATTTTTTTTTTGAAAATTTTTTTGAAATTTTTTTTGAATTTTTTTTTTTTTTTATTTTTTTTTGAATTTTTTTTTTATTTTTTTTTCGAAATTTTTTTGAGAATTTTTTAAAATTTTTTTTTGAAAATTTTTTTGAAATTTTTTTTGAAATTTTTTTTTTGAAAATTTTTTTTTTTTATTTTTTTTTGAAAATTTTATTTTTAATTTTTTTTTCGAAATTTTTTTGAGAATTTTTTTAAAAATTTTTTTTTCGAAATTTTTTTTTCAATTTTTTTAAAATTTTTTTTAAAATTTTTTTTTGAAATTTATTTTTTTTGAAATTTTTTTTTTTATTTTTTTTTGAAAATTTTTTTTTTTATTTTTTTTTTGAAATTTTTTTGAGATTTTTTTTTTTAAATTTTTTTTTTGAAATTTTTTTTAAATTTTTTTTTTTAATTTTTTTTTTTAATTTTTTTTTTGAAAATTTTTTTTTTCATTTTTTTTTGAAAATTTTTTTTTTCATTTTTTTTTGAAATTTTTTTTTTATTTTTATTTTTGAATTTTTTTTGAGAATTTTTTTTAAAATTTTTTTTAAATTTTTTTTTTGAATTTTTTTTTTGAAAATTTTTTTGAAATTTTTTTTGATTTTTTTTTTGATTATTTTTTGAAAAATTTTTTTTTAAATTTTTTTTTCGAAATTTTTTTGAGAATTTTTTTAAAAATTTTTTTTTCGAATTTTTTTTTTCAATTTTTTTAAAATTTTTTTTTTAATTTTTTTTTGAAATTTTTTTTAAATTTATTTTTCATTTTTTTTTTTTTTTTTTTGAAATTTTTTTTTTATTTTTTTTTGAAAAATTTTTTTTTTATTTTTTTTTTAAATTTTTTTTTCGAAATTTTTTTTTCAATTTTTTTAAAATTTTTTTTTTGATTTTTTTTTGAAATTTTTTTTAAATTTATTTTTTTTGAAATTTTTTTTTATTTTTTTTTGAAAAAATTTTTTTTTATTTTTTTTTTTGAAATTTTTTTGATAATTTTTTTTAAAATTTTTTTTTTCATTTTTTTTTGAAATTTTTTTTTTCTTTTTTTTTTGAAATTTTTTTGAGAATTTTTTTTAAATTTTTTTTTAAATTTTTTTTTGAATTTTTTTTTCGAAATTTTTTTTTCAATTTTTTTAAAATTTTTTTTTGAAATTTTTTTAAAATTTTTTTTTCATTCTTTTTTTTTTTTTTTGAATTTTTTTAAATTTTTTTTTGAAAATTTTTTTTTTTATTTTTTTTTTAAATTTTTTTGAGAATTTTTTTTTTATTTTTTTTTTTTTTTTTTTTTGAAATTTTTTTGAGAATTTTTTTAAAAATTTTTTTTTGAAATTTTTTTTTTGAAATTTTTTTTAAATTTTTTTTTTGGAAATTTTTTTTTTTATTTTTTTTTGAAAATTTTTTTTTATTTTTTTTTGAAAATTATTTTTTTTTTGAAAAATTTTTTTTTTCATTTTTTTTTTGAAAAATTTTTTTTTTCATTTTTTTTTTGAAAATTTTTTTAAAAAATTTTTTTATGAAAATTTTTTTTTTATTTTTTTTTGAAATTTTTTTTTTTATTTTTTTTTGAAAATTTTTTTTTTATTTTTTTTTTGAAATTTTTTTGAGATTTTTTTTTTTATTTTTTTTTTTGAAAATTTTTTTGAAATTTTTTTTGAAATTTTTTTTTTTTTTTGATTTTTTTTTGAAATTTTTTTTTTTTTATTTTTTTTTCGAAATTTTTTTGAGAATTTTTTAAAAATTTTTTTTTTTCGAAATTTTTTTTTCAATTTTTTAAAAAATTTTTTTAAAATTTTTTTTTGAAATTTTTTTTAAATTTTTTTTTCATTTTTTTTTTATTTTTTTTTGAAATTTTTTTTTTATTTTTTTTTGAAATTTTTTTTTTTTATTTTTTTTTGAAATTTTTTTGAGAATTTTTTAAAAAATTTTTTTTTAAATTTTTTTTTTGAAATTTTTAAATTTTTTTTTTGGAAATTTTTTTTTTATTTTTTTTTGAAAAATTTTTTTTATTTTTTTTTGAAAATTTTTTTTTTCATTTTTTTTTTGAAAATTTTTTTTTTAAATTTTTTTTTGAAAAATTTTTTTTTAATTTTTTTTTTATTTTTTTTTGAATTTTTTTTTTATTTTTTTTTGAAAATTTTTTTATTTTTTTTTTGAAATTTTTTTGAGAATTTTTTTTTAATTTTTTTTTTGAAAATTTTTTTGAAAATATTTTTGAAATTTTTTTTTTTTTTGATTTTTTTTTGAAAATTTTTTTTTTTATTTTTTTTTCGAAATTTTTTTGAGAATTTTTTTAAAAATTTTTTTTTTCGAAATATTTTTTTCAATTTTTTAAAAATTTTTTTTTAAATTTTTTTTTGAAATTTTTTTTAAATTTTTTTTTCATTTTTTTTTTATTTTTTTTTGAAATTTTTTTTTTTATTTTTTTTTGAAATTTTTTTGAGAATTTTTTTTTTATTTTTTTTTTTTGAAAATTTTTTTGAATTTTTTTTGAAATTTTTTTTTTTTTTTGATTTTTTTTTGAATTTTTTTTTTTTTATTTTTTTTTCGAAATTTTTTTGAAATTTTTTTAATTTTTTTTTTTCATTTTTTTTTTATTTTTTTTTGAAATTTTTTTTTTAATTTTTTTTTGAAATTTTTTTTTTTATTTTTTTTTTTGAAATTTTTTTGAGATTTTTTTTTTAAATTTTTTTTTTGAATTTTTTTTTGAAAATTTTTTTGAAATTTTTTTTGAATTTTTTTTTTCGAAATTTTTTTTTCAATTTTTTTAAAATTTTTTTTTTTGATTTTTTTTTGAATTTTTTTTTAAATTTATTTTTTTTGAAATTTTTTTTTATTTTTTTTTGAAAATTTTTTTTTTTATTTTTTTTTTTGAAATTTTTTTTAAAATTTTTTTTTTTCATTTTTTTTTGAAATTTTTTTTTTTCTTTTTTTTTTGAAATTTTTTTGAGAATTTTTTTAAAAATTTTTTTTTTTAATTTTTTTTTTGAATTTTTTTTTTTTATTTTTTTTTTGAAATTTTTTTGAGATTTTTTTTTTAAATTTTTTTTTTGAATTTTTTTTTGAAAATTTTTTTGAAATTTTTTTTGAAATTTTTTTTTCGAAATTTTTTTTTCAATTTTTTAAAAATTTTTTTTTTTGATTTTTTTTTGAAATTTTTTTTAAATTTATTTTTTTTGAAATTTTTTTTTATTTTTTTTTGAAAAATTTTTTTTTTATTTTTTTTTTGAAATTTTTTTTAAAATTTTTTCATATTTTTTGAAATTTTTTTTTTTTTTTTTTTTTGAAATTTTTTTGAGAATTTTTTTTAAAATTTTTTTTTTTAATTTTTTTTTTGAATTTTTTTTTTCGAAATTTTTTTTTCAATTTTTTTAAAATTTTTTTTTGAAATTTTTTTAAAATTTTTTTTTCATTCTTTTTTTTTTTTTTTTTTTTTTGAAATTTTTTTTAAAATTTTTTTTTGAAAAATTTTTTTTTTAAATTTTTTTGAGAATTTTTTTTTTTATTTTTTTTTTATTTTTTTTTTGAAATTTTTTTGAGAAATTTTTTAAAAATTTTTTTTTGAAATTTTTTTTTTGAAATTTTTTTTAAATTTTTTTTTTGGAAATTTTTTTTTTTATTTTTTTTTGAAAAATTTTTTTTATTTTTTTTTGAAAATTATTTTTTTTTTGAAAAATTTTTTTTTTATTTTTTTTTTATTTTTTTTTGAAATTTTTTTTTTTATTTTTTTTTGAAAATTTTTTTTTTTATTTTTTTTTGAAATTTTTTTGAGAATTTTTTTTTTATTTTTTTTTTTGAAAATTTTTTTGAATTATTTTTGAAATTTTTTTTTGATTTTTTTTTTAAATTTTTTTTTTGAATTTTTTTTTGAAAATTTTTTTGAAATTTTTTTTGAATTTTTTTTTTCGAAATTTTTTTTTCAATTTTTTTAAAATTTTTTTTTTTGATTTTTTTTTGAAATTTTTTTTAAATTTATTTTTTTTGAAATTTTTTTTTATTTTTTTTTTGAAAATTTTTTTTTTTATTTTTTTTTTTGAAATTTTTTTTAAAATTTTTTTTTTTCATTTTTTTTTGAAATTTTTTTTTTCTTTTTTTTTTGAAATTTTTTTGAGAATTTTTTTTAAAATTTTTTTTTAAAATTTTTTTTTTGAATTTTTTTTTTCGAAATTTTTTTTTCAATTTTTTTAAATTTTTTTTTTGAAATTTTTTTAAAATTTTTTTTTCATTCTTTTTATTTTTTTTTTTTTGAAATTTTTTTTTAAATTTTTTTTTTGAAAAATTTTTTTTTCATTTTTTTTTTAAATTTTTTTGAGAATTTTTTTTTTTATTTTTTTTTTATTTTTTTTTGATATTTTTTTGAGAAATTTTTTAAAAATTTTTTTTTGAAATTTTTTTTTTGAAATTTTTTTTAAATTTTTTTTTTGAAATTTTTTTTTTTTATTTTTTTTTGAAAAATTTTTTTTATTTTTTTTTGAAAATTATTTTTTTTTTGAAAAATTTTTTTTTTCATTTTTTTTTTGAAAAATTTTTTTTTTTATTTTTTTTTGAAAATTTTTTTTTTTATTTTTTTTTTGAATTTTTTTTGAGAATTTTTTTTTTATTTTTTTTTTTTGAAAATTTTATTGAATTTTTTTTTGAAATTTTTTTTTTTTTTGAATTTTTTTTGAAATTTTTTTTTTTTATTTTTTTTTCGAAATTTTTTTGAGAATTTTTTTAAAATTTTTTTTTTTCGAAATTTTTTTTTCAATTTTTTAAAAAATTTTTTTCAAATTTTTTTTTGAAATTTTTTTTAAATTTTTTTTTCATTTTTTTTTTATTTTTTTTTGAAATTTTTTTTTTATTTTTTTTTGAAATTTTTTTTTTTATTTTTTTTTGAAATTTTTTTGAGAATTTTTTTAAAAATTTTTTTTTTTAATTTTTTTTTTGAAATTTTTAAATTTTTTTTTTGGAAATTTTTTTTTTATTTTTTTTTGAAAAATTTTTTTTATTTTTTTTTGAAATTTTTTTTTTTCATTTTTTTTTTGAAAATTTTTTTTTTTAATTTTTTTTTGAAATTTTTTTTTTTTATTTTTTTTTTATTTTTTTTTGAATTTTTTTTTTATTTTTTTTTGAAAATTTTTTTTTTATTTTTTTTTTTAAATTTTTTTGAGAATTTTTTTTTTATTTTTTTTTTGAAAATTTTTTTGAAATTTTTTTTGAAATATTTTTTTTTTTATTTTTTTTTGAAAATTTTTTTTTTTATTTTTTTTTCGAAATTTTTTTGAGAATTTTTTTAAAATTTTTTTTTTTCGAAATTTTTTTTTCAATTTTTTAAAAATTTTTTTTTTAATTTTTTTTTGAAATTTTTTTTAAATTTTTTTTTTCATTTTTTTTTTATTTTTTTTTGAAATTTTTTTTTTATTTTTTTTTGAAATTTTTTTTTTTTTTTTTTCGAAATTTTTTTGAGATTTTTTTTTTAAATTTTTTTTTTGAATTTTTTTTTGAAAATTTTTTTGAAATTTTTTTTGAAATTTTTTTTTTCGAAAACTTTTTTGAAATTTTTTTTGAAATTTTTCTTTTGAAAATTTTTTTTTTTAATTTTTTTTTGAAAATTTTTTTTTTAATTTTTTTTCCAATTTTTTTTTGAGAATTTTTTTAAAAATTTTTTTTTCGAAATTTTTTTTTCAATTTTTTTAAAATTTTTTAAATTTTTTTTTGAAATTTTTTTTTTTATTTTTTTTTGAAAAATTTTTTTTTTTATTTTTTTTTTGAAATTTTTTTGAGAATTTTTTTTTAAATTTTTTTTTTGAATTTTTTTTTTCGAAATTTTTTTTCGAATTTCTTTTTAAATTTTTTTTTTTGAAATTTTTTTTGAAATTTTTTTTTTTGAAATTTTTTTTTTCGAAAACTTTTTTGAAATTTTTTTTTTGAAAATTTTTTTTTTAATTTTTTTTTCAATGTTTTTAAATTTTTTTTTTAAATTTTTTTTCATTTATTTTTATTTTTTTTTGAAATTTTTTTTTTTATTTTTTTTTGAAAATTTTTTTTTTTTATTTTTTTCTTTGAAATTTTTTTGAGATTTTTTTTTAAAATTTTTTTTTGAATTTTTTTTTTGAAAATTTTTTTGAAAACTTTTTTGAAATTTTTTTTTTGAAATTTTTTTTAAAATTTTTTTTTTCGAAATTTTTGTTAAATTTTTTTTTTGAAAATTTTTTTTAAAATTTTTATTTTTGAAATTTTTTTTTTTTATTTTTTTTTTTGAATTTTTTTTAAATTTTTATTTTTGAAATTTTTTTTTTTATTTTTTTTTTGAATTTTTTTTAAATTTTTTTTTTGGAATTTTTTTTTAAAATTTTTTTTGAAAATTTTTTTTTTTTGAAAAATTTTTTTTTTCATTTTTTTTGAAAATTTTTTTTTCATTTTTTTTTTGAAAAATTTTTTTTAAATTTTTTTTTGAAAATTTTTTTTTTATTTTTTTTATTTTTTTTTGAAATTTTTTTTTTTATTTTTTTTTGAAAATTTTATTTTTTTATTTTTTTTTTGAAATTTTTTTGAGAATTTTTTTTATTTTTTTTTTGAATTTTTTTTTTGAAAATTTTTTTGAAATTTTTTTTTTCGAAAACTTTTTTGAAATTTTTTTTGAAATTTTTTTTTTGAAAATTTTTTTTTTTAAATTTTTTTTTGAAAATTTTTTTTTTAATTTTTTTTTTCGAAATTTTTTTGAGAATTTTTTTAAAAATTTTTTTTCGAAATTTTTTTTTCAATGTTTTTAAATTTTTTTTGAATTTTTTTTTTTGAATTTTTTTTTTTGAAAATTTTTTTGAAATTTTTTTTGAAATTTTTTTTTTTTTGATTTATTTTGAAAATTTTTTTTTTATTTTTTTTTTGAAATTTTCTTGAGAATTTTTTTAAAAATTATTTTTTCGAAATTTTTTTTTCAATTTTTTTAAAATTTTTTTTTGAAAATTTTTTTTTTTATTTTTTTTTTATTTTTTTTTGAAATTTTTTTTTTATTTTTTTTTGAAATTTTTTTTTTTTATTTTTTTTTTGAAATTTTTTTGAGAATTTTTTTTTATTTTTTTTTTGAATTTTTTTTTTTGAAAATTTTTTTGAAATTTTTTTTTTCGAAAACTTTTTTGAAATTTTTTTTGAAATTTTTTTTTTGAAAATTTTTTTTTTAAATTTTTTTTTGAAAATTTTTTTTAAATTTTTTTTTTCGAAATTTTTTTGAGAATTTTTTTAAAAATTTTTTTTCGAAATTTTTTTTTCAATGTTTTTAAATTTTTTTTTAAAATTTTTTTTTGAAAATTTTTTTTTGAATTTTTTTTTTAAATTTTTTTTCATTTTTTTTTTTATTTTTTTTGAAATTTTTTTTTTAATTTTTTTTTGAAAAAATTTTTTTTTTATTTTTTTTTTGAAATTTTTTTGAGATTTTTTTTTTTAAATTTTTTTTTTGAATTTTTTTTTTGAAAATTTTTTTGAAATTTTTTTTGAAATTTTTTTTTTCGAAAACTTTTTTGAAATTTTTTTTGAAAATTTTTTTTTGAAATTTTTTTTTTTAATTTTTTTTCCAATTTTTTTTTGAGAACTTTTTTAAAAATTTTTTTTTCGAATTTTTTTTTTCAATTTTTTTAAAAATTTTTTTTAAATTTTTTTTTGAAATTTTTTTTTTATTTTTTTTTGAAAAATTTTTTTTTATTTTTTTTTTTGAAATTTTTTCGAGAATTTTTTTTTAAATTTTTTTTTTGAATTTTTTTTTTCGAAATTTTTTTTCAAATTTTTTTTAAATTTTTTTTTTTTTTTGAAAAATTTTTTTTTTCATTTTTTTTTTGAAAATTTTTTTTTTATTTTTTTTTATTTTTTTTTGAAATTTTTTTTTTTATTTTTTTTTGAAAATTTTATTTTTTTATTTTTTTTTTGAAATTTTTTTGAGAATTTTTTTTTATTTTTTTTTTGAATTTTTTTTTTTGAAAATTTTTTTGAAATTTTTTTTTTCGAAAACTTTTTTGAAATTTTTTTTGAAATTTTTTTTTTGATAATTTTTTTTTTTAATTTTTTTTTGAAAATTTTTTTTTTTAATTTTTTTTTCGAAATTTTTTCGAGAATTTTTTTAAAAATTTTTTTTCGAAATTTTTTTTTCAATGTTTTTAAATTTTTTTTTAAATTTTTTTTTTGAAATTTTTTTTAAATTTTTTTTTTTTAATTTTTTTTTTGAATTTTTTTTTTGAAAATTTTTTTGAAATTTTTTTTGAATTTTTTTTTTTTTTTGATTTTTGTTTGAAAATTTTTTTTTTTATTTTTTTTTTGAAATTTTCTTGAGAATTTTTTTTTTGAATTTTTTTTTTTGAAAATTTTTTTGAAATTTTTTTTGAATTTTTTTTTTTTGAAATTTTTTTTTTCGAAAACTTTTTTGAAATTTTTTTTTTGAAAACTTTTTTTGAATTTTTTTTTGAAAATTTTTTTTTTTAATTTTTTTTTTCGAAATTTTTTTGAGAATTTTTCTAAAAAAAAATTTTTTTCGAAATTTTTTTGTTAAATTTTTTTTTTTTAATTTTTTGAAATTTTTTTTTTTTATTTTTTTTTTTGAAATTTTTTTGAGAATTTTTTTTTTTATTTTTTTTTTGAATTTTTTTTTTGAAAATTTTTTTGAAATTATTTTTGAAATTTTTTTTTTGAAAATTTTTTTTTTTTAATTTTTTTTTGAAAATTTTTTTTTTATTTTTTTTTTATTTTTTTTTGAAATTTTTTTTTATTTTTTTTTTTGAAATTTTTTTGAGAATTTTTTTTTATTTTTTTTTTGAATTTTTTTTAAATTTTTTTTTTGGAATTTTTTTTTTAAATTTTTTTTTGAAAAAATTTTTTTTTATTTTTTTTTGAAAAATTTTTTTTTCATTTTTTTTTTGAAAAATTTTTTTTTTATTTTTTTTTGAAAATTTTTTTTTTATTTTTTTTTATTTTTTTTTTATTTTTTTTTGAAATTTTTTTTTTATTTTTTTTTGAAAATTTTTTTTTTTATTTTTTTTTTGAAATTTTTTTGAGAATTTTTTTTTTATTTTTTTTTGAATTTTTTTTTGAAAATTTTTTTGAAATTTTTTTTGAATTTTTTTTTTGAAATGTTTTTTTGAAATTTTTTTGAAATTTTTTTTTTATTTTTTTTTGAAATTTTTTTGAGAATTTTTTTTTAAATTTTTTTTTTGAAAATTTTTTTGAAATTTTTTTTGAAATTTTTTTTTTCGAAAACTTTTTTGAAATTTTTTTTGAAATTTTTTTTTTGAAAATTTTTTTTTTTAATTTTTTTTTGAAAAATTTTTTTTTTTATTTTTTTTTATTTTTTTTTGAAATTTTTTTGAGAATTTTTTTTTTTATTTTTTTTTTGAATTTTTTTTAAATTTTTTTTTTGGAAATTTTTTTTAAAATTTTTTTTTGAAATTTTTTTTTTTTTTTTGAAAAATTTTTTTTTTATTTTTTTTTGAAATTTTTTTTTTTTTTGAAAAATTTTTTTTTTCATTTTTTTTTGAAAAATTTTTTTTTTATTTTTTTTTGAAAATTTTTTTTTTATTTTTTTTTTATTTTTTTTTTATTTTTTTTTGAAATTTTTTTTTTTATTTTTTTTTGAAAATTTTTTTTTTTTATTTTTTTTTTGAAATTTTTTTGAGAATTTTTTTTTAAATTTTTTTTTGAATTTTTTTTTTGAAAATTTTTTTGAAATTTTTTTTGAATTTTTTTTTTGAAATGTTTTTTTGAAATTTTTTTGAAATTTTTTTTAAATTTTTTTTTGAAAAATTTTTTTTTTTATTTTTTTTTTGAAATTTTTTTGAGAATTTTTTTTTAAATTTTTTTTTTGAATTTTTTTTTTGAAAATTTTTTTTTTCATTTTTTTTGAAAATTTTTTTTTTCATTTTTTTTTGAAATTTTTTTTTTATTTTTTTTTTTGAAATTTTTTTGAGAATTTTTTTTAAAATTTTTTTTAAAATTTTTTATTTGAAAATTTTTTTGAAATTTTTTTTGAATTTTTTTTTTGATTATTTTTTGAGAATTTTTTTTTAAATTTTTTTTTTGAATTTTTTTTTTGAAATTTTTTTTAAATTTTTTTTTTGAATTTTTTTTTTGAAAATTTTTTTTTTCATTTTTTTTTGAAAATTTTTTTTTTTTCATTTTTTTTGAAATTTTTTTTTTATTTTTTTTTTTGAAATTTTTTTGAGAATTTTTTTTAAAATTTTTTTTTGAATTTTTTTTGAATTTTTTTTTTGAAAATTTTTTTGAAATTTTTTTTGAATTTTTTTTTTGATTATTTTTTGAAATTTTTTTTTTTTTTTTTTTTTTTCGAAATTTTTTTGAGAATTTTTTAAAAAATTTTTTTTTCGAAATTTTTTTTTCAATTTTTTTAAAAATTTTTTTTAAATTTTTTTTTGAAATTTTTTTTAAATTTATTTTTCATTTTTTTTTTTTTTTTTTTTGAAATTTTTTTTTTTATTTTTCTTTGAAAAATTTTTTTTTTATTTTTTTTTTGAAATTTTTTTTTCGAAATTTTTTTTTCAATTTTTTAAAAAAATTTTTTTTGATTTTTTTTTGAAATTTCTTTTAAATTTATTTTTTTTGAAATTTTTTTTTTTATTTTTTTTTGAAAAATTTTTTTTTTTTTTTTTTTTTAAATTTTTTTGATAATTTTTTTTAAAATTTTTTTTTTCATTTTTTTTTTCATTTTTTTTTCTTTTTTTTTTGAAATTTTTTTGAGAATTTTTTTTAAAATTTTTTTTTTTTATTTTTTTTTTTGAATTTTTTTTTTCGAATTTTTTTTTCAATTTTTTTAAAATTTTTTTTTGAAATTTTTTTTTCATTTTTTTTTTTTTTTTTAAATTTTTTTTTTATTTTTTTTTGAAAAAATTTTTTTTTATTTTTTTCTTAAATTTTTTTGAGAATTTTTTTTTTATTTTTTTTTATTTTTTTTTGAAATTTTTTTGAGAATTTTTTTAAAAATTTTTTTTTGAAATTTTTTTTTTGAATTTTTTTTTAAATTTTTTTTTTGGAAATTTTTTTTTTTTATTTTTTTTTGAAAAATTTTTTTTATTTTTTTTTGAAAATTATTTTTTTTTTGAAAAATTTTTTTTTTCATTTTTTTTTTGAAAAAATTTTTTTTTTTTGAAAAATTTTTTTTTAAATTCTTTTTTGAAAAATTTTTTTTTATTTTTTTTTTGAAATTTTTTTGAGAATTTTTTTTTTATTTTTTTTTTGAAATTTTTTTTTTTGATTTTTTTTTGAAATTTTTTTTTTTTTTTTTCGAAATTTTTTTGAGAATTTTTTTTGAAATTTTTTTTAAATTTTTTTTTCATTTTTTTAAATTTTTTTTTGAAATTTTTTTTTTATTTTTTTTTGAAATTTTTTTTTTTTTTTTTTGAAATTTTTTTGAGAATTTTTTTAAAAATTTTTTTTTTTAATTTTTTTTTTGAAATTTTTAAATTTTTTTTTTGGAAATTTTTTTTTTATTTTTTTTTGAAAAATTTTTTATTTTTTTTTGAAATTTTTTTTTTTTTTTTGAAAAATTTTTTTTTCATTTTTTCTTGAAATTTTTTTTTTTCATTTTTTTTTGAAAAAATTTTTTTTAAATTTTTTTTTGAAAAATTTTTTTTTTATTTTTTTTTTATTTTTTTTTGAATTTTTTTTTTATTTTTTTTTGAAATTTTTTTTTTTATTTTTTTTTTGAAATTTTTTTGAGAATTTTTTTTTTTGTTTTTTTTTGAAAATTTTTTTTAAATTTTTTTTTCGAAATTTTTTTGAGAATTTTTTTAAAATTTTTTTTTTTCGAAATTTTTTTTTCAATTTTTTAAAAAAAATTTTTTAAATTTTTTTTTGAAATTTTTTTTAAATTTTTTTTTCATTTTTTTTTTATTTTTTTTTGAAATTTTTTTTTTATTTTTTTTTGAAATTTTTTTTTTTATTTTTTTTTGAAATTTTTTTGAGATTTTTTTTTTTTATTTTTTTTTTGAATTTTTTTTTGAAAATTTTTTTGAAATTTTTTTTTTCGAAAACTTTTTTGAAATTTTTTTTGAAATTTTTTTTTTGAAAAATTTTTTTTTTTTAATTTTTTTTTGAAAATTTTTTTTTTAATTTTTTTTCCAATTCTTTTTGAGAATTTTTAAAAAATTTTTTTTCGAAATTTTATTTTCAATTTTTTTAAAATTTTTTTTAAAATTTTTTTTTGAAATTTTTTTTTTTTTTTTTTTGAAAATTTTTTTATTTTATTTTTTTTTTGAAATTTTTTTGAGAATTTTTTTTTAAATTTTTTTTTTGAATTTTTTTTTTCGAAATTTTTTTTGAAATTTTTTTTTTTGAAATTTTTTTTTTCGAAAACTTTTTTGAAATTTTTTTTTTGAAAAGTTTTTTTTTAATTTTTTTTTTGAAATTTTTTTAAAAATTTTTTTTTTGAATTTTTTTTTTTGAAAATTTTTTTGAAATTTTTTTTGAAATTTTTTTTTTTTTTGATTTTTTTTTGAAAATTTTTTTTTTTATTTTTTTTTTGAAATTTTCTTGAGAATTTTTTTTTTGAATTTTTTTTTTTGAAAATTTTTTTGAAATTTTTTTTGAATTTTTTTTTTTTGAAATTTTTTTTTTCGAAAACTTTTTTGAAATTTTTTTTTTGAAAACTTTTTTTAAATTTTTTTTTGAAAATTTTTTTTTTTAATTTTTTTTTTCGAAATTTTTTTGAGAATTTTTCTAAAAAAAAATTTTTTCCGAAATTTTTTTGTTAAATTTTTTTTTTTTAATTTTTTGAAATTTTTTTTTTTTTATTTTTTTTTTGAAATTTTTTTGAGAATTTTTTTTTTATTTTTTTTTTGAATTTTTTTTTTGAAAATTTTCTTGAAATTATTTTTGAAATTTTTTTTTTGAAAATTTTTTTTTTTTAATTTTTTTTTGAAAATTTTTTTTTTATTTTTTTTTTTATTTTTTTTTGAAATTTTTTTTTTATTTTTTTTTTTTGAAATTTTTTTGAGAATTTTTTTTTAATTTTTTTTTGAATTTTTTTTAAACTTTTTTTTTGGAATTTTTTTTTAAAATTTTTTTTTGAAAAAATTTTTTTTTATTTTTTTTTGAAAAATTTTTTTTTCATTTTTTTTTTGAAAAATTTTTTTTTTATTTTTTTTTGAAAATTTTTTTTTTATTTTTTTTTTATTTTTTTTTAATTTTTTTTTGAAATTTTTTTTTTTATTTTTTTTTGAAAATTTTTTTTTTTATTTTTTTTTTGAAATTTTTTTGAGAATTTTTTTTTTATTTTTTTTTGAATTTTTTTTTGAAAATTTTTTTGAAATTTTTTTTGAATTTTTTTTTTGAAATGTTTTTTTGAAATTTTTTTGAAATTTTTTTTTTATTTTTTTTTGAAATTTTTTTGAGATTTTTTTTTTAAATTTTTTTTTTGAAAATTTTTTTGAAATTTTTTTTGAAATTTTTTTTTTCGAAAACTTTTTTGAAATTTTTTTTGAAATTTTTTTTTTGAAAATTTTTTTTTTTAATTTTTTTTTGAAAAATTTTTTTTTTTATTTTTTTTTATTTTTTTTTGAAATTTTTTTGAGAATTTTTTTTTTTATTTTTTTTTTGAATTTTTTTTAAATTTTTTTTTTGGAAATTTTTTTTAAAAATTTTTTTTGAAATTTTTTTTTTTTTTTTGAAAAATTTTTTTTTTCATTTTTTTTTGAAAAATTTTTTTTTTATTTTTTTTTGAAATTTTTTTTTTTTTTTGAAAAATTTTTTTTTTCATTTTTTTTTTGAAAAATTTTTTTTTAATTTTTTTTTGAAAATTTTTTTTTTATTTTTTTTTTATTTTTTTTTTATTTTTTTTTGAAAATTTTTTTTTTATTTTTTTTTGAAAATTTTTTTTTTTTATTTTTTTTTTGAAATTTTTTTGAGAATTTTTTTTTAAATTTTTTTTTGAATTTTTTTTTTGAAAATTTTTTTGAAATTTTTTTTGAATTTTTTTTTTGAAATGTTTTTTTGAAATTTTTTTGAAATTTTTTTTTTATTTTTTTTTGAAAATTTTTTTTTTTATTTTTTTTTTTTAAATTTTTTTGAGAATTTTTTTTTAAATTTTTTTTTTGAATTTTTTTTTTGAAAATTTTTTTTCTCATTTTTTTTGAAAATTTTTTTTTTTCATTTTTTTTTGAAATTTTTTTTTTATTTTTTTTTTTGAAATTTTTTTGAGAATTTTTTTTAAAATTTTTTTTAAAATTTTTTATTTGAAAATTTTTTTGAAATTTTTTTTGAATTTTTTTTTTGATTATTTTTTGAGAATTTTTTTTTTAATTTTTTTTTTGAATTTTTTTTTTGAAATTTTTTTTAAATTTTTTTTTTGAATTTTTTTTTTGAAAATTTTTTTTTTCATTTTTTTTTGAAAATTTTTTTTTTTCATTTTTTTTGAAATTTTTTTTTTATTTTTTTTTTTGAAATTTTTTTGAGAATTTTTTTAAAAATTTTTTTTTCGAAATTTTTTTTTCAATTTTTTTTTCAATTTTTTTTAAATTTTTTTTTGAAATTTTTTTTAAATTTATTTTTCATTTTTTTTTTTTTTTTTTTTGAAATTTTTTTTTTTATTTTTCTTTGAAAAATTTTTTTTTTATTTTTTTTTTGAAATTTTTTTTTCGAAATTTTTTTTTCAATTTTTTAAAAAATTTTTTTTTGATTTTTTTTTGAAATTTCTTTTAAATTTATTTTTTTTGAAATTTTTTTTTTATTTTTTTTTGAAAAATTTTTTTTTTTTTTTTTTTTTTTGAAATTTTTTTGATAATTTTTTTTAAAATTTTTTTTTTCATTTTTTTTTTCATTTTTTTTTCTTTTTTTTTTGAAATTTTTTTGAGAATTTTTTTTAAAATTTTTTTAAAATTTTTTTTTGAAATTTTTTTTTCATTTTTTTTTTTTTTTTGAAATTTTTTTTTTTATTTTTTTTTGAAAAAATTTTTTTTTTATTTTTTTCTTAAATTTTTTTGAGAATTTTTTTTTTATTTTTTTTTATTTTTTTTTTGAAATTTTTTTGAGAATTTTTTTAAAAATTTTTTTTTGAAATTTTTTTTTTGAATTTTTTTTTAAATTTTTTTTTTGGAAATTTTTTTTTTTTATTTTTTTTTGAAAAATTTTTTTTATTTTTTTTTGAAAATTATTTTTTTTTTGAAAAATTTTTTTTTTCATTTTTTTTTTGAAAAAAATTTTTTTTTTTGAAAAATTTTTTTTAAAATTTTTTTTTGAAAAATTTTTTTTTATTTTTTTTTTGAAATTTTTTTGAGAATTTTTTTTTTATTTTTTTTTTGAAATTTTTTTTTTTTGATTTTTTTTTGAAATTTTTTTTTTTTTTTTTTTCGAAATTTTTTTGAGAATTTTTTTTGAAATTTTTTTTAAATTTTTTTTTCATTTTTTAAAATTTTTTTTTGAAATTTTTTTTAAATTTTTTTTTGAAATTTTTTTTTTTTTTTTTTGAAATTTTTTTGAGAATTTTTTTAAAAATTTTTTTTTTTAATTTTTTTTTTGAAATTTTTAAATTTTTTTTTTGGAAATTTTTTTTTTATTTTTTTTTGAAAAATTTTTTATTTTTTTTTGAAATTTTTTTTTTTTTTTGAAAAATTTTTTTTTCATTTTTTTTTGAAATTTTTTTTTTTCATTTTTTTTTGAAAAAATTTTTTTAAAATTTTTTTTTGAAAAATTTTTTTTTTATTTTTTTTTTATTTTTTTTTGAATTTTTTTTTTATTTTTTTTTGAAATTTTTTTTTTATTTTTTTTTTTTGAAAATTTTTTTGAAATTTTTTTTGAAATTTTTTTTTTTTGTTTTTTTTTGAAAATTTTTTTAAAATTTTTTTTTCGAAATTTTTTTGAGAATTTTTTTAAAATTTTTTTTTTTCGAAATTTTTTTTTCAATTTTTTAAAAAAAAAATTTTAAATTTTTTTTTGAAATTTTTTTTAAATTTTTTTTTCATTTTTTTTTTATTTTTTTTTGAAATTTTTTTTTTATTTTTTTTTGAAATTTTTTTTTTTTATTTTTTTTTTAAATTTTTTTGAGATTTTTTTTTTAAATTTTTTTTTGAATTTTTTTTTGAAAATTTTTTTGAAATTTTTTTTTTCGAAAACTTTTTTGAAATTTTTTTTGAAATTTTTTTTTTGAAAAATTTTTTTTTTTTAATTTTTTTTGAAAATTTTTTTTTTAATTTTTTTTCCAATTCTTTTTGAGAATTTTTAAAAAAATTTTTTTTCGAAATTTTATTTTCAATTTTTTTAAAAATTTTTTTAAAATTTTTTTTTGAAATTTTTTTTTTATTTTTTTTTGAAAATTTTTTTATTTTATTTTTTTTTTGAAATTTTTTTGAGAATTTTTTTTTAAATTTTTTTTTTGAATTTTTTTTTTCGAAATTTTTTTTGAAATTTTTTTTTTTGAAATTTTTTTTTTCGAAAACTTTTTTGAAATTTTTTTTTTGAAAAGTTTTTTTTTAATTTTTTTTTTGAAATTTTTTTAAAAATTTTTTTTTTGAATTTTTTTTTTCGAAATTTTTTTTCGAATTTTTTTTAAATTTTTTTTTTGGAAATTTTTTTTTTGAAATTTTTTTTTGAAAACTTTTTTGAAATTTTTTTTTTGAAATTTTTTTTAAAATTTTTTTTTTTGAAATTTTTTTTAAATTTTTTTTTTGAAAATTTTTTTTTAAATTTTTATTTTTGAAATTTTTTTTTTTATTTTTTTTATGGAATTTTTTTTTTTTATTTTTTTTGAAAAATTTTTTTTTTCATTTTTTTTGAAATTTTTTTTTTGAAATTTTTTTTTGAAAACTTTTTTGAAATTTTTTTTTTGAAATTTTTTTTAAAATTTTTTTTTTTGAAATTTTTTTTAAATTTTTTTTTTGAAAATTTTTTTTTAAATTTTTATTTTTGAAATTTTTTTTTTTATTTTTTTTATGGAATTTTTTTTTTTTTTTTTTTTTGAAAAATTTTTTATTTTTTTTTGAAATTTTTTTTTTTTTTTTGAAAAATTTTTTTTTCATTTTTTTTTGAAATTTTTTTTTTTCATTTTTTTTTGAAAAAATTTTTTTTAAATTTTTTTTTGAAAAATTTTTTTTTTATTTTTTTTTTATTTTTTTTTGAATTTTTTTTTTATTTTTTTTTGAAATTTTTTTTTTTATTTTTTTTTTGAAATTTTTTTGAGAATTTTTTTTTTTGTTTTTTTTTGAAAATTTTTTTTAAATTTTTTTTTCGAAATTTTTTTGAGAATTTTTTTAAAATTTTTTTTTTTCGAAATTTTTTTTTCAATTTTTTAAAAAAAATTTTTTAAATTTTTTTTTGAAATTTTTTTTAAATTTTTTTTTCATTTTTTTTTTATTTTTTTTTGAAATTTTTTTTTTATTTTTTTTTGAAATTTTTTTTTTTATTTTTTTTTGAAATTTTTTTGAGATTTTTTTTTTTTATTTTTTTTTTGAATTTTTTTTTGAAAATTTTTTTGAAATTTTTTTTTTCGAAAACTTTTTTGAAATTTTTTTTGAAATTTTTTTTTTGAAAAATTTTTTTTTTTTAATTTTTTTTTGAAAATTTTTTTTTTAATTTTTTTTCCAATTCTTTTTGAGAATTTTTAAAAAATTTTTTTTTCGAAATTTTATTTTCAATTTTTTTAAAATTTTTTTTAAAATTTTTTTTTGAAATTTTTTTTTTTTTTTTTTTGAAAATTTTTTTATTTTATTTTTTTTTTGAAATTTTTTTGAGAATTTTTTTTTAAATTTTTTTTTTGAATTTTTTTTTTCGAAATTTTTTTTGAAATTTTTTTTTTTGAAATTTTTTTTTCGAAAACTTTTTTGAAATTTTTTTTTTGAAAAGTTTTTTTTTTAATTTTTTTTTTGAAATTTTTTTAAAAATTTTTTTTTTGAATTTTTTTTTTTGAAAATTTTTTTGAAATTTTTTTTGAAATTTTTTTTTTTTTTGATTTTTTTTTGAAAATTTTTTTTTTTATTTTTTTTTTGAAATTTTCTTGAGAATTTTTTTTTTGAATTTTTTTTTTTGAAAATTTTTTTGAAATTTTTTTTGAATTTTTTTTTTTTGAAATTTTTTTTTTCGAAAACTTTTTTGAAATTTTTTTTTTGAAAACTTTTTTTAAATTTTTTTTTGAAAATTTTTTTTTTTAATTTTTTTTTTCGAAATTTTTTTGAGAATTTTTCTAAAAAAAAATTTTTTCCGAAATTTTTTTGTTAAATTTTTTTTTTTTAATTTTTTGAAATTTTTTTTTTTTTATTTTTTTTTTGAAATTTTTTTGAGAATTTTTTTTTTATTTTTTTTTTGAATTTTTTTTTTGAAAATTTTTTTGAAATTATTTTTGAAATTTTTTTTTTGAAAATTTTTTTTTTTTAATTTTTTTTTGAAAATTTTTTTTTTATTTTTTTTTTTATTTTTTTTTGAAATTTTTTTTTTATTTTTTTTTTTTGAAATTTTTTTGAGAATTTTTTTTTAATTTTTTTTTGAATTTTCTTTAAACTTTTTTTTTGGAATTTTTTTTTAAAATTTTTTTTTGAAAAAATTTTTTTTTATTTTTTTTTGAAAAATTTTTTTTTCATTTTTTTTTTGAAAAATTTTTTTTTTATTTTTTTTTGAGAATTTTTTTTTTATTTTTTTTTGAATTTTTTTTTGAAAATTTTTTTGAAATTTTTTTTGAATTTTTTTTTTGAAATGTTTTTTTGAAATTTTTTTGAAATTTTTTTTTTATTTTTTTTTGAAATTTTTTTGAGATTTTTTTTTTAAATTTTCTTTTTGAAAATTTTTTTGAAATTTTTTTTGAAATTTTTTTTTTCGAAAACTTTTTTGAAATTTTTTTTGAAATTTTTTTTTTGAAAATTTTTTTTTTTAATTTTTTTTTGAAAAATTTTTTTTTTTATTTTTTTTTATTTTTTTTTGAAATTTTTTTGAGAATTTTTTTTTTTATTTTTTTTTTGAATTTTTTTTAAATTTTTTTTTTGGAAATTTTTTTTAAAAATTTTTTTTGAAATTTTTTTTTTTTTTTTGAAAAATTTTTTTTTTCATTTTTTTTTGAAAAATTTTTTTTTTATTTTTTTTTGAAATTTTTTTTTTTTTTGAAAAATTTTTTTTTTCATTTTTTTTTTAAAAATTTTTTTTTAATTTTTTTTTGAAAATTTTTTTTTTATTTTTTTTTTATTTTTTTTTTATTTTTTTTTGAAAATTTTTTTTTTATTTTTTTTTGAAAATTTTTTTTTTTTATTTTTTTTTTGAAATTTTTTTGAGAATTTTTTTTTAAATTTTTTTTTGAATTTTTTTTTTGAAAATTTTTTTGAAATTTTTTTTGAATTTTTTTTTTGAAATGTTTTTTTGAAATTTTTTTGAAATTTTTTTTTTATTTTTTTTTGAAAATTTTTTTTTTTATTTTTTTTTTTTAAATTTTTTTGAGAATTTTTTTTTAAATTTTTTTTTTGAATTTTTTTTTTGAAAATTTTTTTTCTCATTTTTTTTGAAAATTTTTTTTTTTCATTTTTTTTTGAAATTTTTTTTTTATTTTTTTTTTGAAATTTTTTTGAGAATTTTTTTTAAAATTTTTTTTTAAATTTTTTATTTGAAAATTTTTTTGAAATTTTTTTTGAATTTTTTTTTTGATTATTTTTTGAGAATTTTTTTTTTAATTTTTTTTTTGAATTTTTTTTTTGAAATTTTTTTTAAATTTTTTTTTTGAATTTTTTTTTTGAAAATTTTTTTTTTCATTTTTTTTTGAAAATTTTTTTTTTTCATTTTTTTTGAAATTTTTTTTTTATTTTTTTTTTTGAAATTTTTTTGAGAATTTTTTTAAAAATTTTTTTTTCGAAATTTTTTTTTCAATTTTTTTTTCAATTTTTTTTAAATTTTTTTTTGAAATTTTTTTTAAATTTATTTTTCATTTTTTTTTTTTTTTTTTTTGAAATTTTTTTTTTTATTTTTCTTTGAAAAATTTTTTTTTTATTTTTTTTTTGAAATTTTTTTTTCGAAATTTTTTTTTCAATTTTTTAAAAAATTTTTTTTTGATTTTTTTTTGAAATTTCTTTTAAATTTATTTTTTTTGAAATTTTTTTTTTATTTTTTTTTGAAAAATTTTTTTTTTTTTTTTTTTTTTTGAAATTTTTTTGATAATTTTTTTTAAAATTTTTTTTTTCATTTTTTTTTTCATTTTTTTTTCTTTTTTTTTTGAAATTTTTTTGAGAATTTTTTTTAAAATTTTTTTAAAATTTTTTTTTGAAATTTTTTTTTCATTTTTTTTTTTTTTTTGAAATTTTTTTTTTTATTTTTTTTTGAAAAAATTTTTTTTTTATTTTTTTCTTAAATTTTTTTGAGAATTTTTTTTTTATTTTTTTTTATTTTTTTTTTGAAATTTTTTTGAGAATTTTTTTAAAAATTTTTTTTTGAAATTTTTTTTTTGAATTTTTTTTTAAATTTTTTTTTTGGAAATTTTTTTTTTTTATTTTTTTTTGAAAAATTTTTTTTATTTTTTTTTGAAAATTATTTTTTTTTTGAAAAATTTTTTTTTTCATTTTTTTTTTGAAAAAAATTTTTTTTTTTGAAAAATTTTTTTTAAAATTTTTTTTTGAAAAATTTTTTTTTATTTTTTTTTTGAAATTTTTTTGAGAATTTTTTTTTTATTTTTTTTTTGAAATTTTTTTTTTTTGATTTTTTTTTGAAATTTTTTTTTTTTTTTTTTTCGAAATTTTTTTGAGAATTTTTTTTGAAATTTTTTTTAAATTTTTTTTTCATTTTTTAAAATTTTTTTTTGAAATTTTTTTTAAATTTTTTTTTGAAATTTTTTTTTTTTTTTTTTGAAATTTTTTTGAGAATTTTTTTAAAAATTTTTTTTTTTAATTTTTTTTTTGAAATTTTTAAATTTTTTTTTTGGAAATTTTTTTTTTATTTTTTTTTGAAAAATTTTTTATTTTTTTTTGAAATTTTTTTTTTTTTTTGAAAAATTTTTTTTTCATTTTTTTTTGAAATTTTTTTTTTTCATTTTTTTTTGAAAAAATTTTTTTAAAATTTTTTTTTGAAAAATTTTTTTTTTATTTTTTTTTTATTTTTTTTTGAATTTTTTTTTTATTTTTTTTTGAAATTTTTTTTTTATTTTTTTTTTTTGAAAATTTTTTTGAAATTTTTTTTGAAATTTTTTTTTTTTTGTTTTTTTTTGAAAATTTTTTTAAAATTTTTTTTTCGAAATTTTTTTGAGAATTTTTTTAAAATTTTTTTTTTTCGAATTTTTTTTTTCAATTTTTTAAAAAAAAAATTTTAAATTTTTTTTTGAAATTTTTTTTAAATTTTTTTTTCATTTTTTTTTTATTTTTTTTTGAAATTTTTTTTTTATTTTTTTTTGAAAATTTTTTTTTTTATTTTTTTTTTAAATTTTTTTGAGATTTTTTTTTTAAATTTTTTTTTGAATTTTTTTTTGAAAATTTTTTTGAAATTTTTTTTTTCGAAAACTTTTTTGAAATTTTTTTTGAAATTTTTTTTTTGAAAAATTTTTTTTTTTTAATTTTTTTTGAAAATTTTTTTATTTTATTTTTTTTTTGAAATTTTTTTGAGAATTTTTTTTTAAATTTTTTTTTTGAATTTTTTTTTTCGAAATTTTTTTTGAAATTTTTTTTTTTGAAATTTTTTTTTTCGAAAACTTTTTTGAAATTTTTTTTTTGAAAAGTTTTTTTTTAATTTTTTTTTTGAAATTTTTTTAAAAATTTTTTTTTTGAATTTTTTTTTTCGAAATTTTTTTTCGAATTTTTTTTAAATTTTTTTTTTGGAAATTTTTTTTTTGAAATTTTTTTTTGAAAACTTTTTTGAAATTTTTTTTTTGAAATTTTTTTTAAAATTTTTTTTTTTGAAATTTTTTTTAAATTTTTTTTTTGAAAATTTTTTTTTAAATTTTTATTTTTGAAATTTTTTTTTTTATTTTTTTTATGGAATTTTTTTTTTTTATTTTTTTTGAAAAATTTTTTTTTTCATTTTTTTTGAAATTTTTTTTTTTTTTTTGAAAAATTTTTTTTTTCATCTTTTTTGAAAATTTTTTTTTCATTTTTTTTTTGAAAAATTTTTTTTTTCATTTTTTTTTGAAAAATTTTTTATTTATTTTTTTTTGAAATTTTTTTTTTTTTTTTTTTTTTGAAAATTTTATTTTTTTATTTTTTTTTTTGAAATTTTTTTGAGAATTTTTTTTTATTTTTTTTTTGAATTTTTTTTTTGAAAATTTTTTTTTCTATTTTTTTTAAAAATTTTTTTTAAATTTTTTTTTGAAAATTTTTTTTTTGAAATTTTTTTTTTTAATTTTTTTTTTGAAATTTTTTTTTTCGAAATTTTTTTTTGAATTTTTTTTTGATTTTTTTTTTTTTTGAAATTTTTTTTAAATTTTTTTTTTGAAAATTTTTTTTTTTTATTTTTTTTTTGAAATTTTTTTTTTCGAAAATTTTTTTGAAATTTTTTTTGAAATTTTTTTTTGAAAATTTTCATTTGAAATTTTTTTAAAAATTTTTTTAAAATTTTTTTTAAAGATTTTTTTTGAAATTTTTTTTTTTTTTAATTTTTTAAAAATTTTTTTTTTTATTTTTTTTTCTTTGAAAATTTTTTTTGAATTTTCTTTTTGAAATTTTTTTTTTTTGAAATTTTTTTGAAATTTTTTTTTGAAAATTTTTTTTTTGAAATTTTTTTTTTCGAAAATTTTTTTGAAAGTTTTTTTGAATTATTTTTTTTTTGAATTTTTTTTTTTAAATTTTTTTTGAAAATTTTTTTTTTTAATTTTTTTTAAATTTTTTTTTATTTATTTTTTCTTGAAAATTTTTTTTTTAATTTTTTTTTCTTGAAAATTTTTTTTTCGAATTTTTTTTCGAATTTTTTTTAAAATTTTTTTGAAATTTTTTTTGAAATTTTTTTTGAAATTTTTTTTTTGAAATTATTTTAAAAATTTTTTTTTAATTTTTTTTAAGATTTTTTTTGAAAATTTTTTTTTTGAATTTTTTTTAAAATTTTTTTTTTATTTTTTTTTCTTTGAAAATTTTTTTTGAATTTTCTTTTTGAAAATTTTTTTTTTAAATTTTTTTCAAATTTTTTTTTTGAAATTTTTTTTTTCGAAATTATTTTCGAATTTTTTTTTCAATTTTTTTTAAAATTTTTTTCTTAATTTTTTTTTTGAAATTTTTTTTAATTTTTTTTTTCGAATTTTTTTTTCAATTTTTTTAAAAATTTTTTTTTTTATTTTTTTTTTATTTTTTTTTTGAAATTTTTTTTAAATTTTTTTTTTGAA
Source organism: Chrysolina oricalcia (assembly GCA_944452925.2). Lineage (NCBI taxonomy): Eukaryota > Metazoa > Arthropoda > Insecta > Coleoptera > Chrysomelidae > Chrysolina > Chrysolina oricalcia. The sequence goes on from OX101819.2 coordinate 33,531,850, forward strand.
AATTTTTTTTTTGAAATTTTTTTTTTCGAAAATTTTTTTGAAATTTTTTTTGAATTTTTTTTTTTGAAATTTTTTTTTCGAAATTTTTTTTTGAATTTTTTTTTTGATTATTTTTTGAGAATTTTTTTTTAAATTTTTTTTTTGAATTTTTTTTTTTAAATTTTTTTTAAATTTTTTTTTTGAATTTTTTTTTTGAAAATTTTTTTTTTCATTTTTTTTTGAAAATTTTTTTTTTTCATTTTTTTTGAAATTTTTTTTTTATTTTTTTTTTTGAAATTTTTTTGAGAATTTTTTTTAAAATTTTTTTTTTAATTTTTTTTGAATTTTTTTTTTGAAAATTTTTTTGAAATTTTTTTTGAATTTTTTTTTTTGATTATTTTTTGAAAATTTTTTTTTTTTATTTTTTTTTCGAAATTTTTTTGAGAATTTTTTAAAAAATTTTTTTTTCGAAATTTTTTTTTCAATTTTTTTTTCAATTTTTTTTAAATTTTTTTTTGAAATTTTTTTTAAATTTATTTTTCATTTTTTTTTTTTTTTTTTTGAAATTTTTTTTTTTATTTTTCTTTGAAAAATTTTTTTTTTATTTTTTTTTTGAAATTTTTTTTTCGAAATTTTTTTTTCAATTTTTTAAAAAATTTTTTTTTGATTTTTTTTTGAAATTTCTTTTAAATTTATTTTTTTTGAAATTTTTTTTTTATTTTTTTTTGAAAAATTTTTTTTTTTTTTTTTTTTGAAATTTTTTTGATAATTTTTTTTAAAATTTTTTTTTTCATTTTTTTTTTCATTTTTTTTTCTTTTTTTTTTGAAATTTTTTTGAGAATTTTTTTTAAAATTTTTTTAAAATTTTTTTTTGAAATTTTTTTTTCATTTTTTTTTTTTTTTTGAAATTTTTTTTTTTATTTTTTTTTGAAAAAATTTTTTTTTTATTTTTTTCTTAAATTTTTTTGAGAATTTTTTTTTTATTTTTTTTTATTTTTTTTTTGAAATTTTTTTGAGAATTTTTTTAAAAATTTTTTTTTGAAATTTTTTTTTTGAATTTTTTTTTAAATTTTTTTTTTGGAAATTTTTTTTTTTTATTTTTTTTTGAAAAATTTTTTTTATTTTTTTTTGAAAATTATTTTTTTTTTGAAAAATTTTTTTTTTCATTTTTTTTTTGAAAAAAATTTTTTTTTTGAAAAATTTTTTTTAAAATTTTTTTTTGAAAAATTTTTTTTTTATTTTTTTTTTGAAATTTTTTTGAGAATTTTTTTTTTATTTTTTTTTTGAAATTTTTTTTTTTTGATTTTTTTTTGAAATTTTTTTTTTTTTTTTTTCGAAATTTTTTTGAGAATTTTTTTTGAAATTTTTTTTAAATTTTTTTTTCATTTTTTAAAATTTTTTTTTGAAATTTTTTTTTAATTTTTTTTTGAAATTTTTTTTTTTTTTTTTGAAATTTTTTTGAGAATTTTTTTAAAAATTTTTTTTTTTAATTTTTTTTTTGAAATTTTTAAATTTTTTTTTTGGAAATTTTTTTTTTATTTTTTTTTGAAAAATTTTTTATTTTTTTTTGAAATTTTTTTTTTTTTTTTGAAAAATTTTTTTTTCATTTTTTTTTGAAATTTTTTTTTTTCATTTTTTTTTGAAAAAATTTTTTTAAAATTTTTTTTTGAAAAATTTTTTTTTTATTTTTTTTTTATTTTTTTTTGAATTTTTTTTTTATTTTTTTTTGAAATTTTTTTTTTTATTTTTTTTTGAAATTTTTTTGAGAATTTTTTTTTTATTTTTTTTTTTGAAAATTTTTTTGAAATTTTTTTTGAAATTTTTTTTTTTTGTTTTTTTTTGAAAATTTTTTTAAAATTTTTTTTTCGAAATTTTTTTGAGAATTTTTTTAAAATTTTTTTTTTTCGAAATTTTTTTTTCAATTTTTCAAAAAAAAATTTTTAAATTTTTTTTTGAAATTTTTTTTAAATTTTTTTTTCATTTTTTTTTTATTTTTTTTTGAATTTTTTTTTTATTTTTTTTTGAAATTTTTTTTTTTTATTTTTTTTTAAAATTTTTTTGAGATTTTTTTTTTAAATTTTTTTTTGAATTTTTTTTTGAAAATTTTTTTGAAATTTTTTTTTTCGAAAACTTTTTTGAAATTTTTTTTGAAATTTTTTTTTTGAAAAATTTTTTTTTTTTAATTTTTTTTTGAAAATTTTTTTTTTAATTTTTTTTCCAATTCTTTTTGAGAATTTTTAAAAAAATTTTTTTTCGAAATTTTATTTTCAATTTTTTTAAAAATTTTTTTAAAATTTTTTTTTGAAATTTTTTTTTTATTTTTTTTTGAAAATTTTTTTATTTTATTTTTTTTTTGAAATTTTTTTGAGAATTTTTTTTTAAATTTTTTTTTTGAATTTTTTTTTTCGAAATTTTTTTTGAAATTTTTTTTTTTGAAATTTTTTTTTTCGAAAACTTTTTTGAAATTTTTTTTTTGAAAAGTTTTTTTTTAATTTTTTTTTTGAAATTTTTTTAAAAATTTTTTTTTTGAATTTTTTTTTTCGAAATTTTTTTTCGAATTTTTTTTAAATTTTTTTTTTGGAAATTTTTTTTTTGAAATTTTTTTTTGAAAACTTTTTTGAAATTTTTTTTTTGAAATTTTTTTTAAAATTTTTTTTTTTGAAATTTTTTTTAAATTTTTTTTTTGAAAATTTTTTTTTAAATTTTTATTTTTGAAATTTTTTTTTTTATTTTTTTTATGGAATTTTTTTTTTTTATTTTTTTTGAAAAATTTTTTTTTTCATTTTTTTTGAAATTTTTTTTTTTTTTTTGAAAAATTTTTTTTTTCATCTTTTTTGAAAATTTTTTTTTCATTTTTTTTTTGAAAAATTTTTTTTTTCATTTTTTTTTGAAAAATTTTTTATTTATTTTTTTTTGAAATTTTTTTTTTTTTTTTTTTTGAAAATTTTATTTTTTTATTTTTTTTTTTGAAATTTTTTTGAGAATTTTTTTTTATTTTTTTTTTTAATTTTTTTTTTGAAAATTTTTTTTTCTATTTTTTTTTAAAATTTTTTTAAAATTTTTTTTTGAAAATTTTTTTTTTGAAATTTTTTTTTTTAATTTTTTTTTTGAAATTTTTTTTTTCGAAATTTTTTTTTGAATTTTTTTTTGATTTTTTTTTTTTTTGAAATTTTTTTTAAATTTTTTTTTTGAAAATTTTTTTTTTTTATTTTTTTTTTTGAAATTTTTTTTATCGAAAATTTTTTTGAAATTTTTTTTGAAATTTTTTTTTGAAAATTTTCATTTGAAATTTTTTTAAAAATTTTTTTAAAATTTTTTTTAAAGATTTTTTTTGAAAATTTTTTTTTTTTTAATTTTTTAAAAATTTTTTTTTTTATTTTTTTTTCTTTGAAAATTTTTTTTGAATTTTCTTTTTGAAATTTTTTTTTTTTGAAATTTTTTTGAAATTTTTTTTTGAAAATTTTTTTTTTGAAATTTTTTTTTTCGAAAATTTTTTTGAAAGTTTTTTTGAATTATTTTTTTTTTGAATTTTTTTTTTTAAATTTTTTTTGAAAATTTTTTTTTTTAATTTTTTTTAAATTTTTTTTTATTTATTTTTTCTTGAAAATTTTTTTTTTAATTTTTTTTTCTTGAAAATTTTTTTTTCGAATTTTTTTTCGAATTTTTTTTAAAATTTTTTTGAAATTTTTTTTGAAATTTTTTTTGAAATTTTTTTTTTGAAATTATTTTAAAAATTTTTTTTAAATTTTTTTTAAGATTTTTTTTGAAAATTTTTTTTTTGAATTTTTTTTAAAATTTTTTTTTTATTTTTTTTTCTTTGAAAATTTTTTTTGAATTTTCTTTTTGAAAATTTTTTTTTGAAATTTTTTTCAAATTTTTTTTTTGAAATTTTTTTTTTCGAAATTATTTTCGAATTTTTTTTTCAATTTTTTTTAAAATTTTTTTCTTAATTTTTTTTTTGAAATTTTTTTTAATTTTTTTTTTCGAATTTTTTTTTCAATTTTTTTAAAAATTTTTTTTTTTATTTTTTTTTTTATTTTTTTTTTGAAATTTTTTTTAAATTTTTTTTTTGAAAATTTTTTTTTTGAAATTTTTTTTTTCGAAAATTTTTTTGAAATTTTTTTTGAATTTTTTTTTTTGAAATTTTTTTTTCGAAATTTTTTTTTGAATTTTTTTTTTCAATTTTTTTAATTTTTTTTTTTTTAATTTTTTTTTAAATTTTTTTTAATTTTTTTTTTATTTTCTTTAAATTTTTTTTTGTCTTTGAAATTTTTTCTGAATTTTTTTTCAAACTGTTTTTGAATTTTTTTTTTGAAAATATTTTTTAAAATTTTTTTGATATTTTTTTTGAATTTTTTTTTTCAATTTTTTAAAAATTTTTTTTTTTTAAATTTTTTTTTGAAATTTTTTTTTTGAAATTTTTTTTTTCGAAAATTTTTTTGAAATTTTTTTCGAATTTTTTTTAAAATTTTTTTTTAAATTTTTTTTTTTAATTTTTTTTTTGAAATTTTTTAAATTTTTTTTTTGAAATTTTTTTTTTCGAATTTTCTTTTTGAAAATTTTTTTTTGAATTCTTTTTTAATTTTTTATTTTTTTTTATTATTTTAAAATTTTTTTTTTGTTTTTGAATTTTTTTTTTTGGAAATTTTTTCTGATTTTTTTAAAAATTTTTTTTCTTGAAATTTTTTTTTTCGAATTTTTCTTTCAATTTTTTTTAAATTTTTTTTTTATTTTTTTTTGAAATTTTTTTTTCGAAAATTTTTTTGAAATTTTTTTTTTAAATTTTTTTTTGAATTTTTTTTTTTGAAATTTTTTTTTTAATTTTTTTTTTGAAATTTTTTTTTTCGAAAATTTTTTTGAAATTTTTTTTTTCGAAATTTTTTTTCGAATTTTTTTTTAAATTTTTTTAAAAATTTTTTTTGAAAATTTTTTTTTAATTTTTTTTTTCGAAATTTTTTTGAGAATTTTTTTAAAAATTTTTTTTCGAAATTTTTTTTTCAATGTTTTTAAATTTTTTTTTTAAATTTTTTTTTGAAAATTTTTTTTTGAATTTTTTTTTTAAATTTTTTTTCATTTTTTTTTTTTTTTTGAAATTTTTTTTTTTATTTTTTTTTGAAAAATTTTTTTTTTATTTTTTTTTTGAAATTTTTTTGAGATTTTTTTTTAAATTTTTTTTTGAATTTTTTTTTTGAAAATTTTTTTGAAAACTTTTTTGAAATTTTTTTTTTGAAATTTTTTTTAAAATTTTTTTTTTCGAAATTTTTGTTAAATTTTTTTTTTGAAAATTTTTTTTAAAATTTTTATTTTTGAAATTTTTTTTTTTTATTTTTTTTTTTGAATTTTTTTTTTGGAAATTTTTTTGAAATTTTTTTTTTCGAAAACTTTTTTGAAATTTTTTTTGAAATTTTTTTTGAAATTTTTTTTTTGAAAAATTTTTTTTTTAAATTTTTTTTTGAAAATTTTTTTTAAATTTTTTTTTTCGAAATTTTTTTGAGAATTTTTTTAAAAATTTTTTTTCGAAATTTTTTTTTCAATGTTTTTAAATTTTTTTTTTAAATTTTTTTTTGAAAATTTTTTTTTTAAATTTTTTTTTGAAAATTTTTTTTTGAATTTTTTTTTTAAATTTTTTTTCATTTTTTTTTTATTTTTTTTTGAAATTTTTTTTTTTATTTTTTTTTGAAAAAATTTTTTTTTTATTTTTTTTTTGAAATTTTTTTGAGATTTTTTTTTTTAATTTTTTTTTTGAATTTTTTTTTTGAAAATTTTTTTGAAATTTTTTTTGAAATTTTTTTTTTCGAAAACTTTTTTGAAATTTTTTTTGAAATTTTTTTTTTGAAAATTTTTTTTTTTAAATTTTTTTTTGAAAATTTTTTTTTAAATTTTTTTTCCAATTTTTTTTTGAGAACTTTTTTAAAAATTTTTTATTCGAAATTTTTTTTTCAATTTTTTTAAAAATTTTTTTTAAATTTTTTTTTGAAATTTTTTTTTTATTTTTTTTTTGAAAAATTTTTTTTTTATTTTTTTTTTGAAATTTTTTCGAGAATTTTTTTTTTAATTTTTTTTTTGAATTTTTTTTTTCGAAATTTTTTTTCAAATTTTTTTTAATTTTTTTTTTTTTTTGAAAAATTTTTTTTTTCATTTTTTTTTGAAAATTTTTTTTTTATTTTTTTTTATTTTTTTTTGAAATTTTTTTTTTTATTTTTTTTTGAAAATTTTATTTTTTTATTTTTTTTTGAAAATTTTTTTTTTATTTTTTTTTTATTTTTTTTTGAATTTTTTTTTTTATTTTTTTTTTTTGAAATTTTTTTGAGAATTTTTTTTTATTTTTTTTTTGAATTTTTTTTAAATTTTTTTTTTGGAATTTTTTTTTAAAATTTTTTTTGAAAAAATTTTTTTTTATTTTTTTTTGAAAAATTTTTTTTTTCATTTTTTTTTTGAAAAATTTTTTTTTTATTTTTTTTTGAAAATTTTTTTTTATTTTTTTTTTATTTTTTTTTTATTTTTTTTTGAAATTTTTTTTTTTATTTTTTTTTGAAAATTTTTTTTTTTATTTTTTTTTTGAAATTTTTTTGAGAATTTTTTTTTTATTTTTTTTTGAATTTTTTTTTGAAAATTTTTTTGAAATTTTTTTTGAATTTTTTTTTTGAAATGTTTTTTTGAAATTTTTTTGAAATTTTTTTTTTATTTTTTTTTGAAATTTTTTTGAGAATTTTTTTTTTAATTTTTTTTTTGAAAATTTTTTTGAAATTTTTTTTGAAATTTTTTTTTTCGAAAACTTTTTTGAAATTTTTTTTGAAATTTTTTTTTTGAAAATTTTTTTTTTTTAATTTTTTTTTGAAAAATTTTTTTTTTTATTTTTTTTTATTTTTTTTTGAAATTTTTTTGAGAATTTTTTTTTTATTTTTTTTTTGAATTTTTTCTAAATTTTTTTTTTGGAAATTTTTTTTAAAAATTTTTTTTGAAATTTTTTTTTTTTTTGAAAAATTTTTTTTTTCATTTTTTTTTGAAAAATTTTTTTTTTATTTTTTTTTGAAAATTTTTTTTTTTTTTGAAAAATTTTTTTTTTCATTTTTTTTTTGAAAAATTTTTTTTTTATTTTTTTTTGAAAATTTTTTTTTTATTTTTTTTTTATTTTTTTTTTATTTTTTTTTGAAATTTTTTTTTTTATTTTTTTTTGAAAATTTTTTTTTTTTATTTTTTTTTTGAAATTTTTTTGAGAATTTTTTTTTTAATTTTTTTTTGAATTTTTTATTTGAAAATTTTTTTGAAATTTTTTTTGAATTTTTTTTTGAAATTTTTTTGAAATTTTTTTTTTATTTTTTTTTGAAAATTTTTTTTTTTTATTTTTTTTTTTGAAATTTTTTTGAGAATTTTTTTTTAAATTTTTTTTTTGAATTTTTTTTTTGAAAATTTTTTTTTTCATTTTTTTTGAAAATTTTTTTTTTCATTTTTTTTTGAAATTTTTTTTTTATTTTTTTTTTTGAAATTTTTTTGAGAATTTTTTTTAAAATTTTTTTTTAAATTTTTTTTTTGAAAATTTTTTTGAAATTTTTTTTGAATTTTTTTTTTGATTATTTTTTGAGAATTTTTTTTTAAATTTTTTTTTTGAATTTTTTTTTTGAAATTTTTTTTAAATTTTTTTTTTGAATTTTTTTTTTGAAATTTTTTTTTTTCATTTTTTTTTGAAAATTTTTTTTTTTTATTTTTTTTTGAAAATTTTTTTTTGAATTTTTTTTTTAAATTTTTTTTCATTTTTTTTTTATTTTTTTTTGAAATTTTTTTTTTTATTTTTTTTTGAAAAAATTTTTTTTTTATTTTTTTTTTGAAATTTTTTTGAGATTTTTTTTTTTAAATTTTTTTTTTGAATTTTTTTTTTGAAAATTTTTTTGAAATTTTTTTTTTCGAAAACTTTTTTGAAATTTTTTTTTGAAATTTTTTTTTTGAAAATTTTTTTTTTTAAATTTTTTTTTGAAAATTTTTTTTTAAATTTTTTTTCCAATTTTTTTTTGAGAACTTTTTTAAAAATTTTTTATTCGAAATTTTTTTTTCAATTTTTTTAAAAAATTTTTTTAAATTTTTTTTTGAAATTTTTTTTTTATTTTTTTTTTGAAAAATTTTTTTTTTATTTTTTTTTTGAAATTTTTTCGAGAATTTTTTTTTTGAATTTTTTTTTTCGAAATTCTTTTTTCAAATTTTTTTTAAATTTTTTTTTTTTTTTGAAAAATTTTTTTTTTCATTTTTTTTTGAAAATTTTTTTTTTATTTTTTTTTATTTTTTTTTGAAATTTTTTTTTTTATTTTTTTTTGAAAATTTTATTTTTTTATTTTTTTTTTGAAATTTTTTTGAGAATTTTTTTTTATTTTTTTTTTGAATTTTTTTTTTTGAAAATTTTTTTGAAATTTTTTTTTTCGAAAACTTTTTTGAAATTTTTTTTGAAATTTTTTTTTTGATAATTTTTTTTTTTTAATTTTTTTTTGAAAATTTTTTTTTTTAAATTTTTTTTTCGAAATTTTTTTGAGAATTTTTTTAAAAATTTTTTTTCGAAATTTTGTTTTCAATGTTTTTAAATTTTTTTTTAAATTTTTTTTTTGAAATTTTTTTTAAATTTTTTTTTTTAATTTTTTTTTGAATTTTTTTTTTTGAAAATTTTTTTGAAATTTTTTTGAAATTTTTTTTTTTTTTTGATTTTTTTTTGAAAATTTTTTTTTTTATTTTTTTTTTGAAATTTTCTTGAGAATTTTTTTTTTGAATTTTTTTTTTTGAAAATTTTTTTGAAATTTTTTTTGAATTTTTTTTTTTTGAAATTTTTTTTTTCGAAAACTTTTTTGAAATTTTTTTTTTGAAAACTTTTTTTAAATTTTTTTTTGAAAATTTTTTTTTTAAATTTTTTTTTCGAAATTTTTTTGAGAATTTTTCTAAAAAAAATTTTTTTTCGAAATTTTTTTTTAAATTTTTTTTTTAATTTTTTGAAATTTTTTTTTTTTATTTTTTTTTTGAAATTTTTTTGAGAATTTTTTTTTTATTTTTTTTTTGAATTTTTTTTTTGAAAATTTTTTTGAAATTTTTTTTGAAATTTTTTTTTTGAAAATTTTTTTTTTTTAATTTTTTTTTGAAAATTTTTTTTTTATTTTTTTTTTATTTTTTTTTGAATTTTTTTTTTTATTTTTTTTTTTTAAATTTTTTTGAGAATTTTTTTTTATTTTTTTTTTTAATTTTTTTTAAATTTTTTTTTTGGAATTTTTTTTTTAAATTTTTTTTTGAAAAAATTTTTTTTTATTTTTTTTTGAAAAATTTTTTTTTTCATTTTTTTTTTGAAAAATTTTTTTTTTATTTTTTTTTGAAAATTTTTTTTTCATTTTTTTTTTATTTTTTTTTTATTTTTTTTTGAAATTTTTTTTTTTATTTTTTTTTGAAAATTTTTTTTTTTATTTTTTTTTTGAAATTTTTTTGAGAATTTTTTTTTTATTTTTTTTTGAATTTTTTTTTGAAAATTTTTTTGAAATTTTTTTTGAATTTTTTTTTGAAATGTTTTTTTGAAATTTTTTTGAAATTTTTTTTTTATTTTTTTTTGAAATTTTTTTGAGAATTTTTTTTTTAATTTTTTTTTTGAAAATTTTTTTGAAATTTTTTTTGAAATTTTTTTTTTCGAAAACTTTTTTGAAATTTTTTTTGAAATTTTTTTTTTGAAAATTTTTTTTTTTTAATTTTTTTTTGAAAAATTTTTTTTTTTATTTTTTTTTTTTTTTTTTGAAATTTTTTTGAGAATTTTTTTTTTATTTTTTTTTTGAATTTTTTCTAAATTTTTTTTTTGGAAATTTTTTTTAAAAATTTTTTTTGAAATTTTTTATTTTTTTTTGAAAAATTTTTTTTTTCATTTTTTTTTGAAAAATTTTTTTTTTATTTTTTTTTGAAAATTTTTTTTTTTTTTGAAAAATTTTTTTTTTCATTTTTTTTTTGAAAAATTTTTTTTTTATTTTTTTTTGAAAATTTTTTTTTTATTTTTTTTTTATTTTTTTTTTATTTTTTTTTGAAATTTTTTTTTTTATTTTTTTTTGAAAATTTTTTTTTTTATTTTTTTTTTGAAATTTTTTTGAGAATTTTTTTTTAATTTTTTTTTGAATTTTTTATTTGAAAATTTTTTTGAAATTTTTTTTGAATTTTTTTTTTGAAATTTTTTTGAAATTTTTTTTTTATTTTTTTTTGAAAATTTTTTTTTTTTATTTTTTTTTTTGAAATTTTTTTGAGAATTTTTTTTTAAATTTTTTTTTTGAATTTTTTTTTTGAAAATTTTTTTTTTCATTTTTTTTGAAATTTTTTTTTTTCATTTTTTTTTGAAATTTTTTTTTTATTTTTTTTTTTTAAATTTTTTTGAGAATTTTTTTTAAAATTTTTTTTTAAATTTTTTTTTTGAAAATTTTTTTGAAATTTTTTTTGAATTTTTTTTTTGATTATTTTTTGAGAATTTTTTTTTAAATTTTTTTTTTTAATTTTTTTTTTGAAATTTTTTAAATTTTTTTTTTGAAATTTTTTTTTTCGAATTTTCTTTTTGAAAATTTTTTTTTGAATTCTTTTTTAATTTTTTATTTTTTTTTATTTTTTTAAAATTTTTTTTTTGTTTTTGAATTTTTTTTTTTGGAAATTTTTTCTGATTTTTTTAAAAAAATTTTTTCTCGAAATTTGTTTTTTCGAATTTTTCTTTCAATTTTTTTTAAATTTTTTTTTTATTTTTTTTTTGAAATTTTTTTTTCGAAAATTTTTTTGAAATTTTTTTTTTAAATTTTTTTTTGAATTTTTTTTTTGAATTTTTTTTTTAAATTTTTTTTTTGAAATTTTTTTTTTCGAAAATTTTTTTGAAATTTTTTTTTTGAAAATTTTTTTTTCGAAATTTTTTTTCGAATTTTTTTTTAAATTTTTTTAAAAATTTTTTTTGAAAATTTTTTTTTAATTTTTTTTTTCGAAATTTTTTTGAGAATTTTTTTAAAAATTTTTTTTCGAAATTTTTTTTTCAATGTTTTTAAATTTTTTTTTTAAATTTTTTTTTGAAAATTTTTTTTTGAATTTTTTTTAAAAATTTTTTTTCATTTTTTTTTTTATTTTTTTTTGAAATTTTTTTTTTTATTTTTTTTTGAAAAAATTTTTTTTTTATTTTTTTTTTGAAATTTTTTTGAGATTTTTTTTTTTAATTTTTTTTTTGAATTTTTTTTTTGAAAATTTTTTTGAAATTTTTTTTGAAATTTTTTTTTTCGAAAACTTTTTTGAAATTTTTTTTGAAATTTTTTTTTTGAAATTTTTTTTTTTTTAATTTTTTTTTGAAAATTTTTTTTTAAATTTTTTTTCCAATTTTTTTTTGAGAACTTTTTTAAAAATTTTTTTTTCGAAATTTTTTTTTCAATTTTTTTAAAAATTTTTTTTAAATTTTTTTTTGAAATTTTTTTTTTATTTTTTTTGAAAAATTTTTTTTTTATTTTTTTTTTTGAAATTTTTTCGAGAATTTTTTTTAAAATTTTTTTTTTGAATTTTTTTTTTCGAAATTTTTTTTCAAATTTTTTTTAAATTTTTTTTTTTTTTTGAAAAATTTTTTTTTTCATTTTTTTTTGAAAATTTTTTTTTTATTTTTTTTTTTTTTTTTTGAAATTTTTTTTTTTATTTTTTTTTGAAAATTTTATTTTTTTATTTTTTTTTTGAAATTTTGTTGAGAATTTTTTTTATTTTTTTTTTGAATTTTTTTTTTTGAAAATTTTTTTGAAATTTTTTTTTTCGAAAACTTTTTTGAAATTTTTTTTGAAATTTTTTTTTTGATAATTTTTTTTTTTAATTTTTTTTTGAAAATTTTTTTTTTTAATTTTTTTTTCGAAATTTTTTTGAGAATTTTTTTAAAAATTTTTTTTCGAAATTTTTTTTTCAATGTTTTTAAATTTTTTTTTTAATTTTTTTTTTGAAATTTTTTTAAAATTTTTTTTTTTAATTTTTTTTTTGAATTTTTTTTTTGAAAATTTTTTTGAAATTTTTTTTGAAATTTTTTTTTTTTTTGATTTTTTTTTGAAAATTTTTTTTTTATTTTTTTTTTTAATTTTCTTGAGAATTTTTTTTTTGAATTTTTTTTTTTGAAAATTTTTTTGAAATTTTTTTTGAATTTTTTTTTTTTGAAATTTTTTTTTTCGAAAACTTTTTTGAAATTTTTTTTTTGAAAACTTTTTTTAAATTTTTTTTTGAAAATTTTTTTTTTTAATTTTTTTTTCGAAATTTTTTTGAGAATTTTTCTAAAAAAAATTTTTTTTCGAAATTTTTTTTTAAATTTTTTTTTTTTAATTTTTTGAAATTTTTTTTTTTTTATTTTTTTTTTGAAATTTTTTTGAGAATTTTTTTTTTATTTTTTTTTTGAATTTTTTTTTTGAAAATTTTTTTGAAATTTTTTTTGAAATTTTTTTTTTGAAAATTTTTTTTTTTTAATTTTTTTTTGAAAATTTTTTTTTTATTTTTTTTTTATTTTTTTTTGAAATTTTTTTTTTATTTTTTTTTTTTAATTTTTTTGAGAATTTTTTTTTATTTTTTTTTTTAATTTTTTTTAAATTTTTTTTTTGGAATTTTTTTTTTAAATTTTTTTTTGAAAAATTTTTTTTTAATTTTTTTTGAAAAATTTTTTTTTTCATTTTTTTTTGAAAAATTTTTTTTTTATTTTTTTTTGAAAATTTTTTTTTTATTTTTTTTTTATTTTTTTTTTATTTTTTTTTTTTATTTTTTTTTGAAAAATTTTTTTTTAAATTTTTTTTTTGAAATTTTTTTGAGAATTTTTTTTTTATTTTTTTTGAATTTTTTTTTGAAAATTTTTTTGAAATTTTTTTTGAATTTTTTTTTTGAAATGTTTTTTTGAAATTTTTTTGAAATTTTTTTTTTATTTTTTTTTGAAATTTTTTTGAGAATTTTTTTTCAAATTTTTTTTTTGAAAATTTTTTTGAAATTTTTTTTGAAATTTTTTTTTTCGAAAACTTTTTTGAAATTTTTTTTGAAATTTTTTTTTTGGAAAATTTTTTTTTTTTAGTTTTTTTTTGAAAATTTTTTTTTTTTATTTTTTTTTATTTTTTTTTGAAATTTTTTTGAGAATTTTTTTTTTATTTTTTTTTTGAATTTTTTTTAAATTTTTTTTTTGGAAATTTTTTTTAAAAATTTTTTTTGAAATTTTTTTTTTTTTTTTGAAAAATTTTTTTTTTCATTTTTTTTTGAAAAATTTTTTTTTTATTTTTTTTTGAAAATTTTTTTTTTTTTTGAAAAATTTTTTTTTTCATTTTTTTTTTTGAAAAATTTTTTTTTTATTTTTTTTTGAAAATTTTTTTTTTATTTTTTTTTTATTTTTTTTTGAAATTTTTTTTTTATTTTTTTTTGAAAATTTTTTTTTTTTATTTTTTTTTTGAAATTTTTTTGAGAATTTTTTTTTAAATTTTTTTTTGAATTTTTTTTTTGAAAATTTTTTTTAAATTTTTTTTGAATTTTTTTTTTGAAATGTTTTTTTGAAATTTTTTTGAAATTTTTTTTTTATTTTTTTTTGAAAATTTTTTTTTTTTATTTTTTTTTTGAAATTTTTTTGAGAATTTTTTTTTAAATTTTTTTTTTTGAATTTTTTTTTTGAAAATTTTTTTTTTCATTTTTTTTGAAAATTTTTTTTTTTCATTTTTTTTTGAAATTTTTTTTTTATTTTTTTTTTGAAATTTTTTTGAGAATTTTTTTTAAATTTTTTTTTTAACTTTTTTTTTGAAAATTTTTTTGAAATTTTTTTTGAATTTTTTTTTTGATTATTTTTTGAGAATTTTTTTTTTAATTTTTTTTTTTAATTTTTTTTTTGAAATTTTTTTTAAATTTTTTTTTTGAATTTTTTTTTTGAAAATTTTTTTTTTCATTTTTTTTTGAAAATTTTTTTTTTTCATTTTTTTTGAAATTTTTTTTTTATTTTTTTTTTTGAAATTTTTTTGAGAATTTTTTTTAAAATTTTTTTTTTAATTTTTTTTGAATTTTTTTTTTGAAAATTTTTTTGAAATTTTTTTTGAATTTTTTTTTTGATTATTTTTTGAAAATTTTTTTTTTTTATTTTTTTTTCGAAATTTTTTTGAGAATTTTTTTAAAAATTTTTTTTTCGAAATTTTTTTTTCAATTTTTTTAAAAATTTTTTTTAAATTTTTTTTTGAAATTTTTTTAAAATTTATTTTTTTTTTTTTTTTTTTTTGAAATTTTTTTTTTATTTTTCTTTGAAAAATTTTTTTTTATTTTTTTTTTGAAATTTTTTTTTCGAAATTTTTTTTTCAATTTTTTTAAAATTTTTTTTTTGATTTTTTTTTGAAATTTTTTTTAAATTTATTTTTTTTGAAATTTTTTTTTTTATTTTTTTTTGAAAAATTTTTTTTTTATTTTTTTTTTTTTTAATTTTTTTGATAATTTTTTTTAAAATTTTTTTTTTCATTTTTTTTTTCATTTTTTTTTTCTTTTTTTTTTGAAATTTTTTTGAGAATTTTTTTTAAAATTTTTTTTTTAATTTTTTTTTTTGAATTTTTTTTTTCGAAATTTTTTTTTCAATTTTTTTAAAATTTTTTTTTGAAATTTTTTTAAAATTTTTTTTCATTTTTTTTTTTTTTTTTTTTGAAATTTTTTTTTTTATTTTTTTTTGAAAAAATTTTTTTTTTATTTTTTTCTTAAATTTTTTTGAGAATTTTTTTTTTATTTTTTTTTATTTTTTTTTTTGAAATTTTTTTGAGAATTTTTTAAAAATTTTTTTTTGAAATTTTTTTTTGAATTTTTTTTTAAATTTTTTTTTTGGAAATTTTTTTTTTTATTTTTTTTTGAAAAATTTTTTTTATTTTTTTTTGAAAAAATTTTTTTTTCATTTTTTTTTTTTAAATTTTTTTTTAAATTTTTTTTTGAAAAATTTTTTTTTATTTTTTTTTTGAAATTTTTTTGAGAATTTTTTTTTCATTTTTTTTTTGAAATTTTTTTTTTTGATTTTTTTTTGAATTTTTTTTTTTTTTTTTTTTTCGAAATTTTTTTGAGAATTTTTTTTGAAATTTTTTTTAAATTTTTTTTTCATTTTTTTAAATTTTTTTTTGAAATTTTTTTTTTATTTTTTTTTGAAATTTTTTTTTTTTTTTTGAAATTTTTTTGAGAATTTTTTTAAAAATTTTTTTTTTAAATTTTTTTTTGAAATTTTTAAATTTTTTTTTTGGAAATTTTTTTTTTATTTTTTTTTGAAAAATTTTTTATTTTTTTTTGAAATTTTTTTTTTTTTTTTGAAAAATTTTTTTTTCATTTTTTTTTGAAATTTTTTTTTCATTTTTTTTTGAAAAATTTTTTTTAAAATTTTTTTTTGAAAAATTTTTTTTTTATTTTTTTTTTATTTTTTTTTGAATTTTTTTTTAATTTTTTTTTGAAATTTTTTTTTTTATTTTTTTTTTGAAATTTTTTTGAGAATTTTTTTTTTATTTTTTTTTTGAAAATTTTTTTGAAATTTTTTTTGAAATTTTTTTTTTTTTATTTTTTTTTGAAATTTTTTTTTTATTTTTTTTTGAAATTTTTTTTTTTTATTTTTTTTTTGAAATTTTTTTGAGATTTTTTTTTAAATTTTTTTTTGAATTTTTTTTTGAAAATTTTTTTGAAATTTTTTTTGAAATTTTTTTTTTCGAAAACTTTTTTGAAATTTTTTTTGAAATTTTTTTTTTGAAAAATTTTTTTTTTAAATTTTTTTTTGAAATTTTTTTTTTTAATTTTTTTTCCAATTTTTTCTGAGAATTTTTAAAAAAATTTTTTTTCGAAATTTTATTTTCAATTTTTTTAAAATTTTTTTTTAAATTTTTTTTTGAAATTTTTTTTTTATTTTTTTTTGAAAATTTTTTTTTTTATTTTTTTTTTGAAATTTTTTTGAGAATTTTTTTTTTAATTTTTTTTTTGAATTTTTTTTTTCGAAATTTTTTTTGAAATTTTTTTTTTTGAAATTTTTTTTTTCGAAAACTTTTTTGAAATTTTTTTTTTGAAAAGTTTTTTTTAAATTTTTTTTTTGAAATTTTTTTAAAAATTTTTTTTTTGAATTTTTTTTTTCGAAATTTTTTTTCGGATTTTTTTTAAATTTTTTTTTTGGAAATTTTTTTTTTGAAATTTTTTTTTGAAAACTTTTTTGAAATTTTTTTTTTGAAATTTTTTTTAAAATTTTTTTTTTGAAATTTTTTTTTGAAAATTTTTTTTTTCATTTTTTTTGAAATTTTTTTTTTTCATTTTTTTTTGAAATTTTTTTTTTATTTTTTTTTTTGAAATTTTTTTGAGAATTTTTTTTAAAATTTTTTTTTAAATTTTTTTTTTGAAAATTTTTTTGAAATTTTTTTTGAATTTTTTTTTTGATTATTTTTTGAGAATTTTTTTTTAAATTTTTTTTTTTAATTTTTTTTTTGAAATTTTTTAAATTTTTTTTTTGAAATTTTTTTTTTCGAATTTTCTTTTTGAAAATTTTTTTTTGAATTCTTTTTTAATTTTTTATTTGTTTTTATTTTTTTAAAATTTTTTTTTTGTTTTTGAATTTTTTTTTTTGGAAATTTTTTCTGATTTTTTTAAAAAAATTTTTTCTCGAAATTTGTTTTTTCGAATTTTTCTTTCAATTTTTTTTAATTTTTTTTTTTATTTTTTTTTGAAATTTTTTTTTCGAAAATTTTTTTGAAATTTTTTTTTTAAATTTTTTTTTGAATTTTTTTTTTGAATTTTTTTTTTAAATTTTTTTTTTGAAATTTTTTTTTTCGAAAATTTTTTTGAAATTTTTTTTTTGAAAATTTTTTTTTCGAAATTTTTTTTCGAATTTTTTTTTAAATTTTTTTAAAAATTTTTTTTGAAAATTTTTTTTTAATTTTTTTTTTCGAAATTTTTTTGAGAATTTTTTTAAAAATTTTTTTTCGAAATTTTTTTTTCAATGTTTTTAAATTTTTTTTTTAATTTTTTTGAAAATTTTTTTTTGAATTTTTTTTAAAAATTTTTTTTCATTTTTTTTTTATTTTTTTTTGAAATTTTTTTTTTTATTTTTTTTTGAAAAAATTTTTTTTTTATTTTTTTTTTGAAATTTTTTTGAGATTTTTTTTTTTAATTTTTTTTTTGAATTTTTTTTTTGAAAATTTTTTTGAAATTTTTTTTGAAATTTTTTTTTTCGAAAACTTTTTTGAAATTTTTTTTGAAATTTTTTTTTTGAAATTTTTTTTTTTTAAATTTTTTTTTGAAAATTTTTTTTAAAATTTTTTTTCCAATTTTTTTTTGAGAACTTTTTTAAAAATTTTTTTTTCGAAATTTTTTTTTCAATTTTTTTAAAAATTTTTTTTAAATTTTTTTTTGAAATTTTTTTTTTATTTTTTTTGAAAAATTTTTTTTTTATTTTTTTTTTTGAAATTTTTTCGAGAATTTTTTTTAAAATTTTTTTTTTGAATTTTTTTTTTCGAAATTTTTTTTCAAATTTTTTTTAAATTTTTTTTTTTTTTTGAAAAATTTTTTTTTTCATTTTTTTTTGAAAATTTTTTTTTTATTTTTTTTTATTTTTTTTTGAAATTTTTTTTTTTATTTTTTTTTGAAAATTTTATTTTTTTATTTTTTTTTTGAAATTTTGTTGAGAATTTTTTTTTATTTTTTTTTTGAATTTTTTTTTTTGAAAATTTTTTTGAAATTTTTTTTTTCGAAAACTTTTTTGAAATTTTTTTTGAAATTTTTTTTTTGATAATTTTTTTTTTTAATTTTTTTTTGAAAATTTTTTTTTTTAATTTTTTTTTCGAAATTTTTTTGAGAATTTTTTTAAAAATTTTTTTTCGAAATTTTTTTTTCAATGTTTTTAAATTTTTTTTTAAATTTTTTTTTTGAAATTTTTTTAAAATTTTTTTTTTTAATTTTTTTTTTGAATTTTTTTTTTGAAAATTTTTTTGAAATTTTTTTTGAAATTTTTTTTTTTTTTGATTTTTTTTTGAAAAATTTTTTTTTATTTTTTTTTTTAAATTTTCTTGAGAATTTTTTTTTTGAATTTTTTTTTTTGAAAATTTTTTTGAAATTTTTTTTGAATTTTTTTTTTTTGAAATTTTTTTTTTCGAAAACTTTTTTGAAATTTTTTTTTTGAAAACTTTTTTTAAATTTTTTTTTGAAAATTTTTTTTTTTAATTTTTTTTTCGAAATTTTTTTGAGAATTTTTCTAAAAAAAATTTTTTTTCGAAATTTTTTTTTAAATTTTTTTTTTTTAATTTTTTGAAATTTTTTTTTTTTTATTTTTTTTTTGAAATTTTTTTGAGAATTTTTTTTTTATTTTTTTTTTGAATTTTTTTTTTGAAAATTTTTTTGAAATTTTTTTTGAAATTTTTTTTTTGAAATTTTTTTTTTTTTAATTTTTTTTTGAAAATTTTTTTTTTATTTTTTTTTTATTTTTTTTTGAAATTTTTTTTTTATTTTTTTTTTTTAATTTTTTTGAGAATTTTTTTTTATTTTTTTTTTTAATTTTTTTTAAATTTTTTTTTTGGAATTTTTTTTTTAAATTTTTTTTTGAAAAATTTTTTTTTAATTTTTTTTGAAAAATTTTTTTTTTCATTTTTTTTTGAAAAATTTTTTTTTTATTTTTTTTTGAAAATTTTTTTTTTATTTTTTTTTTATTTTTTTTTTATTTTTTTTTGAAAAATTTTTTTTTAAATTTTTTTTTTGAAATTTTTTTGAGAATTTTTTTTTTATTTTTTTTGAATTTTTTTTTGAAAATTTTTTTGAAATTTTTTTTGAATTTTTTTTTTGAAATGTTTTTTTGAAATTTTTTTGAAATTTTTTTTTTATTTTTTTTTGAAATTTTTTTGAGAATTTTTTTTCAAATTTTTTTTTTGAAAATTTTTTTGAAATTTTTTTTGAAATTTTTTTTTTCGAAAACTTTTTTGAAATTTTTTTTGAAATTTTTTTTTTGGAAAATTTTTTTTTTTTAGTTTTTTTTTGAAAATTTTTTTTTTTTATTTTTTTTTATTTTTTTTTGAAATTTTTTTGAGAATTTTTTTTTTATTTTTTTTTTGAATTTTTTTTAAATTTTTTTTTTGGAAATTTTTTTTAAAAATTTTTTTTAAATTTTTTTTTTTTTTTTTTAAAAATTTTTTTTTTCATTTTTTTTTGAAAAATTTTTTTTTTATTTTTTTTTGAAAATTTTTTTTTTTTTTGAAAAATTTTTTTTTTCATTTTTTTTTTGAAAAATTTTTTTTTTATTTTTTTTTGAAAATTTTTTTTTTATTTTTTTTTTATTTTTTTTTGAAATTTTTTTTTGATTTTTTTTTGAAAATTTTTTTTTTTTATTTTTTTTGAAATTTTTTTTGAAATTTTTTTGAGAATTTTTTTTTAAATTTTTTTTTGAATTTTTTTTTTGAAAATTTTTTTGAAATTTTTTTTGAATTTTTTTTTTGAAATGTTTTTTTGAAATTTTTTTGAAATTTTTTTTTTATTTTTTTTTGAAAATTTTTTTTTTTTATTTTTTTTTTGAAATTTTTTTGAGAATTTTTTTTTAAATTTTTTTTTTTGAATTTTTTTTTTGAAAATTTTTTTTTTCATTTTTTTTGAAAATTTTTTTTTTTCATTTTTTTTTGAAATTTTTTTTTTATTTTTTTTTTGAAATTTTTTTGAGAATTTTTTTTAAAATTTTTTTTTTAACTTTTTTTTTGAAAATTTTTTTGAAATTTTTTTTGAATTTTTTTTTTGATTATTTTTTGAGAATTTTTTTTTTAATTTTTTTTTTTAATTTTTTTTTTGAAATTTTTTTTAAATTTTTTTTTTGAATTTTTTTTTTGAAAATTTTTTTTTTCATTTTTTTTTGAAAATTTTTTTTTTTCATTTTTTTTGAAATTTTTTTTTTATTTTTTTTTTTGAAATTTTTTTGAGAATTTTTTTTAAAATTTTTTTTTTAATTTTTTTTGAATTTTTTTTTTGAAAATTTTTTTGAAATTTTTTTTGAATTTTTTTTTTGATTATTTTTTGAAAATTTTTTTTTTTTATTTTTTTTTCGAAATTTTTTTGAGAATTTTTTTAAAAATTTTTTTTTCGAAATTTTTTTTTCAATTTTTTTAAAAATTTTTTTTAAATTTTTTTTTGAAATTTTTTTAAAATTTATTTTTTTTTTTTTTTTTTTTGAAATTTTTTTTTTATTTTTCTTTGAAAAATTTTTTTTTTATTTTTTTTTTGAAATTTTTTTTTCGAAATTTTTTTTTCAATTTTTTTAAAATTTTTTTTTTGATTTTTTTTTGAAATTTTTTTTAAATTTATTTTTTTTGAAATTTTTTTTTTTATTTTTTTTTGAAAAATTTTTTTTTTATTTTTTTTTTTTTTAATTTTTTTGATAATTTTTTTTAAAATTTTTTTTTTCATTTTTTTTTTCATTTTTTTTTTCTTTTTTTTTTGAAATTTTTTTGAGAATTTTTTTTAAAATTTTTTTTTTAATTTTTTTTTTTGAATTTTTTTTTTCGAAATTTTTTTTTCAATTTTTTTAAAATTTTTTTTTGAAATTTTTTTAAAATTTTTTTTCATTTTTTTTTTTTTTTTTTTTTTGAAATTTTTTTTTTTATTTTTTTTTGAAAAAATTTTTTTTTTATTTTTTTCTTAAATTTTTTTGAGAATTTTTTTTTTATTTTTTTTTATTTTTTTTTTGAAATTTTTTTGAGAATTTTTTAAAAATTTTTTTTTGAAATTTTTTTTTGAATTTTTTTTTAAATTTTTTTTTTGGAAATTTTTTTTTTTATTTTTTTTTGAAAAATTTTTTTTATTTTTTTTTGAAAAAATTTTTTTTTCATTTTTTTTTTTTAAAATTTTTTTTTTAATTTTTTTTTGAAAAATTTTTTTTTATTTTTTTTTTGAAATTTTTTTGAGAATTTTTTTTTCATTTTTTTTTTGAAATTTTTTTTTTTGATTTTTTTTTGAATTTTTTTTTTTTTTTTTTTTCGAAATTTTTTTGAGAATTTTTTTTGAAATTTTTTTTAAATTTTTTTTTCATTTTTTTAAATTTTTTTTTGAAATTTTTTTTTTATTTTTTTTTGAAATTTTTTTTTTTTTTTTGAAATTTTTTTGAGAATTTTTTTAAAAATTTTTTTTTTAAATTTTTTTTTGAAATTTTTAAATTTTTTTTTTGGAAATTTTTTTTTTATTTTTTTTTGAAAAATTTTTTATTTTTTTTTGAAATTTTTTTTTTTTTTTTGAAAAATTTTTTTTTCATTTTTTTTTGAAATTTTTTTTTCATTTTTTTTTGAAAAATTTTTTTTAAAATTTTTTTTTGAAAAATTTTTTTTTTATTTTTTTTTTATTTTTTTTTGAATTTTTTTTTAATTTTTTTTTGAAATTTTTTTTTTTATTTTTTTTTTGAAATTTTTTTGAGAATTTTTTTTTTATTTTTTTTTTGAAAATTTTTTTGAAATTTTTTTTGAAATTTTTTTTTTTTTATTTTTTTTTGAAATTTTTTTTTTATTTTTTTTTGAAATTTTTTTTTTTTATTTTTTTTTTGAAATTTTTTTGAGATTTTTTTTTTAAATTTTTTTTTTGAATTTTTTTTTGAAAATTTTTTTGAAATTTTTTTTGAAATTTTTTTTTTCGAAAACTTTTTTGAAATTTTTTTTGAAATTTTTTTTTTGAAAAATTTTTTTTTTAAATTTTTTTTTGAAATTTTTTTTTTTAATTTTTTTTCCAATTTTTTTTGAGAATTTTTAAAAAAATTTTTTTTCGAAATTTTATTTTCAATTTTTTTAAAATTTTTTTTTAAATTTTTTTTTGAAATTTTTTTTTTATTTTTTTTTGAAAATTTTTTTTTTTATTTTTTTTTTGAAATTTTTTTGAGAATTTTTTTTTTAATTTTTTTTTTGAATTTTTTTTTTCGAAATTTTTTTTGAAATTTTTTTTTTTGAAATTTTTTTTTTCGAAAACTTTTTTGAAATTTTTTTTTTGAAAAGTTTTTTTTAAATTTTTTTTTTGAAATTTTTTTAAAAATTTTTTTTTTGAATTTTTTTTTTCGAAATTTTTTTTCGGATTTTTTTTAAATTTTTTTTTTGGAAATTTTTTTTTTGAAATTTTTTTTTGAAAACTTTTTTGAAATTTTTTTTTTGAAATTTTTTTTAAAATTTTTTTTTTGAAATTTTTTTTAAATTTTTTTTTTGAAAATTTTTTTTTAAATTTTTTTTTTTATTTTTTTTATGGAATTTTTTTTTTTTAATTTTTTTTGAAAAATTTTTTTTTTTCATTTTTTTTGAAATTTTTTTTTTTTTTTTGAAAAATTTTTTTTTCATTTTTTTTGAAAATTTTTTTTTCATTTTTTTTTTGAAAAATTTTTTTTTTCATTTTTTTTTGAAAAATTTTTTATTTATTTTTTTTTGAAATTTTTTTTTTTTTTTTGAAAATTTTATTTTTTTATTTTTTTTTTGAAATTTTTTTGAGAATTTTTTTTTATTTTTTTTTTGAATTTTTTTTTTGAAAATTTTTTTTTCTATTTTTTTTAAAAAAATTTTTAAAATTTTTTTTTGAAAATTTTTTTTTTGAAATTTTTTTTTTTAATTTTTTTTTTGAAATTTTTTTTTTCGAAATTTTTTTTTGAATTTTTTTTTGATTTTTTTTTTTTTTTGAAATTTTTTTTAAATTTTTTTTTTGAAAATTTTTTTTTTTATTTTTTTTTTTGAAATTTTTTTTTTCGAAAATTTTTTTGAAATTTTTTTTGAAATTTTTTTTTGAAAATTTTCATTTGAAATTTTTTTAAAAATTTTTTTAAAATTTTTTTTAAAGATTTTTTTTGAAAATTTTTTTTTTTTTAATTTTTAAAATTTTTTTTTTTTATTTTTTTTTCTTTGAAAATTTTTTTTGAATTTTCTTTTTGAAATTTTTTTTTTTTGAAATTTTTTTGAAATTTTTTTTTGAAAATTTTTTTTTTGAAATTTTTTTTTTCGAAAATTTTTTTGAAAGTTTTTTTGAATTATTTTTTTTTTGAATTTTTTTTTTTAAATTTTTTTTGAAAATTTTTTTTTTTAATTTTTTTAAAATTTTTTTCTATTTATTTTTTCTTGAAAATTTTTTTTTTAAATTTTTTTTCTTGAAAATTTTTTTTTCGAATTTTTTTTCGAATTTTTTTTTAAAATTTTTTTGAAATTTTTTTTGAAATTTTTTTTGAAATTTTTTTTTTGAAATTATTTTAAAATTTTTTTTAAAATTTTTTTTAAGATTTTTTTTTTGAAATTTTTTTTTTCGAAAAGTTTTTTTGAATTATTTTTTTTTGAAATTTTTTTTTCGAAATTATTTTCGAATTTTTTTTTCAATTTTTTTAAAAATTTTTTTCTTAATTTTTTTTTTGAAATTTTTTTTAATTTTTTTTTTCGAATTTTTTTTTCAATTTTTTTTAAAATTTTTTTTTTTATTTTTTTTTTTATTTTTTTTTTGAAATTTTTTTTAAATTTTTTTTTTGAAAATTTTTTTTTTGAAATTTTTTTTTTCGAAAATTTTTTTGAAATTTTTTTTGAATTTTTTTTTTTGAAATTTTTTTTTCGAAATTTTTTTTTGAATTTTTTTTTTCAATTTTTTTAATTTTTTTTTTTTTAAATTTTTTTTTAAATTTTTTTTAATTTTTTTTTTATTTTCTTTAAATTTTTTTTTGTCTTTGAAATTTTTTCTGAATTTTTTTTCAAACTGTTTTTGAATTTTTTTTTTGAAAATATTTTTTAAAATTTTTTTGATATTTTTTTTGAATTTTTTTTTTCAATTTTTTTAAAAATTTTTTTTTTTTAAATTTTTTTTGAAATTTTTTTTTTGAAATTTTTTTTTTCGAAAATTTTTTTGAAATTTTTTTCGAATTTTTTTTAAATTTTTTTTTAAATTTTTTTTTTTAATTTTTTTTTTGAAATTTTTTAAATTTTTTTTTTGAAATTTTTTTTTTCGAATTTTCTTTTTGAAAATTTTTTTTTGAATTCTTTTTTAATTTTTTATTTTTTTTTATTTTTTTAAAATTTTTTTTTTGTTTTTGAATTTTTTTTTTTGGAAATTTTTTCTGATTTTTTTAAAAATTTTTTTTCTTGAAATTTTTTTTTTCGAATTTTTCTTTCAATTTTTTTTAAATTTTTTTTTTATTTTTTTTTGAAATTTTTTTTTCGAAAATTTTTTTGAAATTTTTTTTTTAAATTTTTTTTTGAATTTTTTTTTTTGAAATTTTTTTTTTAATTTTTTTTTTGAAATTTTTTTTTTCGAAAATTTTTTTGAAATTTTTTTTTTGAAAATTTTTTTTTCGAAATTTTTTTTCGAATTTTTTTTTAAATTTTTTTAAAAATTTTTTTTGAAAATTTTTTTTAAATTTTTTTTTTCGAAATTTTTTTGAGAATTTTTTTAAAAATTTTTTTTCGAAATTTTTTTTTCAATGTTTTTAAATTTTTTTTTTTAATTTTTTTTTGAAAATTTTTTTTTGAATTTTTTTTTTAAATTTTTTTTCATTTTTTTTTTATTTTTTTTTGAAATTTTTTTTTTTATTTTTTTTTGAAAAAATTTTTTTTTTATTTTTTTTTTGAAATTTTTTTGAGATTTTTTTTTTTTAATTTTTTTTTTGAATTTTTTTTTTGAAAATTTTTTTGAAATTTTTTTTGAAATTTTTTTTTTCGAAATCTTTTTTGAAATTTTTTTTGAAATTTTTTTTTTGAAATTTTTTTTTTGAAAATTTTTTTTTGAAAATTTTTTTTTTAATTTTTTTTCCAATTTTTTTTTGAGAACTTTTTTAAAAATTTTTTTTTCGAAATTTTTTTTTCAATTTTTTTAAAAATTTTTTTTAAATTTTTTTTTGAAATTTTTTTTTTATTTTTTTTTGAAAAATTTTTTTTTTATTTTTTTTTTTGAAATTTTTTCGAGAATTTTTTTTTAAATTTTTTTTTTGAATTTTTTTTCAAATTTTTTTTAAATTTTTTATTTTTTTTGAAAAATTTTTTTTTTCATTTTTTTTTGAAAATTTTTTTTTTATTTTTTTTTATTTTTTTTTGAAATTTTTTTATTTTTTTTGAAAATTTTATTTTTTTATTTTTTTTTTGAAATTTTTTTGAGAATTTTTTTTAAATTTTTTTTTGAAAATTTTTTTTTTAAATTTTTTTTTCGAAATTTTTTTGAGAATTTTTTTAAAAATTTTTTTTCGAAATTTTTTTTTCAATGTTTTTAAATTTTTTTTTAAATTTTTTTTTTGAAATTTTTTTTAAATTTTTTTTTTTAATTTTTTTTTTGAATTTTTTTTTTGAAAATTTTTTTGAAATTTTTTTTGAAATTTTTTTTTTTTTTGATTTTTTTTTGAAAATTTTTTTTTTTATTTTTTTTTTGAAATTTTCTTGAGAATTTTTTTTTTGAATTTTTTTTTTTGAAAATTTTTTTGAAATTTTTTTTGAATTTTTTTTTTTTGAAATTTTTTTTTTCGAAAACTTTTTTGAAATTTTTTTTTTGAAAACTTTTTTTAAATTTTTTTTTGAAATTTTTTTTTTTAATTTTTTTTTTCGAAATTTTTTTGAGAATTTTTCTAAAAAAAATTTTTTTTCGAAATTTTTTTTTAAATTTTTTTTTTTTAATTTTTTGAAATTTTTTTTTTTTATTTTTTTTTTGAAATTTTTTTGAGAATTTTTTTTTTTATTTTTTTTTTGAATTTTTTTTTTGAAAATTTTTTTTTTTTAATTTTTTTTTGAAAATTTTTTTTTTATTTTTTCTTTATTTTTTTTTGAAATTTTTTTTTTATTTTTTTTTTTGAAATTTTTTTGAGAATTTTTTTTTATTTTTTTTTTGAATTTTTTTTAAATTTTTTTTTTGGAATTTTTTTTTAAAATTTTTTTTTGAAAAATTTTTTTTTTATTTTTTTTTGAAAAATTTTTTTTTTCATTTTTTTTTTGAAAATTTTTTTTTTATTTTTTTTTGAAAATTTTTTTTTTATTTTTTTTTTATTTTTTTTTGAAATTTTTTTTTTTATTTTTTTTTGAAAATTTTTTTTTTTTATTTTTTTTTTGAAATTTTTTTGAGAATTTTTTTTTTATTTTTTTTGAATTTTTTTTTGAAAATTTTTTTGAAATTTTTTTTGAATTTTTTTTTTGAAATGTTTTTTTGAAATTTTTTTGAAATTTTTTTTTTATTTTTTTTTGAAATTTTTTTGAGAATTTTTTTTCAAATTTTTTTTTTGAAAATTTTTTTGAAATTTTTTTTGAAATTTTTTTTTTCGAAAACTTTTTTGAAATTTTTTTTGAAATTTTTTTTTTGAAAATTTTTTTTTTTAAATTTTTTTTTGAAAAATTTTTTTTTTATTTTTTTTTATTTTTTTTTGAAATTTTTTTGAGAATTTTTTTTTTTATTTTTTTTTGAATTTTTTTTAAATTTTTTTTTTGGAAATTTTTTTTAAAAATTTTTTTTGAAATTTTTTTTTTTTTTTGAAAAATTTTTTTTTTCATTTTTTTTTGAAAAATTTTTTTTTTATTTTTTTTTGAAAATTTTTTTTTTTTTTGAAAAATTTTTTTTTCATTTTTTTTTTGAAAATTTTTTTTTTTATTTTTTTTTGAAAATTTTTTTTTTATTTTTTTTTTATTTTTTTTTTATTTTTTTTTGAAATTTTTTTTTTATTTTTTTTTGAAAATTTTTTTTTTTTATTTTTTTTTTGAAATTTTTTTGAGAATTTTTTTTTAAATTTTTTTTTGAATTTTTTTTTTGAAAATTTTTTTGAAATTTTTTTTGAATTTTTTTTTTGAAATGTTTTTTTGAAATTTTTTTGAAATTTTTTTTTTATTTTTTTTTTGAAAATTTTTTTTTTTTATTTTTTTTTTGAAATTTTTTTGAGATTTTTTTTTTAAATTTTTTTTTTGAATTTTTTTTTTGAAAATTTTTTTTTTCATTTTTTTTGAAAATTTTTTTTTTTCATTTTTTTTTGAAATTTTTTTTTTATTTTTTTTTTTGAAATTTTTTTGAGAATTTTTTTTTAAATTTTTTTTTAAATTTTTTTTTTGAAAATTTTTTTGAAATTTTTTTTGAATTTTTTTTTTGATTATTTTTTGAGAATTTTTTTTTAAATTTTTTTTTTGAATTTTTTTTTTGAAATTTTTTTTAAATTTTTTTTTTGAATTTTTTTTTGAAATTTTTTTTTTTCATTTTTTTTTGAAAATTTTTTTTTTCATTTTTTTTTGAAATTTTTTTTATATTTTTTTTTTGAAATTTTTTTGAGAATTTTTTTAAAAATTTTTTTTAAAATTTTTTTTGAATTTTTTTTTTGAAAATTTTTTTGAAATTTTTTTTGAATTTTTTTTTTGATTATTTTTTGAAAATTTTTTTTTTTATTTTTTTTTCGAAATTTTTTTGAGAATTTTTTTAAAAATTTTTTTTTCGAAATTTTTTTTTCAATTTTTTTAAAAATTTTTTTAAAATTTTTTTTTGAAATTTTTTTTAAATTTATTTTTCATTTTTTTTTTTTTTTGAAATTTTTTTTTTATTTTTCTTTGAAAAATTTTTTTTTTATTTTTTTTTTGAAATTTTTTTTTCGAAATTTTTTTTTCAATTTTTTTAAAATTTTTTTTTTGATTTTTTTTTGAAATTTTTTTTAAATTTATTTTTTTTGAAATTTTTTTTTTTATTTTTTTTTGAAAAATTTTTTTTTTATTTTTTTTTTTTGAAATTTTTTTGATAATTTTTTTTAAAATTTTTTTTTTCATTTTTTTTTTCATTTTTTTTTTCTTTTTTTTTTTGAAATTTTTTTGAGAATTTTTTTTAAAATTTTTTTTTTTAATTTTTTTTTTTGAATTTTTTTTTTCGAAATTTTTTTTTCAATTTTTTTAAAATTTTTTTTTGAAATTTTTTTAAAATTTTTTTTCATTTTTTTTTTTTTTTTTTTTAAATTTTTTTTTTTTTTTTTTGAAAAAATTTTTTTTTTATTTTTTTCTTAAATTTTTTTTTGAAATTTTTTTTTTGAATTTTTTTTTAAATTTTTTTTTTGGAAATTTTTTTTTTTTATTTTTTTTTGAAAATTTTTTTTATTTTTTTTTGAAAATTTTTTTTTTTTTTGAAAAATTTTTTTTTATTTTTTTTTTGAAATTTTTTTGAGAATTTTTTTTTTATTTTTTTTTTGAAATTTTTTTTTTTTGAAATTTTTTTTTTTCATTTTTTTTTGAAAAATTTTTTTTAAAATTTTTTTTTGAAAATTTTTTTTTTTATTTTTTTTTTATTTTTTTTTGAATTTTTTTTTATTTTTTTTTGAAATTTTTTTTTTTATTTTTTTTTTGAAATTTTTTTGAGAATTTTTTTTTTATTTTTTTTTGAAAATTTTTTTGAAATTTTTTTTGAAATTTTTTTTTTTTGTTTTTTTTTGAAAATTTTTTTTAAATTTTTTTTTCGAAATTTTTTTGAGAATTTTTTTAAAATTTTTTTTTTTCGAAATTTTTTTTTCAATTTTTTAAAAAATTTTTTTTAAATTTTTTTTTGAAATTTTTTTTAAATTTTTTTTTCATTTTTTTTTTATTTTTTTTTTAAATTTTTTTTTTATTTTTTTTTGAAATTTTTTTTTTTATTTTTTTTTTGAAATTTTTTTGAGATTTTTTTTTTAAATTTTTTTTTTGAATTTTTTTTTGAAAATTTTTTTGAAATTTGTTTTGAAAATTTTTTTTTCGAAAACTTTTTTGAAATTTTTTTTTTGAAAAATTTTTTTTTTAATTTTTTTTTGAAAATTTTTTTTTAAATTTTTTTTCCAATTTTTTTTGAGAATTTTTAAAAAAATTTTTTTTCGAAATTTTATTTTCAATTTTTTTAAAAATTTTTTTTTAATTTTTTTTTGAAATTTTTTTTTTATATTTTTTTGAAAATTTTTTTTTTTATTTTTTTTTTGAAATTTTTTTGAGAATTTTTTTTTAAATTTTTTTTTTTGAATTTTTTTTTTCGAAATTTTTTTTGAAATTTTTTTTTTTGAAATTTTTTTTTTCGAAAACTTTTTTGAAATTTTTTTTTTGAAAAGTTTTTTTTTAATTTTTTTTTTGAAATTTTTTTAAAAATTTTTTTTTTGAATTTTTTTTTTCGAAATTTTTTTTCGAATTTTTTTTAAATTTTTTTTTTGGAAATTTTTTTTTTGAAATTTTTTTTTAAATTTTTTTTTTTTAATTTTTTGAAATTTTTTTTTTTTATTTTTTTTTTGAAATTTTTTTGAGAATTTTTTTTTTTATTTTTTTTTTGAATTTTTTTTTTGAAAATTTTTTTTTTTTAATTTTTTTTTGAAATTTTTTTTTTTATTTTTTCTTTATTTTTTTTTGAAATTTTTTTTTTATTTTTTTTTTTGAAATTTTTTTGAGAATTTTTTTTTATTTTTTTTTTGAATTTTTTTTAAATTTTTTTTTTGGAATTTTTTTTTTAAATTTTTTTTTGAAAAAATTTTTTTTTATTTTTTTTTGAAAAATTTTTTTTTTCATTTTTTTTTTGAAAAATTTTTTTTTTATTTTTTTTTGAAAATTTTTTTTTTATTTTTTTTTTATTTTTTTTTGAAATTTTTTTTTTTATTTTTTTTTGAAAATTTTTTTTTTTAATTTTTTTTTTGAAATTTTTTTGAGAATTTTTTTTTTATTTTTTTTGAATTTTTTTTTGAAAATTTTTTTGAAATTTTTTTTGAATTTTTTTTTTGAAATGTTTTTTTGAAATTTTTTTGAAATTTTTTTTTTATTTTTTTTTGAAATTTTTTTGAGAATTTTTTTTCAAATTTTTTTTTTGAAAATTTTTTTGAAATTTTTTTTGAAATTTTTTTTTTCGAAAACTTTTTTGAAATTTTTTTTGAAATTTTTTTTTTGAAAATTTTTTTTTTTTAATTTTTTTTTGAAAAATTTTTTTTTTTATTTTTTTTTATTTTTTTTTGAAATTTTTTTGAGAATTTTTTTTTTATTTTTTTTTGAATTTTTTTTAAATTTTTTTTTTGGAAATTTTTTTTAAAAATTTTTTTTGAAATTTTTTTTTTTTTTTGAAAAATTTTTTTTTTCATTTTTTTTTGAAAAATTTTTTTTTTATTTTTTTTTGAAAATTTTTTTTTTTTTTGAAAAATTTTTTTTTCATTTTTTTTTTGAAAATTTTTTTTTTTATTTTTTTTTGAAAATTTTTTTTTTATTTTTTTTTTATTTTTTTTTTATTTTTTTTTGAAATTTTTTTTTTATTTTTTTTTGAAATTTTTTTTTTTTTATTTTTTTTTTGAAATTTTTTTGAGAATTTTTTTTTAAATTTTTTTTTGAATTTTTTTTTTGAAAATTTTTTTGAAATTTTTTTTGAATTTTTTTTTTGAAATGTTTTTTTGAAATTTTTTTGAAATTTTTTTTTTATTTTTTTTTGAAAATTTTTTTTTTTTATTTTTTTTTTGAAATTTTTTTGAGATTTTTTTTTTAAATTTTTTTTTTGAATTTTTTTTTTGAAAATTTTTTTTTTCATTTTTTTTGAAAAATTTTTTTTTTCATTTTTTTTTGAAATTTTTTTTTTATTTTTTTTTTTTAAATTTTTTTGAGAATTTTTTTTTAAATTTTTTTTTAAATTTTTTTTTTGAAAATTTTTTTGAAATTTTTTTTGAATTTTTTTTTGATTATTTTTTGAGAATTTTTTTTTAAATTTTTTTTTTGAATTTTTTTTTTGAAATTTTTTTTAAATTTTTTTTTTGAATTTTTTTTTGAAAATTTTTTTTTTCATTTTTTTTGAAAATTTTTTTTTTCATTTTTTTTTGAAATTTTTTTTATATTTTTTTTTTGAAATTTTTTTGAGAATTTTTTTAAAAATTTTTTTTAAAATTTTTTTTGAATTTTTTTTTTGAAAATTTTTTTGAAATTTTTTTTGAATTTTTTTTTTGATTATTTTTTGAAAATTTTTTTTTTTATTTTTTTTTCGAAATTTTTTTGAGAATTTTTTTAAAAATTTTTTTTTCGAAATTTTTTTTTCAATTTTTTTAAAAATTTTTTTAAAATTTTTTTTTGAAATTTTTTTTAAATTTATTTTTCATTTTTTTTTTTTTTTTGAAATTTTTTTTTTATTTTTCTTTGAAAAATTTTTTTTTTATTTTTTTTTTGAAATTTTTTTTTCGAAATTTTTTTTTCAATTTTTTTAAAATTTTTTTTTTGATTTTTTTTTGAAATTTTTTTTAAATTTATTTTTTTTGAAATTTTTTTTTTTATTTTTTTTTGAAAAATTTTTTTTTTATTTTTTTTTTTTGAAATTTTTTTGATAATTTTTTTTAAAATTTTTTTTTTCATTTTTTTTTTCATTTTTTTTTCTTTTTTTTTTTGAAATTTTTTTGAGAATTTTTTTTAAAATTTTTTTTTTTAATTTTTTTTTTTGAATTTCTTTTTTCGAAATTTTTTTTTCAATTTTTTTAAAATTTTTTTTTGAAATTTTTTTAAAATTTTTTTTCATTTTTTTTTTTTTTTTTTTTAAATTTTTTTTTTATTTTTTTTTGAAAAAATTTTTTTTTTATTTTTTTCTTAAATTTTTTTTTGAAATTTTTTTTTTGAATTTTTTTTTAAATTTTTTTTTTGGAAATTTTTTTTTTTATTTTTTTTTGAAAATTTTTTTTATTTTTTTTTGAAAATTTTTTTTTTTTTTGAAAAATTTTTTTTTATTTTTTTTTTGAAATTTTTTTGAGAATTTTTTTTTTATTTTTTTTTTGAAATTTTTTTTTTTTGATTTTTTTTTGAATTTTTTTTCTTTTTTTTTTTTCGAAATTTTTTTGAGAATTTTTTTTGAAATTTTTTTTAAATTTTTTTTTCATTTTTTTTAATTTTTTTTTGAAATTTTTTTTTTATTTTTTTTTGAAATTTTTTTTTTTTTTTTTGAAATTTTTTTGAGAATTTTTTTAAAAATTTTTTTTTTAATTTTTTTTTTGAAATTTTTAAATTTTTTTTTTGGAAATTTTTTTTTTATTTTTTTTTGAAAAATTTTTTATTTTTTTTTGAAATTTTTTTTTTTTTTTTGAAAAATTTTTTTTTCATTTTTTTTTGAAATTTTTTTTTTTCATTTTTTTTTGAAAAATTTTTTTTAAAATTTTTTTTTGAAAATTTTTTTTTTTATTTTTTTTTTATTTTTTTTTGAATTTTTTTTTATTTTTTTTTGAAATTTTTTTTTTTATTTTTTTTTTGAAATTTTTTTGAGAATTTTTTTTTTATTTTTTTTTGAAAATTTTTTTGAAATTTTTTTTGAAATTTTTTTTTTTTGTTTTTTTTTGAAAATTTTTTTTAAATTTTTTTTTCGAAATTTTTTTGAGAATTTTTTTAAAATTTTTTTTTTTCGAAATTTTTTTTTCAATTTTTTAAAAAATTTTTTTTAAATTTTTTTTTGAAATTTTTTTTAAATTTTTTTTTCATTTTTTTTTTATTTTTTTTTTAAATTTTTTTTTTATTTTTTTTTGAAATTTTTTTTTTTATTTTTTTTTTGAAATTTTTTTGAGATTTTTTTTTTAAATTTTTTTTTTGAATTTTTTTTTGAAAATTTTTTTGAAATTTGTTTTGAAAATTTTTTTTTCGAAAACTTTTTTGAAATTTTTTTTTTGAAAAATTTTTTTTTTAATTTTTTTTTGAAAATTTTTTTTTTAATTTTTTTTCCAATTTTTTTTGAGAATTTTTAAAAAAATTTTTTTTCGAAATTTTATTTTCAATTTTTTTAAAATTTTTTTTTTAATTTTTTTTTGAAATTTTTTTTTTATATTTTTTTGAAAATTTTTTTTTTTATTTTTTTTTTGAAATTTTTTTGAGAATTTTTTTTTAAATTTTTTTTTTGAATTTTTTTTTTCGAAATTTTTTTTGAAATTTTTTTTTTTGAAATTTTTTTTTTCGAAAACTTTTTTGAAATTTTTTTTTTGAAAAGTTTTTTTTTAATTTTTTTTTTGAAATTTTTTTAAAAATTTTTTTTTTGAATTTTTTTTTTCGAAATTTTTTTTCGATTTTTTTTTAAATTTTTTTTTTGGAAATTTTTTTTTTGAAATTTTTTTTTGAAAACTTTTTTGAAATTTTTTTTTTGAAATTTTTTTTTTTAAAATTTTTTTTAAATTTTTTTTTTGAAAATTTTTTTTTAAATTTTTATTTTTGAAATTTTTTTTTTATTTTTTTTATGGAATTTTTTTTTTAATTTTTTTTGAAAAATTTTTTTTTTTCATTTTTTTTGAAATTTTTTTTTTTTTTTTGAAAAATTTTTTTTTTCATTTTTTTTGAAAATTTTTTTTTCATTTTTTTTTTGAAAAATTTTTTTTTTCATTTTTTTTTGAAAAATTTTTTTTTTATTTTTTTTTTTGAAATTTTTTTGAGAATTTTTTTTAAAATTTTTTTTTAAATTTTTTTTTTGAAAATTTTTTTGAAATTTTTTTTGAATTTTTTTTTTGATTATTTTTTGAGAATTTTTTTTTAAATTTTTTTTTTGAATTTTTTTTTTGAAATTTTTTTTAAATTTTTTTTTTGAATTTTTTTTTGAAAATTTTTTTTTTCATTTTTTTTTGAAAATTTTTTTTTTCATTTTTTTTGAAATTTTTTTTATATTTTTTTTTTGAAATTTTTTTGAGAATTTTTTTAAAAATTTTTTTTAAAATTTTTTTTGAATTTTTTTTTTGAAAATTTTTTTGAAATTTTTTTTGAATTTTTTTTTTGATTATTTTTTGAAAATTTTTTTTTTTTATTTTTTTTTCGAAATTTTTTTGAGAATTTTTTTAAAAATTTTTTTTTCGAAATTTTTTTTTCAATTTTTTTAAAAATTTTTTAAAAATTTTTTTTTGAAATTTTTTTTAAATTTATTTTTCATTTTTTTTTTTTTTTTGAAATTTTTTTTTTATTTTTCTTTGAAAAATTTTTTTTTTATTTTTTTTTTGAAATTTTTTTTTCGAAATTTTTTTTTCAATTTTTTTAAAATTTTTTTTTTGATTTTTTTTTGAAATTTTTTTTAAATTTATTTTTTTTGAAATTTTTTTTTTTATTTTTTTTTGAAAAATTTTTTTTTTATTTTTTTTTTTTGAAATTTTTTTGATAATTTTTTTTAAAATTTTTTTTTTCATTTTTTTTTTCATTTTTTTTTTCTTTTTTTTTTTGAAATTTTTTTTGAGAATTTTTTTTAAAATTTTTTTTTTAATTTTTTTTTTTGAATTTTTTTTTTCGAAATTTTTTTTTCAATTTTTTTAAAATTTTTTTTGAAATTTTTTTAAAATTTTTTTTCATTTTTTTTTTTTTTTTTTTTAAATTTTTTTTTTATTTTTTTTTGAAAAAATTTTTTTTTTATTTTTTTCTTAAATTTTTTTTTGAAATTTTTTTTTTGAATTTTTTTTAAAATTTTTTTTTTGGAAATTTTTTTTATTTTTTTTTGAAAATTTTTTTTTTTTTTGAAAAATTTTTGAAAAGTTTTTTTTTAATTTTTTTTTTGAAATTTTTTTAAAAATTTTTTTTTTGAATTTTTTTTTTCGAAATTTTTTTTCGAATTTTTTTTAAATTTTTTTTTTGGAAATTTTTTTTTTGAAATTTTTTTTTGAAAACTTTTTTGAAATTTTTTTTTTGAAATTTTTTTTTTTTAAATTTTTTTTAAATTTTTTTTTTGAAAATTTTTTTTTAAATTTTTATTTTTGAAATTTTTTTTTTATTTTTTTTATGGAATTTTTTTTTTTTAATTTTTTTTGAAAATTTTTTTTTTTTCATTTTTTTTGAAATTTTTTTTTTTTTTTTGAAAAATTTTTTTTTTCATTTTTTTTGAAAATTTTTTTTTCATTTTTTTTTTGAAAAATTTTTTTTTTCATTTTTTTTGAAAAATTTTTTATTTATTTTTTTTTGAAATTTTTTTTTTTATTTTTTTTTGAAAATTTTATTTTTTTATTTTTTTTTTTGAAATTTTTTTGAGAATTTTTTTTTATTTTTTTTTTGAATTTTTTTTTTGAAAATTTTTTTTTCTATTTTTTTTAAAAAAAATTTTAAAATTTTTTTTTGAAAATTTTTTTTTTGAAATTTTTTTTTTTTAATTTTTTTTTTGAAATTTTTTTTTTCGAAATTTTTTTTTGAATTTTTTTTTGATTTTTTTTTTTTGAAATTTTTTTTAAATTTTTTTTTTGAAAATTTTTTTTTTTATTTTTTTTTTTGAAATTTTTTTTTTCGAAAATTTTTTTGAAATTTTTTTTGAAATTTTTTTTTGAAAATTTTCATTTGAAATTTTTTTAAAAATTTTTTTAAAATTTTTTTTAAAGATTTTTTTTGAAAATTTTTTTTTTTTTAATTTTTTAAAAATTTTTTTTTAAATTTTTTCTTCTTGAAAATTTTTTTTTCGAATTTTCTTTTTGAAATTTTTTTTTCGAAAATTTTTTTGAAATTTTTTTCGAATTTTTTGTTTTAATTTTTTTTTTATTTTTTTTTTGAATTTTTTTTAAATTTTTTTTTTTGAAAATTTTTTTTTTGAAATTTTTTTTTTTCGAAAATTTTTTTGAAATTTTTTTTGAATTTTTTTTTTTGAAATTTTTTTTTCGAAATTTTTTTTCGAATTTTTTTTCAATTTTTTTTTTAAATTTTTTTTTTAATTTTTTTTTAAATTTTTTTTTTGAAATTTTTTTTAAATTTTTTTTTGAAATTTTTTTTTTCGAAAATTTTTTTAAATTTTTTTTAAATTTTTTTTTTCTTTTTTTTGAAATTTTTTTTAAATTTTTTTTTTGAAAATTTTTTTTTTGAAATTTTTTTTTGAAAACTTTTTTGAAATTTTTTTTTTGAAATTTTTTTTTTTAAAATTTTTTTTAAATTTTTTTTTTGAAAATTTTTTTTTTAATTTTTATTTTTGAAATTTTTTTTTTATTTTTTTTATGGAATTTTTTTTTTTTAATTTTTTTTGAAAAATTTTTTTTTTTCATTTTTTTTGAAATTTTTTTTTTTTTTTGAAAAATTTTTTTTTTCATTTTTTTTGAAAATTTTTTTTTCATTTTTTTTTTGAAAAATTTTTTTTTTCATTTTTTTTTGAAAAATTTTTTATTTATTTTTTTTTGAAATTTTTTTTTTTATTTTTTTTTGAAAATTTATTTTTTTATTTTTTTTTTTGAAATTTTTTTGAGAATTTTTTTTTATTTTTTTTTTGAATTTTTTTTTTGAAAATTTTTTTTTCTATTTTTTTTAAAAAAATTTTTAAAATTTTTTTTTGAAAATTTTTTTTTTGAAATTTTTTTTTTTTAATTTTTTTTTTGAAATTTTTTTTTTCGAAATTTTTTTTTGAATTTTTTTTTGATTTTTTTTTTTTTTTGAAATTTTTTTTAAATTTTTTTTTTGAAAATTTTTTTTTTTATTTTTTTTTTTGAAATTTTTTTTTTCGAAAATTTTTTTGAAATTTTTTTTGAAATTTTTTTTTGAAAATTTTCATTTGAAATTTTTTTAAAAATTTTTTTAAAATTTTTTTTAAAGATTTTTTTTGAAAATTTTTTTTTTTTTAATTTTTTAAAAATTTTTTTTTTCGAATTTTCTTTTTGAAATTTTTTTTTCGAAAATTTTTTTGAAATTTTTTTCGAATTTTTTGTTTTAATTTTTTTTTTATTTTTTTTTTGAATTTTTTTAAAATTTTTTTTTTTGAAAATTTTTTTTTTGAAATTTTTTTTTTTCGAAAATTTTTTTGAAATTTTTTTTGAATTTTTTTTTTTGAAATTTTTTTTTCGAAATTTTTTTTCGAATTTTTTTTCAATTTTTTTTTTTAATTTTTTTTTAAATTTTTTTTTAAATTTTTTTTTTGAAATTTTTTTTAAATTTTTTTTTGAAATTTTTTTTTTCGAAAATTTTTTTAAATTTTTTTTAAATTTTTTTTTTCTTTTTTTTGAAATTTTTTTTAAATTTTTTTTTTGAAAATTTTTTTTTTGAAATTTTTTTTTGAAAACTTTTTTGAAATTTTTTTTTTTGAAATTTTTTTTTTTTTAATTTTTTTTAAATTTTTTTTTTGAAAATTTTTTTTTAAATTTTTATTTTTGAAATTTTTTTTTTATTTTTTTTATGGAATTTTTTTTTTTTAATTTTTTTTGAAAAATTTTTTTTTTTCATTTTTTTTGAAATTTTTTTTTTTTTTTTGAAAAATTTTTTTTTTCATTTTTTTTGAAAATTTTTTTTCATTTTTTTTTTGAAAAATTTTTTTTTTCATTTTTTTTTGAAAAATTTTTTATTTATTTTTTTTTGAAATTTTTTTTTTTATTTTTTTTTGAAAATTTTATTTTTTTATTTTTTTTTTTGAAATTTTTTTGAGAATTTTTTTTTTTTTTTTTTTGAATTTTTTTTTGAAAATTTTTTTTTCTATTTTTTTTAAAAAAATTTTTAAAATTTTTTTTTGAAAATTTTTTTTTTGAAATTTTTTTTTTTAAATTTTTTTTTTGAAATTTTTTTTTTCGAAATTTTTTTTTGAATTTTTTTTTGATTTTTTTTTTTTTTTGAAATTTTTTTTAAATTTTTTTTTTGAAAATTTTTTTTTTATTTTTTTTTTTGAAATTTTTTTTTTCGAAAATTTTTTTGAAATTTTTTTTGAAATATTTTTTTGAAAATTTTCATTTGAAATTTTTTTAAAAATTTTTTTAAAATTTTTTTTAAAGATTTTTTTTGAAAATTTTTTTTTTTTAATTTTTTAAAAATTTTTTTTTTAATTTTTTCTTCTTGAAAATTTTTTTTTCGAATTTTCTTTTTGAAATTTTTTTTTCGAAAATTTTTTTGAAATTTTTTTCGAATTTTTTGTTTTAATTTTTTTTTTATTTTTTTTTTGAATTTTTTTTAAATTTTTTTTTTTGAAAATTTTTTTTTTGAAATTTTTTTTTTTCGAAAATTTTTTTGAAATTTTTTTTGAATTTTTTTTTTTGAAATTTTTTTTCGAAATTTTTTTTCGAATTTTTTTTCAATTTTTTTTTTAAATTTTTTTTTAAATTTTTTTTTAAATTTTTTTTTTGAAATTTTTTTTTGAAATTTTTTTTAAATTTTTTTTTGAAATTTTTTTTTTCGAAAATTTTTTTAAATTTTTTTTAAATTTTTTTTTTCTTTTTTTTGAAATTTTTTTTAAATTTTTTTTTTGAAAATTTTTTTTTTTAAATTTTTTTCTCGAAAATTTTTTTGAAATTTTTTTTCGAATTTTTTTTTTAAATTTTTTTTTTTTTTAATTTTTTTTTGAAAATTTTTTTTTTTTGAATTTTTTTTTCGAAAATTTTGTTGAGAATTTTTTTTTGAATTTTTTTTTTTTCAATTTTTTTTTTCGAAAATTTTTTTGAAATTTTTTTTGAATTTTTTTTTTTTGAATTTTTTTTTCTTTGAAAATTTTTTTTTGAATTTTCTTTTTGAAAATTTTTTTTTGAAATTTTTTTAAAATTTTTTTTTTGAAAAATTTTTTTTTGAATTTTTTTTTTCGAAATTTTTTTTCAATTTTTTTTTAAAATTTTTTTTTTTATTTTTTTTTTGAATTTTTTTTTAAATTTTTTTTCGAATTTTTTTTAAAATTTTTTTTTTTAAATTCTTTTTTTGAAATTTTTTTAAATTTTTTTTTTGAAAATTTTTTTTTTTGAATTTTTTTTTTTTAATTTTTTTTTCGAATTTTTTTTTCGAATTTTTTTTTAAATTTTTTTTAAATTTTTTTTTAAAATTTTTTTTTTGAAATTTTTTTAAATTTTTTTTTGAAATTTTTTTTTTCGAAATTTTTTTTCAATTTTTTTTAAATTTTTTTTTCTTTTTTTTTTGAAATTTTTTTAAAATTTTTTTTTTGAAATTTTTTTTTTGAAATTTTTTTTTTCGAAAATTTTTTTGAAATTTTTTTTGAATTTTTTTTTTGAAATTTTTTTTTTTAATTTTTTTTAAATTTTTTTTTAAATTTTTTTTTTGAAATTTTTTTAAAATTTTTTTTTGAAATTTTTTTTTTCGAAATTTTTTTTCAATTTTTTTAAAATTTTTTTTTTTCTTTTTTTTTTTGAAATTTTTTTAAAAATTTTTTTTTGAAATTTTTTTTTTGAAATTTTTTTTCGAAATTTTTTTTGAAATTTTTTTTTTGAAATTTTTTTTTGAAAATTTTTTTTTTTTGAAATTTTTTTTTTTCGAAAATTTTGTTGAGAATTTTTTTTTTAATTTTTTTTTTTAATTTTTTTTTTCGATTTTTTTTTTAAATTTTTCAAATTTTTTTTTTTTTTTTTGGAATTTTTTTAAATTTTTTTTTTTGAAAATTTTATTTTCGAAATTATTTTTCGAATTTTTTTAAAAAATTTTTTTTAAATTTTTTTTTGAAAATTTTTTTTTTGAAATTTTTTTTTGAAAAGTTTTTTTTTTTGAAATTTTTTTTTTCGAATTTTTTTTTGAGTTTTTTTTAAAATTTTTTTTTTCTATTTTAAAAAAAATTTTTTTTTTAGAAATTTTTTTTTTTGAAAATTTTTTTTTCGATTTTTTTATAAATTTTTTTTAAAATTTTTTTTTGATAATTTTTTTTTTGAAATTTTTTTTTTAAATTTTTTTTTTTGAAATTTTTTTTTTCGAAATTTTTTTTTTGAATTTTTTTTTAAATTTTTTTTTTATTTTTTTTTGAAATTCTTTATAAATTTTTTTTTTGAAAATTTTTTTTTTTTATTTTTTTTTTTGAAATTTTTTTTTTCGAAAATTTTTTTGAAATTTTTTTTGAAATTTTTTTTTTAAAAATTTTTTTTTCGAAATTTTTTTTCGAATTTTTTTAAAAATTTTTTTGAAATTTTTTTTGAATTTTTTTTTTGAAAATTTTCATTTGAAATTTTTTTTAAAATTTTTTTAAAATTTTTTTTTTTATTTTTTTTCTTTGAAAATTTTTTTTGAATTTTCTTTTTGAAAATTTTTTTTTGAAATTTTTTTCAAATTTTTTTTTTGAAAATTTTTTTTTTGAAATTTTTTTTTTCGAAAATTTTTTTGAAAGTTTTTTTGAATTATTTTTTTTTGAAATTTTTTTTCAAAAATTTTTTTTGAAAAATTTTTTTTAAAATTTTTTTAAAAATTTTTTTTTTATTTTTTTTTTCTTGAAATTTTTTTTTAAATTTTTTTTTCTTGAAAATTTTTTTTTCGATTTTTTTTTCAATTTTTTTGAAATTTTTTTAAGATTTTTTTTGAAAATTTTTTTTTTTGAAATTTTTTTAAATTTTTTTTTTTTTATCTTTTTTTCTTTGAAAATTTTTTTTGAATTTTCTCTTT
The DNA here is from genome assembly GCA_944452925.2 of Chrysolina oricalcia. NCBI lineage: Eukaryota > Metazoa > Arthropoda > Insecta > Coleoptera > Chrysomelidae > Chrysolina > Chrysolina oricalcia. The sequence goes on from OX101819.2 coordinate 33,571,932, forward strand.
GAAAATTTTTTTTTGAAATTTTTTTCAAATTTTTTTTTTGAAATTTTTTTTTTGAAATTTTTTTTTCGAAATTATTTTCGAATTTTTTTTTCAATTTTTTTTAAAATTTTTTTCTTAATTTTTTTTTGAAATTTTTTTTAATTTTTTTTTTCGAATTTTTTTTTCGAATTTTTTTTTCAATTTTTTTTAAAATTTTTTTTTTTATTTTTTTTTTGAAATTTTTTTTAAATTTTTTTTTTGAAAAATTTTTTTTTTGATATTTTTTTTTTCGAAAATTTTTTTAAAATTTTTTTTGAATTTTTTTTTTGAAATTTTTTTTTCGAAATTTTTTTTTGAATTTTTTTTTTCAATTTTTTTTAATTTTTTTTTAAATTTTTTTTTTGAATTTTTTTAAAATTTTTTTTTTATTTTTTTTTTATTTTTTTTTTTATTTTTTTTTGTCTTTGAAATTTTTTTTTGAAAATATTTTTAAAAATTTTTTTGATATTTTTTTTGAATTTTTTTTTCAATTTTTTTTAAATTTTTTTTTTTAAATTTTTTTTTGAAATTTTTTTTTTGAAATTTTTTTTTTTCGAAAATTTTTTTGAAATTTTTTTCGAATTTTTTTTTTAAATTTTTTTCAAAATTTTTTTTTTAATTTTTTTTTTGAAATTTTTTAAAATTTTTTTTTTAAATTTTTTTTTCGAAAATTTTTTTGAATTTTTTTTAAAAATTTTTTGTCTTGAAAATTTTTTTTTTCGAATTTTCTTTTTGAAAATTTTTTTTTGAATTTTTTTAAAAATTTTTTTAAATTTTTTTTTTAATTTTTTATTTTTTTTTATTTTTTTTAAATTTTTTTTTTGTTTTTGAAATTTTTTTTTTGGAAATTTTTTCTGATTTTTTTAAAAAATTTTTTTTTGAAATTTTTTTTTTCGAAATTTTTTTTTGAATTTTTTTTTGATTTTTTTTTTTTTTTTGAAATTTTTTTTAAATTTTTTTTTTGAAAATTTTTTTTTTTATTTTTTTTTTTGAAATTTTTTTTTTCGAAAATTTTTTTGAAATTTTTTTTGAAATTTTTTTTTGAAAATTTTCATTTGAAATTTTTTTAAAAATTTTTTTAAAATTTTTTTTAAAGATTTTTTTTGAAAATTTTTTTTTTTTTAATTTTTTAAAAATTTTTTTTTTAATTTTTTCTTCTTGAAAATTTTTTTTTCGAATTTTCTTTTTGAAATTTTTTTTTCGAAAATTTTTTTGAAATTTTTTTCGAATTTTTTGTTTTAATTTTTTTTTTATTTTTTTTTTGAATTTTTTTTAAATTTTTTTTTTTGAAAATTTTTTTTTTGAAATTTTTTTTTTTCGAAAATTTTTTTGAAATTTTTTTTGAATTTTTTTTTTTGAAATTTTTTTTTCGAAATTTTTTTTCGAATTTTTTTTCAATTTTTTTTTTAAATTTTTTTTTAAATTTTTTTTTAAATTTTTTTTTTGAAATTTTTTTTAAATTTTTTTTTGAAATTTTTTTTTTCGAAAATTTTTTTAAATTTTTTTTAAATTTTTTTTTTCTTTTTTTTGAAATTTTTTTTAAATTTTTTTTTTGAAAATTTTTTTTTTGAAATTTTTTTTTGAAAACTTTTTTGAAATTTTTTTTTTGAAATTTTTTTTTTTTTAATTTTTTTTAAATTTTTTTTTTGAAAATTTTTTTTTAAATTTTTATTTTTGAAATTTTTTTTTTATTTTTTTTATGGAATTTTTTTTTTTTAATTTTTTTTGAAAAATTTTTTTTTTTCATTTTTTTTGAAATTTTTTTTTTTTTTTTGAAAAATTTTTTTTTTCATTTTTTTTGAAAATTTTTTTTTCATTTTTTTTTTGAAAAATTTTTTTTTTCATTTTTTTTTGAAAAATTTTTTATTTATTTTTTTTTGAAATTTTTTTTTTTATTTTTTTTTGAAAATTTTATTTTTTTATTTTTTTTTTTGAAATTTTTTTGAGAATTTTTTTTTTTTTTTTTTTGAATTTTTTTTTGAAAATTTTTTTTTCTATTTTTTTTAAAAAAATTTTTAAAATTTTTTTTTGAAAATTTTTTTTTTGAAATTTTTTTTTTTAAATTTTTTTTTTGAAATTTTTTTTTTCGAAATTTTTTTTTGAATTTTTTTTTGATTTTTTTTTTTTTTTGAAATTTTTTTTAAATTTTTTTTTTGAAAATTTTTTTTTTTATTTTTTTTTTTGAAATTTTTTTTTTCGAAAATTTTTTTGAAATTTTTTTTGAAATATTTTTTTGAAAATTTTCATTTGAAATTTTTTTAAAAATTTTTTTAAAATTTTTTTTAAAGATTTTTTTTGAAAATTTTTTTTTTTTTAATTTTTTAAAAATTTTTTTTTTAATTTTTTCTTCTTGAAAATTTTTTTTTCGAATTTTCTTTTTGAAATTTTTTTTTCGAAAATTTTTTTGAAATTTTTTTCGAATTTTTTGTTTTAATTTTTTTTTTATTTTTTTTTTGAATTTTTTTTAAATTTTTTTTTTTGAAAATTTTTTTTTTGAAATTTTTTTTTTTCGAAAATTTTTTTGAAATTTTTTTTGAATTTTTTTTTTTGAAATTTTTTTTTCGAAATTTTTTTTCGAATTTTTTTTCAATTTTTTTTTTAAATTTTTTTTTAAATTTTTTTTTAAATTTTTTTTTTGAAATTTTTTTTTGAAATTTTTTTTAAATTTTTTTTTGAAATTTTTTTTTTCGAAAATTTTTTTAAATTTTTTTTAAATTTTTTTTTTCTTTTTTTTGAAATTTTTTTTTTCGAAATTTTTTTTTGAATTTTTTTTGATTTTTTTTTTTTTTTGAAATTTTTTTTAAATTTTTTTTTTGAAAATTTTTTTTTTTATTTTTTTTTTGAAATTTTTTTTTTCGAAAATTTTTTTGAAATTTTTTTTGAAATTTTTTTTTGAAAATTTTCATTTGAAATTTTTTTAAAAATTTTTTTAAAATTTTTTTTAAAGATTTTTTTTGAAAATTTTTTTTTTTTTAATTTTTTAAAAAATTTTTTTTTAATTTTTTCTTCTTGAAAATTTTTTTTTCGAATTTTCTTTTTGAAATTTTTTTTTCGAAAATTTTTTTGAAATTTTTTTCGAATTTTTTGTTTTAATTTTTTTTTTTATTTTTTTTTTTGAATTTTTTTTAAATTTTTTTTTTTGAAAATTTTTTTTTTGAAATTTTTTTTTTTCGAAAATTTTTTTGAAATTTTTTTTGAATTTTTTTTTTTGAAATTTTTTTTTCGAAATTTTTTTTCGAATTTTTTTTCAATTTTTTTTTTAAATTTTTTTTTAAATTTTTTTTTAAATTTTTTTTTTGAAATTTTTTTTAAATTTTTTTTTGAAATTTTTTTTTTCGAAAATTTTTTTAAATTTTTTTTAAATTTTTTTTTTCTTTTTTTCGAAATTTTTTTTAAATTTTTTTTTTGAAAATTTTTTTTTTGAAATTTTTTTTTGAAAACTTTTTTGAAATTTTTTTTTTGAAATTTTTTTTTTTAAATTTTTTTTAAATTTTTTTTTTGAAAATTTTTTTTTAAATTTTTATTTTTGAAATTTTTTTTTTATTTTTTTTATGGAATTTTTTTTTTTAATTTTTTTTGAAAAATTTTTTTTTTTCATTTTTTTTGAAATTTTTTTTTTTTTTTTGAAAAATTTTTTTTTTCATTTTTTTTGAAAATTTTTTTTTCATTTTTTTTTTGAAAAATTTTTTTTTTCATTTTTTTTTGAAAAATTTTTTATTTATTTTTTTTTGAAATTTTTTTTTTTATTTTTTTTTGAAAATTTTATTTTTTTATTTTTTTTTTTGAAATTTTTTTGAGAATTTTTTTTTGATTTTTTTTTTTTTTTGAAATTTTTTTTAAATTTTTTTTTTGAAAATTTTTTTTTTTATTTTTTTTTTTGAAATTTTTTTTTTCGAAAATTTTTTTGAAATTTTTTTTGAAATATTTTTTTGAAAATTTTCATTTGAAATTTTTTTAAAAATTTTTTTAAAATTTTTTTTAAAGATTTTTTTTGAAAATTTTTTTTTTTTTAATTTTTTAAAAATTTTTTTTTTAATTTTTTCTTCTTGAAAATTTTTTTTTCGAATTTTCTTTTTGAAATTTTTTTTTCGAAAATTTTTTTGAAATTTTTTTCGAATTTTTTGTTTTAATTTTTTTTTAATTTTTTTTTTGAATTTTTTTTAAATTTTTTTTTTTGAAAATTTTTTTTTTGAAATTTTTTTTTTTCGAAAATTTTTTTGAAATTTTTTTTGAATTTTTTTTTTTGAAATTTTTTTTTCGAAATTTTTTTTCGAATTTTTTTTCAATTTTTTTTTTAAATTTTTTTTAAAATTTTTTTTTAAATTTTTTTTTTGAAATTTTTTTTTGAAATTTTTTTTAAATTTTTTTTTGAAATTTTTTTTTTCGAAAATTTTTTTAAATTTTTTTTAAATTTTTTTTTTCTTTTTTTTGAAATTTTTTTTAAATTTTTTTTTTGAAAATTTTTTTTTTTAAATTTTTTTCTCGAAAATTTTTTTGAAATTTTTTTTCGAATTTTTTTTTGAAATTTTTTTTTTTTTAAATTTTTTTTTGAAATTTTTTTTTTTTTGAATTTTTTTTTCGAAAATTTTGTTGAGAATTTTTTTTTGAATTTTTTTTTTTTCAATTTTTTTTTTCGAAAATTTTTTTGAAATTTTTTTTGAATTTTTTTTTTTTGAATTTTTTTTTCTTTGAAAATTTTTTTTTGAATTTTCTTTTTGAAAATTTTTTTTTGAATTTTTTTTTTCAATTTTTTTAAAAATTTTTTTTTTTAAAATTTTTTTTGAAATTTTTTTTTTGAAATTTTTTTTTTCGAAAATTTTTTTGAAATTTTTTTCGAATTTTTTTTAAATTTTTTTTTAAATTTTTTTTTTTAATTTTTTTTTTGAAATTTTTTAAATTTTTTTTTTGAAATTTTTTTTTTCGAATTTTCTTTTTGAAAATTTTTTTTTGAATTCTTTTTTAATTTTTTATTTTTTTTTATTTTTTTAAAATTTTTTTTTTGTTTTTGAATTTTTTTTTTTGGAAATTTTTTCTGATTTTTTTAAAAATTTTTTTTCTTGAAATTTTTTTTTTCGAATTTTTCTTTCAATTTTTTTTAAATTTTTTTTTTATTTTTTTTTGAAATTTTTTTTTCGAAAATTTTTTTGAAATTTTTTTTTTAAATTTTTTTTTGAATTTTTTTTTTTGAAATTTTTTTTTTAATTTTTTTTTTGAAATTTTTTTTTTCGAAAATTTTTTTGAAATTTTTTTTTTGAAAATTTTTTTTTCGAAATTTTTTTTCGAATTTTTTTTTAAATTTTTTTAAAAATTTTTTTTGAAAATTTTTTTTAAATTTTTTTTTTCGAAATTTTTTTGAGAATTTTTTTAAAAATTTTTTTTCGAAATTTTTTTTTCAATGTTTTTAAATTTTTTTTTTAAATTTTTTTTTGAAAATTTTTTTTTGAATTTTTTTTTTAAATTTTTTTTCATTTTTTTTTTATTTTTTTTTGAAATTTTTTTTTTTATTTTTTTTTGAAAAAATTTTTTTTTTATTTTTTTTTTGAAATTTTTTTGAGATTTTTTTTTTTTAATTTTTTTTTTGAATTTTTTTTTTGAAAATTTTTTTGAAATTTTTTTTGAAATTTTTTTTTTCGAAATCTTTTTTGAAATTTTTTTTGAAATTTTTTTTTTGAAATTTTTTTTTTGAAAATTTTTTTTTGAAAATTTTTTTTTTAATTTTTTTTCCAATTTTTTTTTGAGAACTTTTTTAAAAATTTTTTTTTCGAAATTTTTTTTTCAATTTTTTTAAAAATTTTTTTTAAATTTTTTTTTGAAATTTTTTTTTTATTTTTTTTTGAAAAATTTTTTTTTTATTTTTTTTTTTGAAATTTTTTCGAGAATTTTTTTTTAAATTTTTTTTTTGAATTTTTTTTCAAATTTTTTTTAAATTTTTTATTTTTTTTGAAAAATTTTTTTTTTCATTTTTTTTTGAAAATTTTTTTTTTATTTTTTTTTATTTTTTTTTGAAATTTTTTTATTTTTTTTGAAAATTTTATTTTTTTATTTTTTTTTTGAAATTTTTTTGAGAATTTTTTTTAAATTTTTTTTTGAAAATTTTTTTTTTAAATTTTTTTTTCGAAATTTTTTTGAGAATTTTTTTAAAAATTTTTTTTCGAAATTTTTTTTTCAATGTTTTTAAATTTTTTTTTAAATTTTTTTTTTGAAATTTTTTTTAAATTTTTTTTTTTAATTTTTTTTTTGAATTTTTTTTTTGAAAATTTTTTTGAAATTTTTTTTGAAATTTTTTTTTTTTTTGATTTTTTTTTGAAAATTTTTTTTTTTATTTTTTTTTTGAAATTTTCTTGAGAATTTTTTTTTTGAATTTTTTTTTTTGAAAATTTTTTTGAAATTTTTTTTGAATTTTTTTTTTTTGAAATTTTTTTTTTCGAAAACTTTTTTGAAATTTTTTTTTTGAAAACTTTTTTTAAATTTTTTTTTGAAATTTTTTTTTTTAATTTTTTTTTTCGAAATTTTTTTGAGAATTTTTCTAAAAAAAATTTTTTTTCGAAATTTTTTTTTAAATTTTTTTTTTTTAATTTTTTGAAATTTTTTTTTTTTATTTTTTTTTTGAAATTTTTTTGAGAATTTTTTTTTTTATTTTTTTTTTGAATTTTTTTTTTGAAAATTTTTTTTTTTTAATTTTTTTTTGAAAATTTTTTTTTTATTTTTTCTTTATTTTTTTTTGAAATTTTTTTTTTATTTTTTTTTTTGAAATTTTTTTGAGAATTTTTTTTTATTTTTTTTTTGAATTTTTTTTAAATTTTTTTTTTGGAATTTTTTTTTAAAATTTTTTTTTGAAAAATTTTTTTTTTATTTTTTTTTGAAAAATTTTTTTTTTCATTTTTTTTTTGAAAAATTTTTTTTTTATTTTTTTTTGAAAATTTTTTTTTTATTTTTTTTTTATTTTTTTTTGAAATTTTTTTTTTTATTTTTTTTTGAAAATTTTTTTTTTTTATTTTTTTTTTGAAATTTTTTTGAGAATTTTTTTTTTATTTTTTTTGAATTTTTTTTTGAAAATTTTTTTGAAATTTTTTTTGAATTTTTTTTTTGAAATGTTTTTTTGAAATTTTTTTGAAATTTTTTTTTTATTTTTTTTTGAAATTTTTTTGAGAATTTTTTTTCAAATTTTTTTTTTGAAAATTTTTTTGAAATTTTTTTTGAAATTTTTTTTTTCGAAAACTTTTTTGAAATTTTTTTTGAAATTTTTTTTTTGAAAATTTTTTTTTTTAAATTTTTTTTTGAAAAATTTTTTTTTTTATTTTTTTTTATTTTTTTTTGAAATTTTTTTGAGAATTTTTTTTTTTATTTTTTTTTGAATTTTTTTTAAATTTTTTTTTTGGAAATTTTTTTTAAAAATTTTTTTTGAAATTTTTTTTTTTTTTTGAAAAATTTTTTTTTTAATTTTTTTTTGAAAAATTTTTTTTTTTATTTTTTTTTGAAAATTTTTTTTTTTTTTGAAAAATTTTTTTTTCATTTTTTTTTTGAAAATTTTTTTTTTTATTTTTTTTTGAAAATTTTTTTTTTATTTTTTTTTTATTTTTTTTTTATTTTTTTTTGAAATTTTTTTTTTATTTTTTTTTGAAAATTTTTTTTTTTTATTTTTTTTTTGAAATTTTTTTGAGAATTTTTTTTTAAATTTTTTTTTGAATTTTTTTTTTGAAAATTTTTTTGAAATTTTTTTTGAATTTTTTTTTTGAAATGTTTTTTTGAAATTTTTTTGAAATTTTTTTTTTATTTTTTTTTTGAAAATTTTTTTTTTTTATTTTTTTTTTGAAATTTTTTTGAGATTTTTTTTTTAAATTTTTTTTTTGAATTTTTTTTTTGAAAATTTTTTTTTTCATTTTTTTTGAAAATTTTTTTTTTTCATTTTTTTTTGAAATTTTTTTTTTATTTTTTTTTTTGAAATTTTTTTGAGAATTTTTTTTTAAATTTTTTTTTAAATTTTTTTTTTGAAAATTTTTTTGAAATTTTTTTTGAATTTTTTTTTTGATTATTTTTTGAGAATTTTTTTTTAAATTTTTTTTTTGAATTTTTTTTTTGAAATTTTTTTTAAATTTTTTTTTTGAATTTTTTTTTGAAATTTTTTTTTTTCATTTTTTTTTGAAAATTTTTTTTTTCATTTTTTTTTGAAATTTTTTTTATATTTTTTTTTTGAAATTTTTTTGAGAATTTTTTTAAAAATTTTTTTTAAAATTTTTTTTGAATTTTTTTTTTGAAAATTTTTTTGAAATTTTTTTTGAATTTTTTTTTTGATTATTTTTTGAAAATTTTTTTTTTTATTTTTTTTTCGAAATTTTTTTGAGAATTTTTTTAAAAATTTTTTTTTCGAAATTTTTTTTTCAATTTTTTTAAAAATTTTTTTAAAATTTTTTTTTGAAATTTTTTTTAAATTTATTTTTCATTTTTTTTTTTTTTTTTGAAATTTTTTTTTTATTTTTCTTTGAAAAATTTTTTTTTTATTTTTTTTTTGAAATTTTTTTTTCGAAATTTTTTTTTCAATTTTTTTAAAATTTTTTTTTTGATTTTTTTTTGAAATTTTTTTTAAATTTATTTTTTTTGAAATTTTTTTTTTTATTTTTTTTTGAAAAATTTTTTTTTTATTTTTTTTTTTTGAAATTTTTTTGATAATTTTTTTTAAAATTTTTTTTTTCATTTTTTTTTTCATTTTTTTTTTCTTTTTTTTTTTGAAATTTTTTTGAGAATTTTTTTTAAAATTTTTTTTTTTAATTTTTTTTTTTGAATTTTTTTTTTCGAAATTTTTTTTTCAATTTTTTTAAAATTTTTTTTTGAAATTTTTTTAAAATTTTTTTTCATTTTTTTTTTTTTTTTTTTAAAATTTTTTTTTTTTTTTTTTTTTGAAAAAATTTTTTTTTTATTTTTTTCTTAAATTTTTTTTTGAAATTTTTTTTTTGAATTTTTTTTTAAATTTTTTTTTTGGAAATTTTTTTTTTTTATTTTTTTTTGAAAATTTTTTTTATTTTTTTTTGAAAATTTTTTTTTTTTTTGAAAAATTTTTTTTTATTTTTTTTTTGAAATTTTTTTGAGAATTTTTTTTTTATTTTTTTTTTGAAATTTTTTTTTTTTGATTTTTTTTTGAATTTTTTTTTTTTTTTTTTTTTCGAAATTTTTTTGAGAATTTTTTTTGAAATTTTTTTTAAATTTTTTTTTCATTTTTTTAAATTTTTTTTTGAAATTTTTTTTTTATTTTTTTTTGAAATTTTTTTTTTTTTTTTTGAAATTTTTTTGAGAATTTTTTTAAAAATTTTTTTTTTTAATTTTTTTTTTGAAATTTTTAAATTTTTTTTTTGGAAATTTTTTTTTTATTTTTTTTTGAAAAATTTTTTATTTTTTTTTGAAATTTTTTTTTTTTTTTTGAAAAATTTTTTTTTCATTTTTTTTTGAAATTTTTTTTTTTTCATTTTTTTTTGAAAAATTTTTTTTAAAATTTTTTTTTGAAAATTTTTTTTTTTATTTTTTTTTTATTTTTTTTTGAATTTTTTTTTATTTTTTTTTGAAATTTTTTTTTTTATTTTTTTTTTGAAATTTTTTTGAGAATTTTTTTTTTATTTTTTTTTGAAAATTTTTTTGAAATTTTTTTTGAAATTTTTTTTTTTTGTTTTTTTTTGAAAATTTTTTTTAAATTTTTTTTTCGAAATTTTTTTGAGAATTTTTTTAAAATTTTTTTTTTTCGAAATTTTTTTTTCAATTTTTTAAAAAATTTTTTTTAAATTTTTTTTTGAAATTTTTTTTAAATTTTTTTTTCATTTTTTTTTTATTTTTTTTTTAAATTTTTTTTTTATTTTTTTTTGAAATTTTTTTTTTTATTTTTTTTTTGAAATTTTTTTGAGATTTTTTTTTTAAATTTTTTTTTTGAATTTTTTTTTGAAAATTTTTTTGAAATTTGTTTTGAAAATTTTTTTTTCGAAAACTTTTTTGAAATTTTTTTTTTGAAAAATTTTTTTTTTAATTTTTTTTTGAAAATTTTTTTTTAAATTTTTTTTCCAATTTTTTTTGAGAATTTTTAAAAAAATTTTTTTTCGAAATTTTATTTTCAATTTTTTTAAAAATTTTTTTTTAATTTTTTTTTGAAATTTTTTTTTTATATTTTTTTGAAAATTTTTTTTTTTATTTTTTTTTTGAAATTTTTTTGAGAATTTTTTTTTAAATTTTTTTTTTGAATTTTTTTTTTCGAAATTTTTTTTGAAATTTTTTTTTTTGAAATTTTTTTTTTCGAAAACTTTTTTGAAATTTTTTTTTTGAAAAGTTTTTTTTTAATTTTTTTTTTGAAATTTTTTTAAAAATTTTTTTTTTGAATTTTTTTTTTCGAAATTTTTTTTCGAATTTTTTTTAAATTTTTTTTTTGGAAATTTTTTTTTTGAAATTTTTTTTTAAATTTTTTTTTTTTAATTTTTTGAAATTTTTTTTTTTTATTTTTTTTTTGAAATTTTTTTGAGAATTTTTTTTTTTATTTTTTTTTTGAATTTTTTTTTTGAAAATTTTTTTTTTTTAATTTTTTTTTGAAATTTTTTTTTTTATTTTTTCTTTATTTTTTTTTGAAATTTTTTTTTTATTTTTTTTTTTGAAATTTTTTTGAGAATTTTTTTTTATTTTTTTTTTGAATTTTTTTTAAATTTTTTTTTTGGAATTTTTTTTTTAAATTTTTTTTTGAAAAAATTTTTTTTTATTTTTTTTTGAAAAATTTTTTTTTTCATTTTTTTTTTGAAAAATTTTTTTTTTATTTTTTTTTGAAAATTTTTTTTTTATTTTTTTTTTATTTTTTTTTGAAATTTTTTTTTTTATTTTTTTTTGAAAATTTTTTTTTTTAATTTTTTTTTTGAAATTTTTTTGAGAATTTTTTTTTTATTTTTTTTGAATTTTTTTTTGAAAATTTTTTTGAAATTTTTTTTGAATTTTTTTTTTGAAATGTTTTTTTGAAATTTTTTTGAAATTTTTTTTTTATTTTTTTTTGAAATTTTTTTGAGAATTTTTTTTCAAATTTTTTTTTTGAAAATTTTTTTGAAATTTTTTTTGAAATTTTTTTTTTCGAAAACTTTTTTGAAATTTTTTTTGAAATTTTTTTTTTGAAAATTTTTTTTTTTTAATTTTTTTTTGAAAAATTTTTTTTTTTATTTTTTTTTATTTTTTTTTGAAATTTTTTTGAGAATTTTTTTTTTATTTTTTTTTGAATTTTTTTTAAATTTTTTTTTTGGAAATTTTTTTTAAAAATTTTTTTTGAAATTTTTTTTTTTTTTTGAAAAATTTTTTTTTTCATTTTTTTTTGAAAAATTTTTTTTTTATTTTTTTTTGAAAATTTTTTTTTTTTTTGAAAAATTTTTTTTTCATTTTTTTTTTGAAAATTTTTTTTTTATTTTTTTTTGAAAATTTTTTTTTTATTTTTTTTTTATTTTTTTTTTATTTTTTTTTGAAATTTTTTTTTTATTTTTTTTTGAAAATTTTTTTTTTTTATTTTTTTTTTGAAATTTTTTTGAGAATTTTTTTTTAAATTTTTTTTTGAATTTTTTTTTTGAAAATTTTTTTGAAATTTTTTTTGAATTTTTTTTTTGAAATGTTTTTTTGAAATTTTTTTGAAATTTTTTTTTTATTTTTTTTTGAAAATTTTTTTTTTTTATTTTTTTTTTGAAATTTTTTTGAGATTTTTTTTTTAAATTTTTTTTTTGAATTTTTTTTTTGAAAATTTTTTTTTTCATTTTTTTTGAAAATTTTTTTTTTTCATTTTTTTTTGAAATTTTTTTTTTATTTTTTTTTTTGAAATTTTTTTGAGAATTTTTTTTTAAATTTTTTTTTAAATTTTTTTTTTGAAAATTTTTTTGAAATTTTTTTTGAATTTTTTTTTTGATTATTTTTTGAGAATTTTTTTTTAAATTTTTTTTTTGAATTTTTTTTTTGAAATTTTTTTTAAATTTTTTTTTTGAATTTTTTTTTGAAAATTTTTTTTTTCATTTTTTTTGAAAATTTTTTTTTTCATTTTTTTTTGAAATTTTTTTTATATTTTTTTTTTGAAATTTTTTTGAGAATTTTTTTAAAAATTTTTTTTAAAATTTTTTTTGAATTTTTTTTTTGAAAATTTTTTTGAAATTTTTTTTGAATTTTTTTTTTGATTATTTTTTGAAAATTTTTTTTTTTATTTTTTTTTCGAAATTTTTTTGAGAATTTTTTTAAAAATTTTTTTTTCGAAATTTTTTTTTCAATTTTTTTAAAAATTTTTTTAAAATTTTTTTTTGAAATTTTTTTTAAATTTATTTTTCATTTTTTTTTTTTTTTTGAAATTTTTTTTTTATTTTTCTTTGAAAAATTTTTTTTTTATTTTTTTTTTGAAATTTTTTTTTCGAAATTTTTTTTTCAATTTTTTTAAAATTTTTTTTTTGATTTTTTTTTGAAATTTTTTTTAAATTTATTTTTTTTGAAATTTTTTTTTTTATTTTTTTTTGAAAAATTTTTTTTTTATTTTTTTTTTTTGAAATTTTTTTGATAATTTTTTTTAAAATTTTTTTTTTCATTTTTTTTTTCATTTTTTTTTCTTTTTTTTTTTGAAATTTTTTTGAGAATTTTTTTTAAAATTTTTTTTTTTAATTTTTTTTTTTGAATTTTTTTTTTCGAAATTTTTTTTTCAATTTTTTTAAAATTTTTTTTTGAAATTTTTTTAAAATTTTTTTTCATTTTTTTTTTTTTTTTTTTTAAATTTTTTTTTTATTTTTTTTTGAAAAAATTTTTTTTTTATTTTTTTCTTAAATTTTTTTTTGAAATTTTTTTTTTGAATTTTTTTTTAAATTTTTTTTTTGGAAATTTTTTTTTTTTATTTTTTTTTGAAAATTTTTTTTATTTTTTTTTGAAAATTTTTTTTTTTTTTGAAAAATTTTTTTTTATTTTTTTTTTGAAATTTTTTTGAGAATTTTTTTTTTATTTTTTTTTTGAAATTTTTTTTTTTGATTTTTTTTTGAATTTTTTTTTTTTTTTTTTTTTCGAAATTTTTTTGAGAATTTTTTTTGAAATTTTTTTTAAATTTTTTTTTCATTTTTTTAAATTTTTTTTTGAAATTTTTTTTTTATTTTTTTTTGAAATTTTTTTTTTTTTTTTTGAAATTTTTTTGAGAATTTTTTTAAAAATTTTTTTTTTTATTTTTTTTTTGAAATTTTTAAATTTTTTTTTTGGAAATTTTTTTTTTATTTTTTTTTGAAAAATTTTTTATTTTTTTTTGAAATTTTTTTTTTTTTTTTGAAAAATTTTTTTTTCATTTTTTTTTGAAATTTTTTTTTTTCATTTTTTTTTGAAAAATTTTTTTTAAAATTTTTTTTTGAAAATTTTTTTTTTTATTTTTTTTTTATTTTTTTTTGAATTTTTTTTTATTTTTTTTTGAAATTTTTTTTTTTATTTTTTTTTTGAAATTTTTTTGAGAATTTTTTTTTTATTTTTTTTTGAAAATTTTTTTGAAATTTTTTTTGAAATTTTTTTTTTTTGTTTTTTTTGAAAATTTTTTTTAAATTTTTTTTTCGAAATTTTTTTGAGAATTTTTTTAAAATTTTTTTTTTTCGAAATTTTTTTTTCAATTTTTTAAAAAATTTTTTTTAAATTTTTTTTTGAAATTTTTTTTAAATTTTTTTTTCATTTTTTTTTTATTTTTTTTTTAAATTTTTTTTTTATTTTTTTTTGAAATTTTTTTTTTTATTTTTTTTTTGAAATTTTTTTGAGATTTTTTTTTTAAATTTTTTTTTTGAATTTTTTTTTGAAAATTTTTTTGAAATTTGTTTTGAAAATTTTTTTTTCGAAAACTTTTTTGAAATTTTTTTTTTGAAAAATTTTTTTTTTAATTTTTTTTTGAAAATTTTTTTTTTAATTTTTTTTCCAATTTTTTTTGAGAATTTTTAAAAAAATTTTTTTTCGAAATTTTATTTTCAATTTTTTTAAAATTTTTTTTTTAATTTTTTTTTGAAATTTTTTTTTTATATTTTTTTGAAAATTTTTTTTTTTATTTTTTTTTTGAAATTTTTTTGAGAATTTTTTTTTAAATTTTTTTTTTGAATTTTTTTTTTCGAAATTTTTTTTGAAATTTTTTTTTTTGAAATTTTTTTTTTCGAAAACTTTTTTGAAATTTTTTTTTTGAAAAGTTTTTTTTTAATTTTTTTTTTGAAATTTTTTTAAAAATTTTTTTTTTGAATTTTTTTTTTCGAAATTTTTTTTCGATTTTTTTTTAAATTTTTTTTTTGGAAATTTTTTTTTTGAAATTTTTTTTTGAAAACTTTTTTGAAATTTTTTTTTTGAAATTTTTTTTTTTTAAATTTTTTTTAAATTTTTTTTTTGAAAATTTTTTTTTAAATTTTTATTTTTGAAATTTTTTTTTTATTTTTTTTATGGAATTTTTTTTTTAATTTTTTTTGAAAAATTTTTTTTTTTCATTTTTTTTGAAATTTTTTTTTTTTTTTTGAAAAATTTTTTTTTTCATTTTTTTTGAAAATTTTTTTTTCATTTTTTTTTTGAAAAATTTTTTTTTTCATTTTTTTTTGAAAAATTTTTTTTTTATTTTTTTTTTTGAAATTTTTTTGAGAATTTTTTTTAAAATTTTTTTTTAAATTTTTTTTTTGAAAATTTTTTTGAAATTTTTTTTGAATTTTTTTTTTGATTATTTTTTGAGAATTTTTTTTTAAATTTTTTTTTTGAATTTTTTTTTTGAAATTTTTTTTAAATTTTTTTTTTGAATTTTTTTTTGAAAATTTTTTTTTTCATTTTTTTTTGAAAATTTTTTTTTTCATTTTTTTTGAAATTTTTTTTATATTTTTTTTTTGAAATTTTTTTGAGAATTTTTTTAAAAATTTTTTTTAAAATTTTTTTTGAATTTTTTTTTTGAAAATTTTTTTGAAATTTTTTTTGAATTTTTTTTTTGATTATTTTTTGAAAATTTTTTTTTTTTATTTTTTTTTCGAAATTTTTTTGAGAATTTTTTTAAAAATTTTTTTTTCGAAATTTTTTTTTCAATTTTTTTAAAAATTTTTTTAAAATTTTTTTTTGAAATTTTTTTTAAATTTATTTTTCATTTTTTTTTTTTTTTTGAAATTTTTTTTTTATTTTTCTTTGAAAAATTTTTTTTTTATTTTTTTTTTGAAATTTTTTTTTCGAAATTTTTTTTTCAATTTTTTTAAAATTTTTTTTTTGATTTTTTTTTGAAATTTTTTTTAAATTTATTTTTTTTGAAATTTTTTTTTTATTTTTTTTTGAAAAATTTTTTTTTTATTTTTTTTTTTTGAAATTTTTTTGATAATTTTTTTTAAAATTTTTTTTTTCATTTTTTTTTTCATTTTTTTTTTCTTTTTTTTTTTGAAATTTTTTTTGAGAATTTTTTTTAAAATTTTTTTTTTTAATTTTTTTTTTGAATTTTTTTTTTCGAAATTTTTTTTTCAATTTTTTTAAAATTTTTTTTGAAATTTTTTTAAAATTTTTTTTCATTTTTTTTTTTTTTTTTTTTAAATTTTTTTTTTATTTTTTTTTGAAAAAATTTTTTTTTTATTTTTTTCTTAAATTTTTTTTTGAAATTTTTTTTTTGAATTTTTTTTTAAATTTTTTTTTTGGAAATTTTTTTTATTTTTTTTTGAAAATTTTTTTTTTTTTTGAAAAATTTTTGAAAAGTTTTTTTTTAATTTTTTTTTTGAAATTTTTTTAAAAATTTTTTTTTTGAATTTTTTTTTTCGAAATTTTTTTTCGAATTTTTTTTAAATTTTTTTTTTGGAAATTTTTTTTTTGAAATTTTTTTTTGAAAACTTTTTTGAAATTTTTTTTTTGAAATTTTTTTTTTTTAAATTTTTTTTAAATTTTTTTTTTGAAAATTTTTTTTTAAATTTTTATTTTTGAAATTTTTTTTTTATTTTTTTTATGGAATTTTTTTTTTTTAATTTTTTTTGAAAATTTTTTTTTTTTCATTTTTTTTGAAATTTTTTTTTTTTTTTTGAAAAATTTTTTTTTTCATTTTTTTTGAAAATTTTTTTTTCATTTTTTTTTTGAAAAATTTTTTTTTTCATTTTTTTTGAAAAATTTTTTATTTATTTTTTTTTGAAATTTTTTTTTTTATTTTTTTTTGAAAATTTTATTTTTTTATTTTTTTTTTTGAAATTTTTTTGAGAATTTTTTTTTATTTTTTTTTTGAATTTTTTTTTTGAAAATTTTTTTTTCTATTTTTTTTAAAAAAAATTTTAAAATTTTTTTTTGAAAATTTTTTTTTTGAAATTTTTTTTTTTTAATTTTTTTTTTGAAATTTTTTTTTTCGAAATTTTTTTTTGAATTTTTTTTTGATTTTTTTTTTTTTGAAATTTTTTTTAAATTTTTTTTTTGAAAATTTTTTTTTTTATTTTTTTTTTTGAAATTTTTTTTTTCGAAAATTTTTTTGAAATTTTTTTTGAAATTTTTTTTTGAAAATTTTCATTTGAAATTTTTTTAAAAATTTTTTTAAAATTTTTTTTAAAGATTTTTTTTGAAAATTTTTTTTTTTTTAATTTTTTAAAAATTTTTTTTAAAATTTTTTCTTCTTGAAAATTTTTTTTTCGAATTTTCTTTTTGAAATTTTTTTTTCGAAAATTTTTTTGAAATTTTTTTCGAATTTTTTGTTTTAATTTTTTTTTTATTTTTTTTTTGAATTTTTTTTAAATTTTTTTTTTTGAAAATTTTTTTTTTGAAATTTTTTTTTTTCGAAAATTTTTTTGAAATTTTTTTTGAATTTTTTTTTTTGAAATTTTTTTTTCGAAATTTTTTTTCGAATTTTTTTTCAATTTTTTTTTTAAATTTTTTTTTAAATTTTTTTTTAAATTTTTTTTTTGAAATTTTTTTTAAATTTTTTTTTGAAATTTTTTTTTTCGAAAATTTTTTTAAATTTTTTTTAAATTTTTTTTTTCTTTTTTTTGAAATTTTTTTTAAATTTTTTTTTTGAAAATTTTTTTTTTGAAATTTTTTTTTGAAAACTTTTTTGAAATTTTTTTTTTGAAATTTTTTTTTTTTAAATTTTTTTTAAATTTTTTTTTTGAAAATTTTTTTTTAAATTTTTATTTTTGAAATTTTTTTTTTATTTTTTTTATGGAATTTTTTTTTTTTAATTTTTTTTGAAAAATTTTTTTTTTTCATTTTTTTTGAAATTTTTTTTTTTTTTTGAAAAATTTTTTTTTTCATTTTTTTTGAAAATTTTTTTTTCATTTTTTTTTTGAAAAATTTTTTTTTTCATTTTTTTTTGAAAAATTTTTTATTTATTTTTTTTTGAAATTTTTTTTTTTATTTTTTTTTGAAAATTTTATTTTTTTATTTTTTTTTTTGAAATTTTTTTGAGAATTTTTTTTTATTTTTTTTTTGAATTTTTTTTTTGAAAATTTTTTTTTCTATTTTTTTTAAAAAAATTTTTAAAATTTTTTTTTGAAAATTTTTTTTTTGAAATTTTTTTTTTTTAATTTTTTTTTTGAAATTTTTTTTTTCGAAATTTTTTTTTGAATTTTTTTTTGATTTTTTTTTTTTTTTGAAATTTTTTTTAAATTTTTTTTTTGAAAATTTTTTTTTTTATTTTTTTTTTTGAAATTTTTTTTTTCGAAAATTTTTTTGAAATTTTTTTTGAAATTTTTTTTTGAAAATTTTCATTTGAAATTTTTTTAAAAATTTTTTTAAAATTTTTTTTTTTTTAATTTTTTAAAAATTTTTTTTTTCGAATTTTCTTTTTGAAATTTTTTTTTCGAAAATTTTTTTGAAATTTTTTTCGAATTTTTTGTTTTAATTTTTTTTTTATTTTTTTTTTGAATTTTTTTAAAATTTTTTTTTTTGAAAATTTTTTTTTTGAAATTTTTTTTTTTCGAAAATTTTTTTGAAATTTTTTTTGAATTTTTTTTTTTGAAATTTTTTTTTCGAAATTTTTTTTCGAATTTTTTTTCAATTTTTTTTTTTAATTTTTTTTTAAATTTTTTTTTAAATTTTTTTTTTGAAATTTTTTTTAAATTTTTTTTTGAAATTTTTTTTTTCGAAAATTTTTTTAAATTTTTTTTAAATTTTTTTTTTCTTTTTTTTGAAATTTTTTTTAAATTTTTTTTTTGAAAATTTTTTTTTTGAAATTTTTTTTTGAAAACTTTTTTGAAATTTTTTTTTTTGAAATTTTTTTTTTTTTAATTTTTTTTAAATTTTTTTTTTGAAAATTTTTTTTTAAATTTTTATTTTTGAAATTTTTTTTTTATTTTTTTTATGGAATTTTTTTTTTTTTAATTTTTTTTGAAAAATTTTTTTTTTTCATTTTTTTTGAAATTTTTTTTTTTTTTTTGAAAAATTTTTTTTTTCATTTTTTTTGAAAATTTTTTTTTCATTTTTTTTTTGAAAAATTTTTTTTTTCATTTTTTTTTGAAAAATTTTTTATTTATTTTTTTTTGAAATTTTTTTTTTTATTTTTTTTTGAAAATTTTATTTTTTTATTTTTTTTTTTGAAATTTTTTTGAGAATTTTTTTTTTTTTTTTTTTGAATTTTTTTTTGAAAATTTTTTTTTCTATTTTTTTTAAAAAAATTTTTAAAATTTTTTTTTGAAAATTTTTTTTTTGAAATTTTTTTTTTTAAATTTTTTTTTTGAAATTTTTTTTTTCGAAATTTTTTTTTGAATTTTTTTTTGATTTTTTTTTTTTTTTGAAATTTTTTTTAAATTTTTTTTTTGAAAATTTTTTTTTTATTTTTTTTTTTGAAATTTTTTTTTTCGAAAATTTTTTTGAAATTTTTTTTGAAATATTTTTTTGAAAATTTTCATTTGAAATTTTTTTAAAAATTTTTTTAAAATTTTTTTTAAAGATTTTTTTTGAAAATTTTTTTTTTTTAATTTTTTAAAAATTTTTTTTTTAATTTTTTCTTCTTGAAAATTTTTTTTTCGAATTTTCTTTTTGAAATTTTTTTTTCGAAAATTTTTTTGAAATTTTTTTCGAATTTTTTGTTTTAATTTTTTTTTTATTTTTTTTTTGAATTTTTTTTAAATTTTTTTTTTTGAAAATTTTTTTTTTGAAATTTTTTTTTTTCGAAAATTTTTTTGAAATTTTTTTTGAATTTTTTTTTTTGAAATTTTTTTTCGAAATTTTTTTTCGAATTTTTTTTCAATTTTTTTTTTAAATTTTTTTTTAAATTTTTTTTTAAATTTTTTTTTTGAAATTTTTTTTTGAAATTTTTTTTAAATTTTTTTTTGAAATTTTTTTTTTCGAAAATTTTTTTAAATTTTTTTTAAATTTTTTTTTTCTTTTTTTTGAAATTTTTTTTAAATTTTTTTTTTGAAAATTTTTTTTTTTAAATTTTTTTCTCGAAAATTTTTTTGAAATTTTTTTTCGAATTTTTTTTTTAAATTTTTTTTTTTTTTAATTTTTTTTTGAAAATTTTTTTTTTTTGAATTTTTTTTTCGAAAATTTTGTTGAGAATTTTTTTTTGAATTTTTTTTTTTTCAATTTTTTTTTTCGAAAATTTTTTTGAAATTTTTTTTGAATTTTTTTTTTTTGAATTTTTTTTTCTTTGAAAATTTTTTTTTGAATTTTCTTTTTGAAAATTTTTTTTTGAAATTTTTTTAAAATTTTTTTTTTGAAAAATTTTTTTTTGAATTTTTTTTTTCGAAATTTTTTTTCAATTTTTTTTTAAAATTTTTTTTTTTATTTTTTTTTTGAATTTTTTTTTAAATTTTTTTTCGAATTTTTTTTAAAATTTTTTTTTTTAAATTCTTTTTTTGAAATTTTTTTAAATTTTTTTTTTGAAAATTTTTTTTTTTGAATTTTTTTTTTTTAATTTTTTTTTCGAATTTTTTTTTCGAATTTTTTTTTAAATTTTTTTTAAATTTTTTTTTAAAATTTTTTTTTTGAAATTTTTTTAAATTTTTTTTTGAAATTTTTTTTTTCGAAATTTTTTTTCAATTTTTTTTAAATTTTTTTTTCTTTTTTTTTTGAAATTTTTTTAAAATTTTTTTTTTGAAATTTTTTTTTTGAAATTTTTTTTTTCGAAAATTTTTTTGAAATTTTTTTTGAATTTTTTTTTTGAAATTTTTTTTTTTAATTTTTTTTAAATTTTTTTTTAAATTTTTTTTTTGAAATTTTTTTAAAATTTTTTTTTGAAATTTTTTTTTTCGAAATTTTTTTTCAATTTTTTTAAAATTTTTTTTTTTCTTTTTTTTTTTGAAATTTTTTTAAAAATTTTTTTTTGAAATTTTTTTTTTGAAATTTTTTTTCGAAATTTTTTTTGAAATTTTTTTTTTGAAATTTTTTTTTGAAAATTTTTTTTTTTTGAAATTTTTTTTTTTCGAAAATTTTGTTGAGAATTTTTTTTTTAATTTTTTTTTTTAATTTTTTTTTTCGATTTTTTTTTTAAATTTTTCAAATTTTTTTTTTTTTTTTTGGAATTTTTTTAAATTTTTTTTTTTGAAAATTTTATTTTCGAAATTATTTTTCGAATTTTTTTAAAAAATTTTTTTTAAATTTTTTTTTGAAAATTTTTTTTTTGAAATTTTTTTTTGAAAAGTTTTTTTTTTTGAAATTTTTTTTTTCGAATTTTTTTTTGAGTTTTTTTTAAAATTTTTTTTTTCTATTTTAAAAAAAATTTTTTTTTTAGAAATTTTTTTTTTTGAAAATTTTTTTTTCGATTTTTTTATAAATTTTTTTTAAAATTTTTTTTTGATAATTTTTTTTTTGAAATTTTTTTTTTAAATTTTTTTTTTTGAAATTTTTTTTTTCGAAATTTTTTTTTTGAATTTTTTTTTAAATTTTTTTTTTATTTTTTTTTGAAATTCTTTATAAATTTTTTTTTTGAAAATTTTTTTTTTTTATTTTTTTTTTTGAAATTTTTTTTTTCGAAAATTTTTTTGAAATTTTTTTTGAAATTTTTTTTTTAAAAATTTTTTTTTCGAAATTTTTTTTCGAATTTTTTTAAAAATTTTTTTGAAATTTTTTTTGAATTTTTTTTTTGAAAATTTTCATTTGAAATTTTTTTTAAAATTTTTTTAAAATTTTTTTTTTTATTTTTTTTCTTTGAAAATTTTTTTTGAATTTTCTTTTTGAAAATTTTTTTTTGAAATTTTTTTCAAATTTTTTTTTTGAAAATTTTTTTTTTGAAATTTTTTTTTTCGAAAATTTTTTTGAAAGTTTTTTTGAATTATTTTTTTTTGAAATTTTTTTTCAAAAATTTTTTTTGAAAAATTTTTTTTAAAATTTTTTTAAAAATTTTTTTTTTATTTTTTTTTTCTTGAAATTTTTTTTTAAATTTTTTTTTCTTGAAAATTTTTTTTTCGATTTTTTTTTCAATTTTTTTGAAATTTTTTTAAGATTTTTTTTGAAAATTTTTTTTTTTGAAATTTTTTTAAATTTTTTTTTTTTTATCTTTTTTTCTTTGAAAATTTTTTTTGAATTTTCTCTTTGAAAATTTTTTTTTGAAATTTTTTTCAAATTTTTTTTTTGAAATTTTTTTTTTGAAATTTTTTTTTCGAAATTATTTTCGAATTTTTTTTTCAATTTTTTTTAAAATTTTTTTCTTAATTTTTTTTTGAAATTTTTTTTAATTTTTTTTTTCGAATTTTTTTTTCGAATTTTTTTTTCAATTTTTTTTAAAATTTTTTTTTTTATTTTTTTTTTGAAATTTTTTTTAAATTTTTTTTTTGAAAAATTTTTTTTTTGATATTTTTTTTTTCGAAAATTTTTTTAAAATTTTTTTTGAATTTTTTTTTTGAAATTTTTTTTTCGAAATTTTTTTTTGAATTTTTTTTTTCAATTTTTTTTAATTTTTTTTTAAATTTTTTTTTTGAATTTTTTTAAAATTTTTTTTTTATTTTTTTTTTATTTTTTTTTTTATTTTTTTTTGTCTTTGAAATTTTTTTTTGAAAATATTTTTAAAAATTTTTTTGATATTTTTTTTGAATTTTTTTTTCAATTTTTTTTAAATTTTTTTTTTTAAATTTTTTTTTGAAATTTTTTTTTTGAAATTTTTTTTTTTCGAAAATTTTTTTGAAATTTTTTTCGAATTTTTTTTTTAAATTTTTTTCAAAATTTTTTTTTTAATTTTTTTTTTGAAATTTTTTAAAATTTTTTTTTTAAATTTTTTTTTCGAAAATTTTTTTGAATTTTTTTTAAAAATTTTTTGTCTTGAAAATTTTTTTTTTCGAATTTTCTTTTTGAAAATTTTTTTTTGAATTTTTTTAAAAATTTTTTTAAATTTTTTTTTTAATTTTTTATTTTTTTTTATTTTTTTTAAATTTTTTTTTTGTTTTTGAAATTTTTTTTTTGGAAATTTTTTCTGATTTTTTTAAAAAATTTTTTTTTGAAATTTTTTTTTTCGAAATTTTTTTTTGAATTTTTTTTTGATTTTTTTTTTTTTTTTGAAATTTTTTTTAAATTTTTTTTTTGAAAATTTTTTTTTTTATTTTTTTTTTTGAAATTTTTTTTTTCGAAAATTTTTTTGAAATTTTTTTTGAAATTTTTTTTTGAAAATTTTCATTTGAAATTTTTTTAAAAATTTTTTTAAAATTTTTTTTAAAGATTTTTTTTGAAAATTTTTTTTTTTTTAATTTTTTAAAAATTTTTTTTTTAATTTTTTCTTCTTGAAAATTTTTTTTTCGAATTTTCTTTTTGAAATTTTTTTTTCGAAAATTTTTTTGAAATTTTTTTCGAATTTTTTGTTTTAATTTTTTTTTTATTTTTTTTTTGAATTTTTTTTAAATTTTTTTTTTTGAAAATTTTTTTTTTGAAATTTTTTTTTTTCGAAAATTTTTTTGAAATTTTTTTTGAATTTTTTTTTTTGAAATTTTTTTTTCGAAATTTTTTTTCGAATTTTTTTTCAATTTTTTTTTTAAATTTTTTTTTAAATTTTTTTTTAAATTTTTTTTTTGAAATTTTTTTTAAATTTTTTTTTGAAATTTTTTTTTTCGAAAATTTTTTTAAATTTTTTTTAAATTTTTTTTTTCTTTTTTTTGAAATTTTTTTTAAATTTTTTTTTTGAAAATTTTTTTTTTGAAATTTTTTTTTGAAAACTTTTTTGAAATTTTTTTTTTGAAATTTTTTTTTTTTTAATTTTTTTTAAATTTTTTTTTTGAAAATTTTTTTTTAAATTTTTATTTTTGAAATTTTTTTTTTATTTTTTTTATGGAATTTTTTTTTTTTAATTTTTTTTGAAAAATTTTTTTTTTTCATTTTTTTTGAAATTTTTTTTTTTTTTTTGAAAAATTTTTTTTTTCATTTTTTTTGAAAATTTTTTTTTAATTTTTTTTTTGAAAAATTTTTTTTTTCATTTTTTTTTGAAAAATTTTTTATTTATTTTTTTTTGAAATTTTTTTTTTTATTTTTTTTTGAAAATTTTATTTTTTTATTTTTTTTTTTGAAATTTTTTTGAGAATTTTTTTTTTTTTTTTTTTGAATTTTTTTTTGAAAATTTTTTTTTCTATTTTTTTTAAAAAAATTTTTAAAATTTTTTTTTGAAAATTTTTTTTTTGAAATTTTTTTTTTTAAATTTTTTTTTTGAAATTTTTTTTTTCGAAATTTTTTTTTGAATTTTTTTTTGATTTTTTTTTTTTTTTGAAATTTTTTTTAAATTTTTTTTTTGAAAATTTTTTTTTTTATTTTTTTTTTTGAAATTTTTTTTTTCGAAAATTTTTTTGAAATTTTTTTTGAAATATTTTTTTGAAAATTTTCATTTGAAATTTTTTTAAAAATTTTTTTAAAATTTTTTTTAAAGATTTTTTTTGAAATTTTTTTTTTTTTTAATTTTTTAAAAATTTTTTTTTTAATTTTTTCTTCTTGAAAATTTTTTTTTCGAATTTTCTTTTTGAAATTTTTTTTTCGAAAATTTTTTTGAAATTTTTTTCGAATTTTTTGTTTTAATTTTTTTTTTATTTTTTTTTTGAATTTTTTTTAAATTTTTTTTTTTGAAAATTTTTTTTTTGAAATTTTTTTTTTCGAAAATTTTTTTGAAATTTTTTTTTGAAATTTTTTTTAAATTTTTTTTTGAAATTTTTTTTTTCGAAAATTTTTTTAAATTTTTTTTAAATTTTTTTTTTCTTTTTTTTGAAATTTTTTTTTTCGAAATTTTTTTTTGAATTTTTTTTGATTTTTTTTTTTTTTTGAAATTTTTTTTAAATTTTTTTTTTGAAAATTTTTTTTTTTATTTTTTTTTTTGAAATTTTTTTTTTCGAAAATTTTTTTGAAATTTTTTTTGAAATTTTTTTTTGAAAATTTTCATTTGAAATTTTTTTAAAAATTTTTTTAAAATTTTTTTTAAAGATTTTTTTTGAAAATTTTTTTTTTTTTAATTTTTTAAAAATTTTTTTTTTAATTTTTTCTTCTTGAAAATTTTTTTTTCGAATTTTCTTTTTGAAATTTTTTTTTCGAAAATTTTTTTGAAATTTTTTTCGAATTTTTTGTTTTAATTTTTTTTTTTATTTTTTTTTTGAATTTTTTTTAAATTTTTTTTTTTGAAAATTTTTTTTTTGAAATTTTTTTTTTTCGAAAATTTTTTTGAAATTTTTTTTGAATTTTTTTTTTTGAAATTTTTTTTTCGAAATTTTTTTTCGAATTTTTTTTCAATTTTTTTTTTAAATTTTTTTTTAAATTTTTTTTTAAATTTTTTTTTTGAAATTTTTTTTAAATTTTTTTTTGAAATTTTTTTTTTCGAAAATTTTTTTAAATTTTTTTTAAATTTTTTTTTTCTTTTTTTCGAAATTTTTTTTAAATTTTTTTTTTGAAAATTTTTTTTTTGAAATTTTTTTTTGAAAACTTTTTTGAAATTTTTTTTTTGAAATTTTTTTTTTTAAATTTTTTTTAAATTTTTTTTTTGAAAATTTTTTTTTAAATTTTTATTTTTGAAATTTTTTTTTTATTTTTTTTATGGAATTTTTTTTTTTAATTTTTTTTGAAAAATTTTTTTTTTTCATTTTTTTTGAAATTTTTTTTTTTTTTTTGAAAAATTTTTTTTTTCATTTTTTTTGAAAATTTTTTTTTCATTTTTTTTTTGAAAAATTTTTTTTTTCATTTTTTTTTGAAAAATTTTTTATTTATTTTTTTTTGAAATTTTTTTTTTTATTTTTTTTTGAAAATTTTATTTTTTTATTTTTTTTTTTGAAATTTTTTTGAGAATTTTTTTTTGATTTTTTTTTTTTTTTGAAATTTTTTTTAAATTTTTTTTTTGAAAATTTTTTTTTTTATTTTTTTTTTTGAAATTTTTTTTTTCGAAAATTTTTTTGAAATTTTTTTTGAAATATTTTTTTGAAAATTTTCATTTGAAATTTTTTTAAAAATTTTTTTAAAATTTTTTTTAAAGATTTTTTTTGAAAATTTTTTTTTTTTTAATTTTTTAAAAATTTTTTTTTTAATTTTTTCTTCTTGAAAATTTTTTTTTCGAATTTTCTTTTTGAAATTTTTTTTTCGAAAATTTTTTTGAAATTTTTTTCGAATTTTTTGTTTTAATTTTTTTTTAATTTTTTTTTTGAATTTTTTTTAAATTTTTTTTTTTGAAAATTTTTTTTTTGAAATTTTTTTTTTTCGAAAATTTTTTTGAAATTTTTTTTGAATTTTTTTTTTTGAAATTTTTTTTTCGAAATTTTTTTTCGAATTTTTTTTCAATTTTTTTTTTAAATTTTTTTTAAAATTTTTTTTTAAATTTTTTTTTTGAAATTTTTTTTTGAAATTTTTTTTAAATTTTTTTTTGAAATTTTTTTTTTCGAAAATTTTTTTAAATTTTTTTTAAATTTTTTTTTTCTTTTTTTTGAAATTTTTTTTAAATTTTTTTTTTGAAAATTTTTTTTTTTTAATTTTTTTCTCGAAAATTTTTTTGAAATTTTTTTTCGAATTTTTTTTTGAAATTTTTTTTTTTTTAAATTTTTTTTTGAAATTTTTTTTTTTTTGAATTTTTTTTTCGAAAATTTTGTTGAGAATTTTTTTTTGAATTTTTTTTTTTTCAATTTTTTTTTTCGAAAATTTTTTTGAAATTTTTTTTGAATTTTTTTTTTTTGAATTTTTTTTTCTTTGAAAATTTTTTTTTGAATTTTCTTTTTGAAAATTTTTTTTTGAAATTTTTTTAAAATTTTTTTTTTGAAAAATTTTTTTTTGAATTTTTTTTTTCGAAATTTTTTTTCAATTTTTTTTTAAAATTTTTTTTTTTATTTTTTTTTTGAATTTTTTTTTAAATTTTTTTTCGAATTTTTTCTAAAAATTTTTTTTTTAAATTCTTTTTTTGAAATTTTTTTAAATTTTTTTTTTGAAAATTTTTTTTTTTGAATTTTTTTTTTTTAATTTTTTTTTCGAAATTTTTTTTCGAATTTTTTTTTAAATTTTTTTTAAATTTTTTTTTAAAATTTTTTTTTTGAAATTTTTTTAAATTTTTTTTTGAAATTTTTTTTTTCGAAATTTTTTTTCAATTTTTTTAAAATTTTTTTTTCTTTTTTTTTTGAAATTTTTTTAAAATTTTTTTTTTGAAATTTTTTTTTTGAAATTTTTTTTTTCGAAAATTTTTTTGAAATTTTTTTTGAATTTTTTTTTTGAAATTTTTTTTTTTAATTTTTTTTAAATTTTTTTTTAAATTTTTTTTTTGAAATTTTTTTTAAATTTTTTTTTGAAATTTTTTTTTTCGAAATTTTTTTTCAATTTTTTTTAAATTTTTTTTTTCTTTTTTTTTTTGAAATTTTTTTTTAATTTTTTTTTTGAAAATTTTTTTTTTGAAATTTTTTTTTTCGAAAATTTTTTTGAAATTTTTTTTCGAATTTTTTTTTGAAATTTTTTTTTTTTAAATTTTTTTTTGAAAATTTTTTTTTTTTGAATTTTTTTTTTCGAAAATTTTGTTGAGAATTTTTTTTTGAATTTTTTTTTTTTCAATTTTTTTTTTCGAAAATTTTTTTGAAATTTTTTTTGAATTTTTTTTTTTTGAATTTTTTTTTCTTTGAAAATTTTTTTTTGAATTTTCTTTTTGAAAATTTTTTTTTGAAATTTTTTTAAAATTTTTTTTTTGAAAAATTTTTTTTTGAATTTTTTTTTTCGAAATTTTTTTTCAATTTTTTTTTTTTTATTTTTTTTTTTATTTTTTTTTGGAATTTTTTTTTAAATTTTTTTTCGAATTTTTTTTAAAATTTTTTTTTTTAAATTCTTTTTTTGAAATTTTTTTAAATTTTTTTTTTGAAAATTTTTTTTTTTGAATTTTTTTTTTTTAATTTTTTTTTCGAATTTTTTTTTCGAATTTTTTTTTAAATTTTTTTTAAATTTTTTTTTAAAATTTTTTTTTTGAAATTTTTTTAAATTTTTTTTTGAAATTTTTTTTTTCGAAATTTTTTTTCAATTTTTTTAAAATTTTTTTTTCTTTTTTTTTTGAAATTTTTTTAAAATTTTTTTTTTGAAATTTTTTTTTTGAAATTTTTTTTTTCGAAAATTTTTTTGAAATTTTTTTTGAATTTTTTTTTTGAAATTTTTTTTTTTAATTTTTTTTAAATTTTTTTTTAAATTTTTTTTTTGAAATTTTTTTTAAATTTTTTTTTGAAATTTTTTTTTTCGAAATTTTTTTTCAATTTTTTTAAAATTTTTTTTTTTCTTTTTTTTTTGAAATTTTTTTAAAAATTTTTTTTTGAAATTTTTTTTTTGAAATTTTTTTTTTCGAAAATTTTTTTGAAATTTTTTTTGAATTTTTTTTTTGAAATTTTTTTTCGAAATTTTTTTTGAAATTTTTTTTTTGAAATTTTTTTTTGAAAATTTTTTTTTTTTGAAATTTTTTTTTTTCGAAAATTTTGTTGAGAATTTTTTTTTTAATTTTTTTTTTTAATTTTTTTTTTCGATTTTTTTTTAAAATTTTTCAAATTTTTTTTTTTTTTTTTGGAATTTTTTTAAATTTTTTTTTTTGAAAATTTTATTTTCGAAATTATTTTTCGAATTTTTTTAAAAAATTTTTTTTTAATTTTTTTTTGAAAATTTTTTTTTTGAAATTTTTTTTTGAAAAGTTTTTTTTTTGAAATTTTTTTTTTCGAATTTTTTTTTGAGTTTTTTTTAAAATTTTTTTTTTCTATTTTAAAAAAAATTTTTTTTTTAGAAATTTTTTTTTTTGAAAATTTTTTTTTCGATTTTTTTATAAATTTTTTTTAAAATTTTTTTTTGATAATTTTTTTTTTGAAATTTTTTTTTTTAATTTTTTTTTTTGAAATTTTTTTTTTCGAAATTTTTTTTTTGAATTTTTTTTAAAATTTTTTTTTATTTTTTTTTGAAATTCTTTATAAATTTTTTTTTTGAAAATTTTTTTTTTTTATTTTTTTTTTTGAAATTTTTTTTTTCGAAAATTTTTTTGAAATTTTTTTTGAAATTTTTTTTTTAAAAATTTTTTTTTCGAAATTTTTTTTCGAATTTTTTTAAAAATTTTTTTGAAATTTTTTTTGAATTTTTTTTTTGAAAATTTTCATTTGAAATTTTTTTTAAAATTTTTTTAAAATTTTTTTTTTTATTTTTTTTCTTTGAAAATTTTTTTTGAATTTTCTTTTTGAAAATTTTTTTTTGAAATTTTTTTCAAATTTTTTTTTTGAAAATTTTTTTTTTGAAATTTTTTTTTTCGAAAATTTTTTTGAAAGTTTTTTTGAATTATTTTTTTTTGAAATTTTTTTTCAAAAATTTTTTTTGAAAAATTTTTTTTTAAATTTTTTTAAAAATTTTTTTTTTATTTTTTTTTTCTTGAAATTTTTTTTTAAATTTTTTTTTCTTGAAAATTTTTTTTTCGATTTTTTTTTCAATTTTTTTGAAATTTTTTTAAGATTTTTTTTGAAAATTTTTTTTTTTGAAATTTTTTTAAATTTTTTTTTTTTTATCTTTTTTTCTTTGAAAATTTTTTTTGAATTTTCTCTTTGAAAATTTTTTTTTGAAATTTTTTTCAAATTTTTTTTTTGAAATTTTTTTTTTGAAATTTTTTTTTCGAAATTATTTTCGAATTTTTTTTTCAATTTTTTTTAAAATTTTTTTCTTAATTTTTTTTTGAAATTTTTTTTAATTTATTTTTTCGAATTTTTTTTTCGAATTTTTTTTTCAATTTTTTTTAAAATTTTTTTTTTTATTTTTTTTTTGAAATTTTTTTTAAATTTTTTTTTTGAAAAATTTTTTTTTTGAAATTTTTTTTTTCGAAAATTTTTTTAAAATTTTTTTTGAATTTTTTTTTTGAAATTTTTTTTTCGAAATTTTTTTTTGAATTTTTTTTTTCAATTTTTTTTAATTTTTTTTTAAATTTTTTTTTTGAATTTTTTTAAAATTTTTTTTTTATTTTTTTTTTATTTTTTTTTTTATTTTTTTTTGTCTTTGAAATTTTTTTTTGAAAATATTTTTAAAAATTTTTTTGATATTTTTTTTGAATTTTTTTTTCAATTTTTTTTAAATTTTTTTTTTTAAATTTTTTTTTGAAATTTTTTTTTTGAAATTTTTTTTTTTCGAAAATTTTTTTGAAATTTTTTTCGAATTTTTTTTTTAAATTTTTTTCAAAATTTTTTTTTTAATTTTTTTTTTGAAATTTTTTAAAATTTTTTTTTGAAATTTTTTTTTTCGAAAATTTTTTTGAATTTTTTTTAAAAATTTTTTGTCTTGAAAATTTTTTTTTTCGAATTTTCTTTTTGAAAATTTTTTTTTGAATTTTTTTAAAAATTTTTTTAAATTTTTTTTTTAATTTTTTATTTTTTTTTATTTTTTTTAAATTTTTTTTTTGTTTTTGAAATTTTTTTTTTGGAAATTTTTTCTGATTTTTTTAAAAAATTTTTTTTTGAAATTTTTTTTTTCGAAATTTTTTTTTGAATTTTTTTTTGATTTTTTTTTTTTTTTGAATTTTTTTTTAAATTTTTTTTTTGAAAATTTTTTTTTTTATTTTTTTTTTTGAAATTTTTTTTTGAAAATTTTCATTTGAAATTTTTTTAAAAATTTTTTTAAAATTTTTTTTAAAGATTTTTTTTGAAAATTTTTTTTTTTTTAATTTTTTAAAAATTTTTTTTTTAATTTTTTCTTCTTGAAAATTTTTTTTTCGAATTTTCTTTTTGAAATTTTTTTTTCGAAAATTTTTTTGAAATTTTTTTCGAATTTTTTGTTTTAATTTTTTTTTTATTTTTTTTTTGAATTTTTTTTAAATTTTTTTTTTTGAAAATTTTTTTTTTGAAATTTTTTTTTTTCGAAAATTTTTTTGAAATTTTTTTTGAATTTTTTTTTTTGAAATTTTTTTTTCGAAATTTTTTTTCGAATTTTTTTTCAATTTTTTTTTTAAATTTTTTTTTAAATTTTTTTTTAAATTTTTTTTTTGAAATTTTTTTTAAATTTTTTTTTGAAATTTTTTTTTTCGAAAATTTTTTTAAATTTTTTTTAAATTTTTTTTTTCTTTTTTTTGAAATTTTTTTTAAATTTTTTTTTTGAAAATTTTTTTTTTGAAATTTTTTTTTGAAAACTTTTTTGAAATTTTTTTTTTGAAATTTTTTTTTTTTAAATTTTTTTTAAATTTTTTTTTTGAAAATTTTTTTTTAAATTTTTATTTTTGAAATTTTTTTTTTATTTTTTTTATGGAATTTTTTTTTTTTAATTTTTTTTGAAAAATTTTTTTTTTTCATTTTTTTTGAAATTTTTTTTTTTTTTTTGAAAAATTTTTTTTTTCATTTTTTTTGAAAATTTTTTTTTCATTTTTTTTTTGAAAAATTTTTTTTTTCATTTTTTTTTGAAAAATTTTTTATTTATTTTTTTTTGAAATTTTTTTTTTTATTTTTTTTTGAAAATTTTATTTTTTTATTTTTTTTTTTGAAATTTTTTTGAGAATTTTTTTTTTTTTTTTTTTGAATTTTTTTTTGAAAATTTTTTTTTCTATTTTTTTTTAAAAAATTTTTAAAATTTTTTTTTGAAAATTTTTTTTTTGAAATTTTTTTTTTTAAATTTTTTTTTTGAAATTTTTTTTTTCGAAATTTTTTTTTGATTTTTTTTTTGATTTTTTTTTTTTTTTGAAATTTTTTTTAAATTTTTTTTTTGAAAATTTTTTTTTTTATTTTTTTTTTTGAAATTTTTTTTTTCGAAAATTTTTTTGAAATTTTTTTTGAAATATTTTTTTGAAAATTTTCATTTGAAATTTTTTTAAAAATTTTTTTAAAATTTTTTTTAAAGATTTTTTTTGAAAATTTTTTTTTTTTTAATTTTTTAAAAATTTTTTTTTTAATTTTTTCTTCTTGAAAATTTTTTTTTCGAATTTTCTTTTTGAAATTTTTTTTTCGAAAATTTTTTTGAAATTTTTTTCGAATTTTTTGTTTTAATTTTTTTTTTATTTTTTTTTTGAATTTTTTTTAAATTTTTTTTTTTGAAAATTTTTTTTTTGAAATTTTTTTTTTTCGAAAATTTTTTTGAAATTTTTTTTGAATTTTTTTTTTTGAAATTTTTTTTTCGAAATTTTTTTTCGAATTTTTTTTCAATTTTTTTTTTAAATTTTTTTTTAAATTTTTTTTTAAATTTTTTTTTTGAAATTTTTTTTTGAAATTTTTTTTAAATTTTTTTTTGAAATTTTTTTTTTCGAAAATTTTTTTAAATTTTTTTTAAATTTTTTTTTTCTTTTTTTTGAAATTTTTTTTTTCGAAATTTTTTTTTGAATTTTTTTTGATTTTTTTTTTTTTTTGAAATTTTTTTTAAATTTTTTTTTTGAAAATTTTTTTTTTTATTTTTTTTTTTGAAATTTTTTTTTTCGAAAATTTTTTTGAAATTTTTTTTGAAATTTTTTTTTGAAAATTTTCATTTGAAATTTTTTTAAAAATTTTTTTAAAATTTTTTTTAAAGATTTTTTTTGAAAATTTTTTTTTTTTTAATTTTTTAAAAATTTTTTTTTTAATTTTTTCTTCTTGAAAATTTTTTTTTCGAATTTTCTTTTTGAAATTTTTTTTTCGAAAATTTTTTTGAAATTTTTTTCGAATTTTTTGTTTTAATTTTTTTTTTATTTTTTTTTTGAATTTTTTTTAAATTTTTTTTTTTGAAAATTTTTTTTTTGAAATTTTTTTTTTTCGAAAATTTTTTTGAAATTTTTTTTGAATTTTTTTTTTTGAAATTTTTTTTTCGAAATTTTTTTTCGAATTTTTTTTCAATTTTTTTTTTTAATTTTTTTTTAAATTTTTTTTTAAATTTTTTTTTTGAAATTTTTTTTAAATTTTTTTTTGAAATTTTTTTTTTCGAAAATTTTTTTAAATTTTTTTTAAATTTTTTTTTTCTTTTTTTTGAAATTTTTTTTAAATTTTTTTTTTGAAAATTTTTTTTTTGAAATTTTTTTTTGAAAACTTTTTTGAAATTTTTTTTTTGAAATTTTTTTTTTTTTAATTTTTTTTAAATTTTTTTTTTGAAAATTTTTTTTTAAATTTTTATTTTTGAAATTTTTTTTTTATTTTTTTTATGGAATTTTTTTTTTTAATTTTTTTTGAAAAATTTTTTTTTTTCATTTTTTTTGAAATTTTTTTTTTTTTTTGAAAAATTTTTTTTTTCATTTTTTTTGAAAATTTTTTTTTCATTTTTTTTTTGAAAAATTTTTTTTTTCATTTTTTTTTGAAAAATTTTTTATTTATTTTTTTTTGAAATTTTTTTTTTTATTTTTTTTTGAAAATTTTATTTTTTTATTTTTTTTTTTGAAATTTTTTTGAGAATTTTTTTTTTTTTTTTTTTGAATTTTTTTTTGAAAATTTTTTTTTCTATTTTTTTTTAAAAAATTTTTAAAATTTTTTTTTGAAAATTTTTTTTTTGAAATTTTTTTTTTTAAATTTTTTTTTTGAAATTTTTTTTTTCGAAATTTTTTTTTGAATTTTTTTTTGATTTTTTTTTTTTTTGAAATTTTTTTTAAATTTTTTTTTTGAAAATTTTTTTTTTTATTTTTTTTTTTGAAATTTTTTTTTTCGAAAATTTTTTTGAAATTTTTTTTGAAATATTTTTTTGAAAATTTTCATTTGAAATTTTTTTAAAAATTTTTTTAAAATTTTTTTTAAAGATTTTTTTTGAAAATTTTTTTTTTTTTAATTTTTTAAAAATTTTTTTTTTAATTTTTTCTTCTTGAAAATTTTTTTTTCGAATTTTCTTTTTGAAATTTTTTTTTCGAAAATTTTTTTGAAATTTTTTTCGAATTTTTTGTTTTAATTTTTTTTTTATTTTTTTTTTGAATTTTTTTTAAATTTTTTTTTTTGAAAATTTTTTTTTTGAAATTTTTTTTTTTCGAAAATTTTTTTGAAATTTTTTTTGAATTTTTTTTTTTGAAATTTTTTTTTCGAAATTTTTTTTCGAATTTTTTTTCAATTTTTTTTTTAAATTTTTTTTTAAATTTTTTTTTAAATTTTTTTTTTGAAATTTTTTTTTGAAATTTTTTTTAAATTTTTTTTTGAAATTTTTTTTTTCGAAAATTTTTTTAAATTTTTTTTAAATTTTTTTTTTCTTTTTTTTGAAATTTTTTTTAAATTTTTTTTTTGAAAATTTTTTTTTTTAAATTTTTTTCTCGAAAATTTTTTTGAAATTTTTTTTCGAATTTTTTTTTGAATTTTTTTTTTTTTTAAATTTTTTTTTGAAAATTTTTTTTTTTTGAATTTTTTTTTTCGAAAATTTTGTTGAGAATTTTTTTTTGAATTTTTTTTTTTTCAATTTTTTTTTTCGAAAATTTTTTTGAAATTTTTTTTGAATTTTTTTTTTTTGAATTTTTTTTTCTTTGAAAATTTTTTTTTGAATTTTCTTTTTGAAAATTTTTTTTTGAAATTTTTTTAAAATTTTTTTTTTGAAAAATTTTTTTTTGAATTTTTTTTTTCGAAATTTTTTTTCAATTTTTTTTTTAAATTTTTTTTTTTATTTTTTTTTTGAATTTTTTTTTAAATTTTTTTTCGAATTTTTTTTAAAATTTTTTTTTTTAAATTCTTTTTTTGAAATTTTTTTAAATTTTTTTTTTGAAAATTTTTTTTTTTGAATTTTTTTTTTTTAATTTTTTTTTCGAAATTTTTTTTCGAATTTTTTTTAAATTTTTTTTAAATTTTTTTTTAAAATTTTTTTTTTGAAATTTTTTTAAATTTTTTTTTGAAATTTTTTTTTTCGAAATTTTTTTTCAATTTTTTTAAAATTTTTTTTTCTTTTTTTTTTGAAATTTTTTTAAAATTTTTTTTTTGAAATTTTTTTTTTGAAATTTTTTTTTTCGAAAATTTTTTTGAAATTTTTTTTGAATTTTTTTTTTGAAATTTTTTTTTTTAATTTTTTTTAAATTTTTTTTTAAATTTTTTTTTTGAAATTTTTTTTAAATTTTTTTTTGAAATTTTTTTTTTCGAAATTTTTTTTCAATTTTTTTAAAATTTTTTTTTTCTTTTTTTTTTTGAAATTTTTTTAAAAATTTTTTTTTGAAATTTTTTTTTTGAAATTTTTTTTTTCGAAAATTTTTTTGAAATTTTTTTTGAATTTTTTTTTTGAAATTTTTTTTCGAAATTTTTTTTGAAATTTTTTTTTTGAAATTTTTTTTTGAAAATTTTTTTTTTTTGAAATTTTTTTTTTTCGAAAATTTTGTTGAGAATTTTTTTTTTAATTTTTTTTTTTAATTTTTTTTTTCGATTTTTTTTTAAATTTTTCAAATTTTTTTTTTTTTTTTTGGAATTTTTTTAAATTTTTTTTTTTGAAAATTTTATTTTCGAAATTATTTTTCGAATTTTTTTAAAAAATTTTTTTTAAATTTTTTTTTGAAAATTTTTTTTTTGAAATTTTTTTTTGAAAAGTTTTTTTTTTTGAAATTTTTTTTTTCGAATTTTTTTTTGAGTTTTTTTTAAAATTTTTTTTTTCTATTTTAAAAAAAATTTTTTTTTTAGAAATTTTTTTTTTTGAAAATTTTTTTTTCGATTTTTTTATAAATTTTTTTTAAAATTTTTTTTTGATAATTTTTTTTTTGAAATTTTTTTTTTTAATTTTTTTTTTTGAAATTTTTTTTTTCGAAATTTTTTTTTTGAATTTTTTTTTAAATTTTTTTTTTATTTTTTTTTGAAATTCTTTATAAATTTTTTTTTTGAAATTTTTTTTTTTTTATTTTTTTTTTTGAAATTTTTTTTTTCGAAAATTTTTTTGAAATTTTTTTTGAAATTTTTTTTTTAAAAATTTTTTTTTCGAAATTTTTTTTCGAATTTTTTTAAAAATTTTTTTGAAATTTTTTTTGAATTTTTTTTTTGAAAATTTTCATTTGAAATTTTTTTTAAAATTTTTTTAAAATTTTTTTTTTTATTTTTTTTCTTTGAAAATTTTTTTTGAATTTTCTTTTTGAAAATTTTTTTTTGAAATTTTTTTCAAATTTTTTTTTTGAAAATTTTTTTTTTGAAATTTTTTTTTTCGAAAATTTTTTTGAAAGTTTTTTTGAATTATTTTTTTTTGAAATTTTTTTTAAAAAATTTTTTTGAAAAATTTTTTTTTAAATTTTTTTAAAAATTTTTTTTTTATTTTTTTTTTCTTGAAATTTTTTTTAAAATTTTTTTTTCTTGAAAATTTTTTTTTCGATTTTTTTTTCAATTTTTTTGAAATTTTTTTAAGATTTTTTTTGAAAATTTTTTTTTTTGAAATTTTTTTAAATTTTTTTTTTTTTATCTTTTTTTCTTTGAAAATTTTTTTTGAATTTTCTCTTTGAAAATTTTTTTTTGAAATTTTTTTCAAATTTTTTTTTTGAAATTTTTTTTTTGAAATTTTTTTTTCGAAATTATTTTCGAATTTTTTTTTCAATTTTTTTTAAAATTTTTTTCTTAATTTTTTTTTGAAATTTTTTTTAATTTTTTTTTTCGAATTTTTTTTTCGAATTTTTTTTTCAATTTTTTTTAAAATTTTTTTTTTTATTTTTTTTTTGAAATTTTTTTTAAATTTTTTTTTTGAAAAATTTTTTTTTTGAAATTTTTTTTTTCGAAAATTTTTTTAAAATTTTTTTTGAATTTTTTTTTTGAAATTTTTTTTTCGAAATTTTTTTTTGAATTTTTTTTTTCAATTTTTTTTAATTTTTTTTTAAATTTTTTTTTTGAATTTTTTTAAAATTTTTTTTTTATTTTTTTTTTATTTTTTTTTTATTTTTTTTTGTCTTTGAAATTTTTTTTTGAAAATATTTTTAAAAATTTTTTTGATATTTTTTTTGAATTTTTATTTCAATTTTTTTTAAATTTTTTTTTTTTAATTTTTTTTTGAAATTTTTTTTTTGAAATTTTTTTTTTTCGAAAATTTTTTTGAAATTTTTTTCGAATTTTTTTTTTAAATTTTTTTCAAAATTTTTTTTTTAATTTTTTTTTTGAAATTTTTTAAAATTTTTTTTTGAAATTTTTTTTTTCGAAAATTTTTTTGAATTTTTTTTAAAAATTTTTTGTCTTGAAAATTTTTTTTTTCGAATTTTCTTTTTGAAAATTTTTTTTTGAATTTTTTTAAAAATTTTTTTAAATTTTTTTTTTAATTTTTTATTTTTTTTTATTTTTTTTAAATTTTTTTTTTTGTTTTTGAAATTTTTTTTTTGGAAATTTTTTCTGATTTTTTTAAAAAAATTTTTTCTTGAAAATTTTTTTTTCGAATTTTTCTTTCAATTTTTTTTAAAATTTTTTTTTTATTTTTTTTTGAAATTTTTTTTTTCGAAAATTTTTTTGAAATTTTTTTTAAATTTTTTTTTGAAATTTTTTTTTTCGAAAATTTTTTTGAAATTTTTTTTTAAATTTTCTTTTTGAAATTTTTTTTTTAATTTTTTTTTTTGAAATTTTTTTAATTTTTTTTTTGAAAAATTTTTTTTTGAATTTTTTTTAAATTTTTTTTTTTATTTTTTTTTTATTTTTTTTAATTTCTTATTTTTTTTTATTTTTTTTTAAATTTTTTTTTTGGAAATTTTTTCTGAATTTTTTAAAAAAATTTTTAAAAATTTTTTTTCTTGAAAATTTTTTTTTCGAATTTTTTTTTTCAATTTTTTTTAAAATTTTTTATTTATTTTTTTTTTGAAATTTTTTTAAAATTTTTTTTTGAAAATTTTTTTTTCGAAATTTTTTTTCGAATTTTTTTTTTTAAATTTTCTTTAAAATTTTTTTTTTGAAATTTTTCTTTGAAAATTTTTTTTTTGAAATTTCTTTTTTTCGAAAATTTTTTTGCGAATTTTTTTTAAATTTTTTTTTTGAAATTTTTTTTTTCGAAATTTTTTTTCTAATTTTTTATTTATT
Organism: Chrysolina oricalcia; assembly: GCA_944452925.2. Taxonomy (NCBI): domain Eukaryota; kingdom Metazoa; phylum Arthropoda; class Insecta; order Coleoptera; family Chrysomelidae; genus Chrysolina; species Chrysolina oricalcia. Next base: position 33,609,113 of record OX101819.2, read on the forward strand.
TTTTTTTAAATTTTTTTAAAATTTTTTTTTTGGAAATTTTTTTTCTTGAAATTTTTTTTTTCGAAAACTTTTTTGAAATTTTTTTTTATTTTTTTTTCGAAAATTTTTTGCGAATTTTCTTTAAATTT